>JBBGZY010000468.1:3175000-3733739 GCA_037952925.1 Lithobates clamitans
TCAACATGGGGACAAGGTGCTTTGGGGACCTAAGGGCCTGGTATGTTCCCAGAGGGGAATTCCCTCTCGCGCTCGCTGCAATAGGAAAATGTACAGTACCCTGTCGCCGAGAACAAACATTCTCGCGACTGTGTACTGCAGTTTGTACAAATGTCCGATGGTTTTGTGTACACACGATCAGACTTTGCTCCATCGGACTTTTAATCCTGGAAAGTTTGTGCGTTCGCACGGCCAACAAAAGTCTGATGAAAACAGAAAAAGTTTGTCCGATGGAGCATAGACATGGTTGGATGTTGCTCCAAAACAGCTAATTTGCATGTTTGTTGTCAAAAAGTCTGATTGTGTGTACGGGCCTTTAGTCTCAGACTTGTGCAGACCACAAACTTACGACTCGTGAGTATAAACACCGAGCCATTCTTTTGGTTGCATTTATATGTTTCCCGTACCTTGCCGTTTCACGCCGCAGTAGACAACGTCTGTCACTTCATTCTGGTAGTTAAATTTCCCATCGGTCTGAAGCCAGTCCCATTAGCAACTCACCGGTTCGTCCCGCTTAGTTATGTCATCATGGTCCGATTCGAATCCAGCCGCTTCTGCGATGCACCGATTCGTACCCGCTTGTTCAAATCAGTTCAACTCATTTCATTCCATGCTCCACAGTTCAGTTCGTTGTCAGTCGCAATCACGGCTCATCGATTCGTTCCTCTGTCATGGCAAATGATTTCACTCACTTAATTTCACGTACCCATCACTCCGGTTCGAATCCAGTCACATCCGCGATGCACTGATTCATTCTGGTGTGTCCCAGTTATATCATCTCATTTCATACCATGCTCCACAGCCCAGTTCGTTGTCAGTCGCAATCGTGGCACACTGATTCGTGCCTCTGTCATGGCAAATCATTTCACTCATTTCATTTCACGTACTTGTCACTCCGAGTCGAAACCAGTCGCATCTGCGACACACATCCATTCGTGCCCCTGTCATGGCAAATCATTTAAGCCATTTAATTTCATGTACCTGTCACTCCGATTCAAATCTAGTCGCATCCGTGACACACCGATTCGTTCCAGTGGGTCCAAGTTAATTTTATCTCATTTCATACCATGCTCCAGTTCGGTTCGTTGTTAGTCGCAAAACGCGGCACATCCATTCGTGCCTTTGTCATGGCAAATCATTTCACTCGTTTCATTTCACGTACCCCTCACTCTGATTCGAATCCAGTCGCATCTGCGATGCACCGACTCGTACTCGATCGTTCTAAACAGTTTGCCTCAGTTCATTCCATACTGACACATTCTAGTCATTTCACCCCACTTCATTCCATCTTCCCCAGTCCAGTTTGTTGGCAATCGTAACCACGACACACCGATTCGTGCCACTGTCATGGCAAAACATTTCATTAGGTCATTTCACATACCCTTCACCACGATTCCAGTTCAGTCGCATCCGTGACCCTCTAATCCACCTCGACTTGTGTTAGCCTTTATTTCCTGAACCCATCACTTCAGTCTTTTACAGGTACTACTTTGCCTGTTTGTCATATTCTCCTCAGGTTCGGCAGTCGCTTTGTGTCAAGTCATTCACACATCTTCGGTTATCTCGGCGTAGCTCCACTGATGTTCGATGTCAGTTGTCTCAACGACGCAACGGTCCACCAAAAAAAAAAAAAAAAAAAAGATCAGATCACGGTCTGATTAGCCACGTCATTAACGGAAACCCCTCGCTTCCGCTCACCCTATAGCCCACATAGCTCCAGACCAACTGTTCTCAAAACTGTTTTCCTTCGAAAGTCCACTCATGGTCTTGATTCGTTCGTTTAATCTTCACCTCACGATAAAGTTCCCCTTGCAGTCGCATAAACGCATTTCAAAGGTACAGCGAATCTAAGGCGCAGGGGTGTGCCTCTACCCGCTATGGCCAGGAAGGCCAAGCTCTTCAGGCTCCTCTTCCTTCCGCCAGGGACAGATGGGCCCAGGGCCCAGCACCCAGCAGGTGTCTCTTCAATCCATATCTTTGGCCATCTTTCAGCCTCACACCATGGCATCATCGCTGTCCACCACAGTTGCTAACATCCAAGCCAGAGTGGCACCCGGCCATGGCCATCCCTGACCCGGGCGCAGTCCGGGTTCTGACCCCCCCGCAGGTACGACAGGGAAGAGTTCCACTATCTTTCCAGCCCACCTGGTCCAAGCCAGCATCAGGAAGGACATTTTGGACAGCAGGGAGGTCAACTTTGCTTCCCTCCTCATTTCGGCCCACGACCTGGCAGAAAAGAAATCTTATTGACTAGGCTGAGTGGACGTCCTATGGCTGGGGCTTTACCTCGCCTCACACCCCACTCCCTCACTAGCCACCTTCCTTATCCAAAGATTTTTCAGCAGGATTCCATACTGCCCTTATGACACTTCCCCACACGACTCACGAATGCAGGAACCTACGCTCAGTGGCCACCAACAAACAGGCCATAGATCAACTATTACAGGCTGAACTTGACAGAGACTTCATCATCTATGCCTTCGCTCAGCCCCCTTTCAACATCTGGAGAGTTAGCCCTATTGGGCTTGTCAAGGGCAAATTTTCGTATAACATTCGATTGGTGTACGACCTGTCCGCGCCTCATTCTTCCCACATCCCGTGTTGAATTCCCTGTCTCCTTCAAAGGAACTCTCCCCAAAATATGCTTCGGTAGTCATGGCGATTCAGGCCGTTTTCAAAGTAGGCACAGGCGCCTGGCTCTCTAAAGCTGATATATTGGAAGCTTTTAAGTTTCTACCCATCCAACCTTCCCTCTAGTGCTGGCATGGCATTAAAAGACTCAACCTGGACACCCGCTCCATGCAGGCCAGCCTTCCCCTCGACAAACTGACCCGCATCTGGTCAGCCCTTCAAGACTTTATCCGTACACAGGGGTGTACTAAGAAACAGCCTTAATCCCTCTTAGGAATGCTCAACTTTACAGTGAGAATCATTCTCCAGGGACGATCTTTCGTTTCACGTCCCCTGGTCTTCCTCTCTCAGACACAGAACCCCAACCAAATCCTTAGCTTACACTGTGACAGTAGTGGATTTTCTATGTGGGAGGAGTTCCTTACTAGTGGGAATGGAATGCCCATATTCATACCATCAGTATTGCCTCTATTACCGCAGGTAGTTACAGTACATATGCCGCAGCCTCTACGGGCCTCACTGCAATTTTTTGCCATCATTGGTTTGCAGGACCATGGCCTCCAGAGATACTCCTAAATCTCCAGGTTTATTCGGTCTCCCCCATTGTTCAAACTATACTCAATCGTGGCAGCCGCTCAGGTCTGAGGTCCTATCTGGACCGGACAAACTATGGCCTTCACCGCCAACAACCAGGCCACGACCAATATCATTAATAAAGCCGGGTCCAAGTCACTCCCTATTATGTCCTGCCTACGCAGGCTGGTACAACTATCCCTTCAGGATCAGTTCCATGTCTACCGCACATTCATTCCAGGTAAATGCAACCCCGCAGTAGATGCACTGTCCCGTTAACTTCATTTCATTTCCCAGCAGAACACCCAGAGCCGACCCAACATCATCTCTTGTCCTACCTTTGGTCTCAGCCGACGTTAGATTCAAACAGCATCTTCACAGCGCGACCCTGCTTATTAATCAATCCTTATCCCGTAACACACTCTAGGCCTACCACACAGCTTGGAAAACATTCTGCAAATTCCTGGCATCCTGCTCCTTGGCAACGTCAATAGACACCAAGCACATACTAGCTTTCATCTCATGTGGCCACAATCAGTTGGCCCTATCACACAACACCATCCAACTATACGTAGCCGGCATCAAACACTTTCTGGCTTTGCAAGATCCCGCAAAGGCATTCTTGTTCGACCAGCAGACCAGGGCACACTTCAGGTCCATTTCATGTTTTAAGTCTTATGGCAAGTTTATACTGTTCACATCCAATTCGGCCAGAGGGCTTCGACCATAAATAAGGCCAGTATGGTGGCCTCAATTTATGGGAGGAGCCCGGGGGGGGGTATTTAAGCAGCCCACTCATCCATGGTCTTTGTCTGTTCCTGTGCGCAATACCCACCCTCCCATCCCCTTTTCAGGGCATTTCTCAAACTCATTTCTCTCCACAAACATCTATTACTTATCTTGGGTATGCCCCCTTATTTGGTATACCGACCAGCAGGCCAGGGAACGCTTCAGGTCCATTTCCTGTTGTAAGTCTTATGGCAAGTTTATACTGTTCACATCAAATTCGGCCAGAGGGTTTCAAATATATATATATGTATGTGTATATATATATATATATATATATATATATATATATATATATATATATATACACACAGACTGAATATAGAGTCTACACTGAATATATGGTCTACACTAAATGCAAAGTATATATATATATATATATATATATATATATATATATATATATATATATATATATATGCCATTGGAAGCAGCCTTATATAGTGTGGGGCGTGGAATTAGTTCCCCTTAGCCATGATTGGCCAAAGGCACCCTGCCTTTGGCTAATTATGGCTCTCGCAGCAGAGCGCGCTGTGATTGGCCAAAGCATGCAGGTCAGGTGCATGCTTTGGCCAATCATCAGACGTCAATACACTGCGATCTCGCAGTGCATTATGGGGCGTTCCGCAGCGCTCGAATTTCCCATGAACGCCCCATAATGTTTGCAATTCGGCGAACACCCTATGTTTGAGTCGAATTTGCGTTTGACTTGAGCATCGGGCACATCCCTAATCATTACTAGGAATGCTCCTTGTCGTATTTTTGCAAAAGTGGAGATTTTTGTTAAAAATATTTTTCATATAGGCAACAAAATGATCTTTCATTTAAGGCTTGTTCATTAGTGTTCACTGCAGGGAGTCTAGATAAAGCCTGCTCATGATTGTTTGGAAGCTTGACCCTTGCAGTATGAAGGGGTAAAGGTCAGTGGCGGTACGTCCATTAAGGGTGCATGGGCGCGGCCCCCTCTGTCACGCCACCGCCCTCTATGTAAAATGGATAGATTCATGCATAGCATGAATCTATCCATGGCCGCTGTAGCCACCCACTCTCATTTCAGGCGTCCGGCCCCTTTTCGGATGCCGGTAACCTGAATTACAGCAACGGGGGTGTTTTTCTGAAGCACCTGATTAGAGCCATAGGCTCTAATAGGCTTCAAAAAAGGTGGACTTAGAGCACAGAACATTGCGTTCGCAGTCCACCCAGGTGTGTTAGAAAAGCAAATGAATACACCACCAGGATGGGGTAAGTGCTGGTCAGACGGTGAGCGGCGGGCAGGTCACAGTGGCTGCATATGATGGGCACAGAAGCTGCATATGATGGGCACAGACATATGATGGGCACAGGTTGCATAGGAGAGGCACAGAGGCTGCATATGATGGGCACAGAGGCTGCATATGATGAGCACAGGTTGCATAGGATGGGCACAGAAGCAGCATATTATGGGCACAGAGGCTGCATATGCCCCATTGGCCAGTCATTCATTTAGCTTGCTGGTCTTTAAGCAGAAAGAAGTGTCAAACTTGTAGATTTGGGTTAACTTCCAGATACAATAAATATCTAGGTCATTGTCAGGGTCTAGGGAACTGAAGATGTCAGCAGCTGTTTCTTCTGATTAGGGATGATTCAGGGATACACCATGATACTTGGTGCTGAGCCAAACATTACCCTACTTTGTTTTGGTTATGTGGGTGATACATTCCGAAAAAAGAAAGATACCAGCACTTGTCATATTTTTGTAAAAGTGGAGCCAGCTCAGTGTAATTATTCTTAAAAATATTTTTCATAAAGGCAAGAAAATGGTGTTTCATTTCAGGCTTGTTCATTAGTGTTTGTAACAGATCCCTGTCGCACTCCGCTTGAGTGCTTCTGTCAGTCCACTGCTTCCTCCAATCTGGATCCTCAGATATCAAATATTACAGCCCATATATTGTAACTAAGAACCAGACAAGACTAGATTAGTTACACAGCTTGAACATGGAATGTTTTTTAGAACAAGAATACAGTCTTATGTACACAATTCAGAAGCAGGTTCCCCCCTCCCCACCAATACAACTGTTACCAGAAACATAAATTAATATGAGCTAATTAACTAGTCATTTACCCAGCCTAGGTGACTCAAATGTACGACTTTTGAGGGCAGACTTGCCATCTTTTAACTCAAAAGACACAATACACATTATCATAAATATAAACACAGGACATCTTCACACAATAGTAGAAGCTTCCAGTAGCAGACTGATTCCTACATTGTACAAAGACCAATGTGATCAGCTCTTTCAATTATCAGTTCGAGTTCAGAATCAAACAAACCAGTAATATTCTTTATATATATCCTGGGAGATATTGTGTATAAATATTACTGTTCCATTTTAAGTAATCCAAGCCACATTTTCTCAGTCACCCTATGCCCCTAATGGACTTAGACATAGGGGCTGCATGGGGAGCTGAAACAAGCGTTTCCCAACCTCTTCAAGGTATTCTGGTTTCCATGGGCCCTCCCGTCACAGTATTCACTGCAGTGAGTCAAATATAGATAAAACCTGCTCATGATTGTTTGGAATCTTAATCCTTGCAGTACAAAGGGGTAAAGGTCAGTGGCGGTACGTCCATTAAGGGTGCACGGGAGCCGCCCCCTTTGTTGTGCCACCCCCTCTATGTAAAATGGATAGATTCATGCATAGCATGAATCTATCCATGGCCACTGTAGCCACCCCCTATTCAGGTGTCCAGGCCCTTTTCGGATGTCAGGCGCCTGAATTATAGCGGCGGGGGTGTTTTTTTGAAGCATCTGATTAGAGCCATAGGCTTTAATAGTCTTCAAAAAAGGTGGACTTGGAGCGCAGAGCATTGCGCTCGCAGTCCACCCAGGCATGTTAGCACAGGCACTCCAATTGGACACCTAACAGAATGGAAGAAGAGATACACAGGAGGACAGAGAAGCATGGAGGATGCAGGAGCCGTCGCCTGACCCGCTGCATGTCCCACAGTTCGCCGCTGTCACCCGCTGCCTGACCCACCACCAGGATGGGGTAAGTACTGCTCAGATGGCGACTGGGGGGGCGGAGTCACAGTGTCTGCATATGATGGGCACAGGCTGCATATGATGGGCACAGAGGCTGCATATGATGGGCACAGAGGCTGCATATGATGGGCACAGAGGCTGCATATGATGGGGCACAGAGGCTGCATATGATGGGGCACAGAGGCTGCATATGATGGGGCACAGTAGCTGCATATGATGGGGGCAGGCTGCATATGATGGGACACAGAGGCTGAATATGATGGGCACACAGGCTGCATATGATGGGCACACAGGCTGCATATGATGGGCACACAGGCTGCATATGATGGGCACACAGGCTGCATATGATGGGCACAGTGGCTGCATTTGATGGACACAGTGGCTGCATTTGATGGGCACAGTGGCTGCATTTGATGGGCACAGTGGCTGCAATTTATGGGGCACAGTGGCTGCAATTTATGGCCACAGTGGCTGCATATGATGGCACATTGAGGTTGCAATTAATGTTTTTTTTCAGTATTTTGCAGTTTGTTTGTGCCCCACCAAATTTTTTACCAGCCGCCACTGGTAAAGTTGCAACCCAGTTGTTGGAGTCATTCCTGAATAATTTATTGTTCATTACTCTAAGGAATTCTTGGTCCTGTCCAAGTGACAGGACCATTTTGCGTTGTCATTGTTTAGTACAAAACACTGTGCTCCCTAATAGGAGTGACATTGTACACTTGGATGATGTATATAGGCCTCTCCTTCACTTCATAATGACGGGGACATGGTGTGAAATGAATGGTACATTCATTTCCTAATACATACATTTTGAAGAAGTTAACCTCAGGTGATATGGCATCTTGTCTAATCACACATCACCAACTACCAGTATTTGTGCATATGGAACATTGTTATGATTGTTGCACTGCTGGCACACTTTATGTACATTGACAATGTCTCTTTTCAACAAGATTAAGATTTCAGCATTCATTTCCATAGCCGAAATTTGATCCGCTGGGTGTCTGAATTTGGAATTTTAATATGCAGCTTCCAGAGTAGAAATATCTTTCCTGTTGTTAGGCAACTGGTTACAGTCAACTAATGTTGGCAAAAGGTATGTGCATATTTACTTTGATTGAGGAGACCATGCCATAAGTCTCTAGGTGATTATTACAGGATTTGGGAGTATATGGTGTTGCATGTCCTTTTATGCTGAAGATTAGGGATGAGCCGAACACCCCCCAGTTCGGTTCGCAGCAGAACATGCGAACAGGCAAAAAATTAGTTCGAACACACGAACACCGTTAAAGTCTATGGGGCACGAACATGAATAATCAAAAGTGCTCATTTTAAAGGTTTATATGTAAGTTATTGTCATAAAAAGTGTTTGGGGACCTGGGTCCTGCCCCAGGGGACATGTATCAATGCAAAAAAAGTTTTAAAAACGGCTGTTTTTTCGGGAGCAGTGATTTTAATAATGCTTAAAGTGAAACAATAAAAGTGTAATATTCCTTTAAATTTCATACCTGGGTGGTGTCTATAGTATGCCTGTAAAGGGGCGCATGTTTCCTGTGTTTAGAACAGTCCAAGAGCAAAATGACATTTCTAAAAGGGAAAAAAGTAATTTAAAACTATTCGCGGCTATAATGAATTGTCGGTCCCGGCAATACACATAAAAGTCATTAATAAAAATGGCATGGGGAGGGGCGGAGGAGGGGATGACGTGAGACGTCAGAAGGGAAGAGAGGAGCGAGAGGTGTGTCAGCCTACAGGCGCCCGTGCGGGCTCTCCCACCACCTCCGGGAAACACAACTAGTCGGACCGAAGGATGAGCGAAAGCGACCCCGCCGAGACAACATAGCGGCTTCCAGAGAAAATAAGTAGCTGAGAAGCCTAAGAAGCCCAAGGCGGATGCGCTGCGAGTGAGCGTTGTGAGCGGAGGGGATTAAACCCCGGCCACTGACGTCCTCCCGGAAAGCCCGAGACTTTGACCTCCGGATACTCCACCCCCCCCCAGCCCCCTGCACCGAGCTGTCAGCACAAGAGACAGAAAGGAACACGAGACGCCGCTGTTAGCGGCGCATGGTGAGAGCCACGAAGCTGAGACATATGGACTGCATCTTAACTGAGGAGGAGGACAGCGGTCCAAGGAGGGGGTAAGAAATACACTAACCAACCAGCAGACAAGGTAAGAGTGTATTGGAAATATGCTAATAAGGACAAACCTAGGAATGAAGATGTGAGAGGTTTGGCAGACCTGTTGCTTTATGCCAATATCGGTTATACATAGAAGCTGATGTGATGATAGAGGATTGGTGAGGCTTTTGAATCTTTTTTTTTACCTTCTGAAACTCCTTGAAAACGCTTTTTAATCAAATCGTGCACCATACTTGGTAATATCATATACAGCTGGGAACTGTGAGGCACTATTACTGATTGTTGAGTAAAGCACTAAAGACAAACGATCTTATCAACTACATAGAAGGTTAAAGCCTGTGACATCTGGGCCCCATAGAGGAGGGATGGTTGGTATTTAGTCAAAGTACAAGGTTAACTCCAACACACGAGTATCTACTATCGGGGACCTAGGGATATACCCAAATATAGGGCAAGCAGGGCCGCCAGATCTTGAGAAGCAGCTGGACAAGCCCACAGAAAAATTCCTGAACATCACGCAGCAGAAGACCCGGCCGGCCTATACACTTGAAAGTGGAGAGGGAGATAGGCCCTAGGCATGGTTGGTAGGAGAGCCTGAATGCAGCACAGGTACCACACCACCCCATACTTACCCACCACATCACCTCAGTTTCACCTGCACACTCAAATCTCGGATAAAAGACAAGATTTTCACGCACCCCTCGAGACAGCACACGTTATATTGCTTAATTGTCAACTGAAAGGGGCCACCAGTAGGTAGTATGAGCCGGAACGCATCCAAAACTGGGAAAGGGGGTCTACCAAAAACCCCAAAAGATAACCAAGTAGGGAACGCTACTGGAAGCTCAATAAGACAATACTTGGCCAAAGGGGGAAGTCCAGGGGGCGCCCATCAGGAGACACAAAAATCAAATATGGCAGATAAAAAGAAGAAGGGATCCAATGCGAGGGAAGAGCAGACCCCTGACCACTCAAGAGAGGACCTATTAGTAGACAACACCTTGGAAGCATCTAGGCTAGATGAACACAGACAGGATCCACACATACCCTCTAAAAACGAAATGGCAGAAATGCTTAAAACGCTGGAGTCCTCAATAAAAGCCGAGATTAAAGCGGAGATCAACAGGTTAAGGACGGATCTAGGGCACCTCCTGATTAGAGTAGAAGGTGCAGAGGAGAAGCTAGACAAACAAGAACGGGAGATCTCCGAACTAAAAAAACAAATTAAAACATCCCAGCAAAATCAGATAAAAATATGCTACCGAATGGAAGATCAAGAAAATAGAGACCGCAGACAGAACTTGAGACTCCGAGGGGTCCCAGAAAACAGGGGGGAGGATCTGAGGAAGGTTGTGGCAGCTATTTTTAATCCATTCCTAGAGCTGGGAGGAGAAGCCTTTCCAAAAATCGAGCGGGTCCATAGGATGGGAAGATTAGACACTAGACGGGTAGAAAGAAGCCGCGATATTATAGTAAGGTTTAGATTTTATGAGGACAAGGAAAACATATGGACTAAATTGAAGGGACATACCCCTCTGCTATATGAAGAAGCAAGAATCCAAGTGTTTGCAGATCTAGCCAATACCACACTAGTGAGAAGACGACATTTGAAACCCCTATTGGAGCAAATGAAGATTCAAAATATAAAATATACATGGGGATTCCCAGCTTGCCTGATAGGCAGTAAAGATGGGAGGTCTGCAAGATTAAGATTCCCGGGGGAGCTGGAAGAGTTTTGTGAGAAATTGGATATGCAAGTACCCCCGATGCTGGACTGGTCTGTGGAACGCTGGATAGAAATGAGTGTGGGCTAGGAGGGGGGGAGATGGAGTTGGAGGGGGGGTCCAAGGACGGAGGAAGCGAGTTTGACCAAATTAATACCTACAATGTCAGAGTGGGGGGACCCGTAGGTAGAAGCCTACCATACCCAGTCCACTAGGAAATAACGACTGGAGGGCTGACACGCCTAGAACTCCACCTTCAGGGAGGGAGACCAATGGTGGGACACAATTTATGTGACCCTCACTGGTCTAAAGACCCCGAAGGGACCAGGGAGGGGAGGAGGGGGGAGGATGGGGGGGGAGAGGGGGGATACGGGGGGTTGGGGATGGGGGGGTTGGGGATGGGGGGGTTGGGAGGGGGGGGAGGGAGAGGGAGTAAAGGGGAAAGGTCCTGTCCGAGTTCAAATTTAAGTAAGAAAGAAAACTCTCCAAGGTCTAAAGTAAAGGGAGAAATAATTGGAAGGGAAAAAAGATTATGGCCACAATAAAATTTACAACATATAATGTTAAAGGCTTAAACACACCAAAAAAAAGGGTAGATATCTTCAAAGAATTAAAATCATTGGGGCCAGACGTGGTGTTCTTACAGGAGACACATATCTCATTACAATCAGGACTTAGATTATTCTCAAATGAATACCCAGTCTGGTACCAAGGAGATGCGGTTACTAATAGAGCACGGGGAGTAGCCATCGGCTTTGCAAAGAAAAATAGGTTTGTGCTAGAGGAAAGATTAACAGACCCTGAAGGTAGATATCTGGGCCTTAGAGGTAGACTAAATGAAGTGGATTATACATTGGTCAACATTTATGCCCCAAATAAGAACCAGATGAAGTACCTGACAAATATTCTAAGGAAAATAATGGAGTTCACGAGAGGATACTTGATAGTAATGGGAGATTTTAATTTTTGTCTTAACCCAGATTTAGATAGTACGGCCCGAACACAGGGGAGGAACTGTGTCTATTTGAAAGAGCTAAAGCAAAAACTCTCCACCTACCAATTGGTGGATATTTGGAGGATTCAGCATCCTACCAAAAGGGACTATACGTTTTACTCCCCTGTGCACGGGTCATACTCCCGGATTGACTGGGGACTGATCGAGCACCGGGCGATCGACAGGGTAGTGGAGACTAGGATCGAAAATATTACCTATTCAGACCACGCACCTATGACTATAGTAGTAACAACGGGTAGGAATCAATGCGATAGGGGGCAGTGGAGGTTAAATGAGGAGTTGATAAAGGAGGAGGAGGGTCTTAGTAGGATCAGAAAAGAACTAGAGAACTATTTTGAGGTAAACGACACAGAGGAAGTCTCGGGAGCTTCATTATGGGAGGCGCATAAAGCCTACATTAGGGGGGTCCTGATTGAAATGGGTACGAAGAAGAAAAAGGATAGACGGCTTAAAATCCAAAAATTAAGGACTGACCTCACGGAGCTAGAACAAAAACATAAAAAACAAACGGGCCACTTACCCCAAGAAATACACCATCAGATGATTATTAAAAGGTCGGAATTGAAAACCGCGTTGGAACAGGAGTCAAGAGTGACATTTAACAAAATAGCCTGGGAGAGATTTAGATGGGGTAATAAACCCAGCAAACAACTAGCTAAAATGGTACAAAAGAAAAAAATTAAGAACTTTATAGAAAGAATTCAGACCAAAGAGGGGAATATGGAATATTCAACTAGGAATATAGCAGAGACCTTTAAAAATTACTATAAAGAGCTGTACTCGGCGCCCAAACAAAACACCTCTTCAAAAAACAGGAGATTAAGTTATAACAACTTTTTAAAAAAAGCAGCGCTCCCTAAGATCGCAGAAGAAGAGAAAGAATTACTAGAGAGACCAATTTCAGAAGAAGAAATAAGGAAAGCCCTAGCAGCAACGGCATCCGGGAAAAGCCCTGGCCCGGATGGCCTAACAATAACATACTATAAAACATTCAAAGAAATATTAGTACCCAGGCTATGCCGCTATATGAACGGTCTCGGGGAGGATTTTGGAATGAGTAGAGAGGCATTAAAAGCATCCATTATAGTCATATTGAAAGAGGGGAAAGAGAAATCATTATGCTCGAGTTACCGCCCAATCTCTCTGCTGAACAATGATACAAAGCTATATGCAAAAGTGTTGGCGGAGAGATTAAAGGAATTCATGAATACATTGGTGAACCCAGACCAAGTAGGTTTTGTCCCCAATAGGGAGGGGAGGGACAATGGGATTAGGACTCTTCTTTTGTTGGGGAAAATGAAGGAGAGCGGACCCCCAGGACTACTTCTGTCAATTGACGCCGAAAAGGCATTTGACAGAGTAGACTGGGGGTTCATGATTCAGACTTTGGAGACCATGGGATTAGGGCCCAAAATGATCCGGAGGATCAAAACTCTTTACCAACATCCAACGGCAGTGGTAAAAATCAATGGGACAACATCTCAACCATTTGAGATGGAAAAGGGCACGAGACAGGGGTGCCCCCTGTCTCCGTTGCTCTTCGTCTTAGCTATGGAACCTCTGTTGGCAACAATTCGAAGAGATCCCAACATTAGGGGAGTGAAAGTAGGGGAGGAGGAGCACAAAGTTGCAGCATTTGCAGACGATGTGCTGTTCTATGTAACAGACCCGAGTACCACCATGCCCAATCTAGTTAAAACACTGAAGAAGTACGGGGAGGTGTCTAATTTCCAAATTAATATGAATAAATCAGAAATTTTAAACATCAATATAAGCAAGACAGAGGAAGCGGCACTGAAACAAGATTTTGGTTTCAAATGGACCAAGGAACTAAAATACCTAGGCATCAAATTAACTAACTCAATCCAAAAGCTATATATTACGAACTATATGCCCCTACTAGATGCGATCAGGCGAGAATGTAAGAGACTCTCCGGTAAGGCCCTTTCATGGATCGGGCGCATTAATGTTACTAAAATGGTGTTATTACCAAAAATTATGTATTACTTTCAGATGCTACCAGTCCCACTCCCCCAGTATTATCTGAGGAAGTTAAGAAAAATAATTATGACATTTATCTGGGACAACAAAAGACCTAGAGTCTCCTTCCAGACATTGAAACAAAAAAAAAAATAGATGGTGGCTTGGCAGTTCCCGACGTTCAGACTTATTACAAAGCGGTAGTACTATCAAGGGTGACCGAATGGGCAAAGAAGGAAAATTCAAAAAAATGGGTGAAAATAGAGGGTAACCTTAGCAATGCACAATTAGGCACTATAATTTGGAATCCCCCACACTTCAGATTACTAGATAAAAGCACGCTAGATATAACACGAAACGTTTTTAGAATATGGGATGGGGTATATAGGAGAGTAAATGGGGAATATAACTCACCACTGATTACACTTATAGATAACAATTTTTTCGCTCCAGGTATGGAGAATATTAAAGGAAAAGAAGCACTCTGGGGGAAAACACAATTAAGAGAAATTATGAAAGAAGGTAGAATTATACCACTCCAGCAACTTACACATGGGAAGGAACCACAGGGATTAGAGAGATGGCGTTATCTCCAATTAAGTCACTTCATCAATATGTTACCACATCCGATTAGGATGGGGGAACAACTGACAGACTTTGAGAGGCTGTGCGATAGGGGAACTCCAAAAAATACAATATCTCAAATATACAAAATATTGATGACCTTAGGAAAATTGGAGATACCGCCATTCATGGCGAAATGGGAGAGAGATTTAGGCACTAAGAAAGACTTAGTCACAATTAAAAGAATTTTGAAAATGATCGCTTTGTCAGCAATAGATACCCGAACAATAGAAATGAACTACAAATGCATCAGTAGAAGTTACCTTACCCCGGAGATAACTAGCAGATACCAGAAAGGGCCACCTAGCTGTTGGAGAGGATGCCAAGATGTGGGCACAATGGGACATCTTTGGTGGAATTGCCCCAGGATCAAAAAATTTTGGGGTAAAACACTAGGTTTAATTAAAGAGATCACGGGATTAGAAGTTGAAGATGATCCCTGGGTGGTCTTGTTCCATGGGGGGGCAGGTGATCCAAAAAATTATAAACAGTCGCTGGTACCGCAACTACTGAATGCGGCAAAAAGAACGATACCGAGGAATTGGCGGAGGAGAGAGGCCCCAGAGATATGGGAGTGGTTCGATGCTGTAGAGGAGATCTGCAATATGGAGACGCTAGGGTATATGTTCAAGGAAATAGGAAGTGTGAATAGGGGCAGGTGGGATCGTTGGAAAAAATTCAAAAAAACATGGAGCTATGCCAAAGAATATAAAGCTTTAGTCTAGAGGAGGAGAATAGAAGAAATCAGACCTTGGAGAGGAGGGATCAAGAGGACCTGGGAAGGGGAGGGGGAGGGGGAGGGATGGGGAGGGGGGAGGAGTGGGAATTGAAGCAAAAGGGAAAGAGAGAAAAATTTTAGAAATGGGGGAAGGGTAAAGTATATAAATGAAAGAGGTACGAATCAGCTTCCTTCTCTCTTGCTACTATCCCCATGGTACTTTCGGCGTTCCTCTTTTTTTTTGATATAGCAAAGGGCCACAAAAAAATAAAAATAAAAAATAAAAATGGCATGGGATTCCCCCACAGTCCATTACCAGGCCTATCGGATCTGGTATGAATAATAAGGGGAAACCCAAACCAAAATTTAAAAAAAAAAATTGCGTGGGGGGGTCCTCCCAAATTCCATACCAGGCCCTTCAGGTGAAATTTAAAACTACTCGCAACTATAATAAATTGTCGGGTCTCGGCAATACAGATAGAAGTAAAAAATGGCATGGGATTCCCCCACAGTCCATTACCAGGCCCTTTGGGTCTGGCATGAATATTAAGGGGAACCCTGAACCAAATTTTTTTTTTTTTAAATGCTTGGGGGAGACCAGGATCTGGGGTTCACACAGGGGAGAAGGCAAAGATCTGGAGGTCTCCTTGTTAAAGGGGGCATCCAGGTTTCCGATAAGTCCCTCACCTGCAGACCCCCACAACCACCGGACAAGGGTTGTGGGGATGAGGCCCTTGTCCCCATCAACATGGGGACAAGGTGCTTTGGGGGGCTACCCCAAAGCACCCTCCCCATGTTGAGGGCATGTGGCCTGGTACGGTTTAGGAGGGGGGCGCTCTCACCCCCCTCTTTTCCTGCAGCCTGCCAGGTTGCGTGCTCAGATAAGGGTCTGGTATGGTTTTTTGGGGGGACCCCCACGCCATTTAAAAAAAAAAATTTGGCCCAGGGTTCCCCTTAAAATCCATACCAGACCTGAAGGTTCTGGTATGGAATTTGGGGGGATCCCCAAGCATTTTTTTTATTTTGGTTCAGGGTTCCCCTTAATATTCATACCAGACCCAAAGGGCCTGGTAATGGACTGTGGGTGAATCCCATGCTGTTTTTTTTCAATGACTTTTATCTGTATTGCCGAGACCCGACAATTCATTATAGCTGCGAGTAGTTTTAAATGACTTTTTTCCTTTAGAAATGTCATTTTGTGCAGGGACTGTTCTAAACATGGGAAACATGCGCTACTTTACAGGCTTACTGTAGGCACCCCCCAGGTACAAAATTTAAAGGAATATTTCACTTTTATTGTTTCACTTTAAGCATTATTAAAATCACTGCTCCCGAAAAAACAGCCGTTTTGAAAACTTTTTTTTGCATTGACACATGTCCCCTGGGGCAGGACCCGGGTCCCCAAACACTTTTTATGACAATAACTTGCATATTAACCCTTAAAATTAGCACTTCTGATTTCTCCCATAGACTTTTAAAGGGTGTTTCGTGGCTTTTGAATTTGCCGCGAACACCCCAAATTGTTCGCTATTCGGGGAACGGGCGAACAGCCCATGTTCGAGTCGAACTCGAGTTCGACCCGAACATAAAGTTCATCCCTACTGAAGATCTCAAATAATTTCCTTTTAAATCAGATGTCTGTTTCCATTATGTCATAGACCCTGGTAGCTTTCCCTGGGTGCTCATCTGGGTATATCTTGATTAGACATACCGTGGGGAAAATAATTATTTGATTCCCTGCAGATCTTGTAAGTTTGCCCACTTACAAACAAATGAAGGGTCTATAATTGTTATCATAGGTGTATTTTAAATTATAGAGACATAATATCAAGCACAGATCCAGAAAAAACACATAATACAAATATTATAAATTGAGATGCAGTTCAGTTATTAAAATACATATTTGATCCCCTACCAACCAATCAAAATTCTAGCTCCCACAGACTGGCTACAGTATATGCTCAAAAAATCATAAATGTAACGCTAAATAAAATATGACAGTCCATATAAATCAATGAAGAGTAGAGATGAGATGAAACCTCCACCAAAACTTCCGTGTGCAAGAGAAAAGCACACCACACCCAGGTGCTTGTTGATCTGCTTACCAGAGGGATATAAAAAACAAGCGATGTATGCATGTAGTACAAAGGCTCAATCAGTACATCCAGTTGGCACAATCCATCATAGACAGACAGATAAAGTTGTCACGTATCACCAGGAACTCAAAATTCACATGGGACGATGAGTGAATAGTGCGATCAACAGCAGGGTAACCCAATAAAGAGAAAGTAGCAATAGTGAAGCCCGTAAGGATAAAACACACGTTTTTATTATAGTCTACTTACAGGAGTCAAATAGAACATCATCACAAAAAATGGAAAGGATAATCCGCGGTTCAAAAGCGTGCTTGCATCGGCCAGCCTGACATGTTTCATCCTATGTGGATATCATCAGAGGCATGGCCAATGGATGCAAGCACGCCCACATATATAGTAAACATCCTGGGTCACGCTGCCCCCTGATAGGACAGCGTGAAACATGCAGCAGCTGTCAGAAATGATTAATGTCAAAAGTTCTACCCGTAGCGTGAGATCTAAATTGACATTTTCCTGCTCTTATCAATATTGATAGCACAAACATTACAACACCGACGGGGATGATAACCTTTAGATTTTTGAAAGAAGGACACTCTATTTGGGGCATCCAAAATGTTGGGTGCAACTTGGAGTTTAAAAGGGGGAACTCCTTTAAATATGATTTGTGGCCGATCTGGGAGCACTGGACCCAAAAGTTTATCATTTTAAGGACTCCCCAATGCTTAGTAAAAATTGTTTTAATATCAGAATGCTGTTGGGAATAGGTAGTAATCATACAGAAGTTATGTACATTCTCACTTGATAAAGGTTTTTTCTTGATCTGTAAGATGGAAGTACGATTCATAGTCCCCACTTCATTACGCACTAGATTCAAATCATTAGGTGAATATCCTTTTTTTAATAAATCTCTTTCAAATTAGCAGCCTGTATGAAAAAATCCTCCTTAAGGGTACAATTCCGCCGTAAGCAGAGGAACTGGCTCCGGGGTACTGACTTAAGCCATGAGGGATGATGGCAGCTACCCTGTCCAATATACCCATTCCTATCGGTACTCTTAAAGAGGGTGGACATATTTTTTTTTTTTTTTTAAAGTAATATGTTACAGTTTGCGTTTCAATGTGAAAATAGTGACAATAGTCCCTAACTACAAATCACATACCATACAACTTGTACCTCAAAGCCAATTGGCCACATATCCTATCGTTACCATTATACATATTTATGTATTATTACTTTTCTCTTAATTAAACCCACCCCCCGCCCCCCTTTGACCCTCCCTTATTGGACCCCCATAATTCCCGGGCACACCCAATGGGCAGCATCAGTTCTGTACATTGTTCTCTCTTATCTCTAAGCTACTCCTAACTCAGCCGCGCCCCATTACTGAGGAGGCAAGTACTCTCAGCGCTAAAGTAACACTGATTGCGGACATGGCATTGCTTGGACCCACAAGTTCCACAATCTCACATACTTGTTGTAGTTGCCTGCCCTAGTGTAAAATGTCCTTTCGCTCCACACTGTGGAGTTGACGGTTCCAATCCAATCTTCCGGAGTTGGGGGGGTTCTTGATTGCCAAGACTGTGCTATTAATTTCCTGGCTTGAAACAGGCATCTTGCTACCGCTACCGCTGTGCTCCTGTCTCTCAGCCCATTATTGACGTGTCCCAGCACACAAGTCTTGGGGTCAAGCTCTAAGTTAATTTTGAACGTTGTATTTATTTTCTTTAAGATCTCGGACCAATACCTGGTTAGTTTTGGACACCTCCATACCATATGAATTAAGTCGCCTGTTCTTCTACATCTAGGGCACTCGTCGTTGATTCTGCGGCCAAACATGAAAAGCTTTTTTGGTGTGTAGTAAGATCTGTGTAGCAGCATCAGATGGGAGGCTTTTTGTGAAGGTGAGACCGACACCTCTGGTCCAAATTCCAGGATCCTTTTCCACTCTGTGTCCGTTATCTCCCCCACATCGGCCGCCCATCTGTCCCTGCCCCCAGGGAGGCCTACCTGCATATTTATTCGCTTTATTAATTGGGTATACATCTCTGAAATTAACCCCTTAGAGGTCTCTGATTTAATTATTTGTAGTAGTGGAATCCTACACCATATGGGGGGTTGCCTGCCGAGCTGCTTGCTCAAGGCATGCCTAATCTGTAGATAGCTATAGAATACACGATTTGGCAACCCGTACTCATGCCTCAGTTCCTCAAAGGATTTCAGGGTATCCCCCGCATATAGCTGTATCAGCCGGCTTATCCCGCACCTTTCCCACAACTTGTTACTGTCTACAGATAGTAATTCCTGCAAGTTCTTATTATTCCAAATTGGTGAGTATTCTGAGGTTCCTTTATACCCCATTATTCGCTTAGTTGTCTGCCAAACCCTCATAATCATTTTAAGTGTCGGGATCTCTCCTTGTAGTGACTCTGCCTCCAGTGCTTCCACCAGTGAACTATGTGGGCTTCCCTGTAAAATAATTTGGGCACTCTTACTACCCCCTCCATCAGTGGCGCATCTGCCAAGTTGTTGTAACTGGGCTGCCAGGAAATAGGTAAACGGATGGGGAACCCCCAGTCCCCCCCTCCTTAACAGGACACTGCAGTTTTTGTAAACCTATCCTTGCCTGCCCTTTTCTCCATATTAATTCCCTGAAAAGGGATTGAATTTTTTGGAACCACTTCTCCCCAATCCAAACTGGGGAGTTGTGGAGCAGGTACAACAACTGAGGCAACCAGACCATTTTAATCAGGTTGGCCCGACCCGCCACAGACAAGGGGAGTCTACTCCAGATATCACATTTTTTTTTAAATTTTGATAGGAGAGGGACCAAGTTGTCCTCGATGAACGCGCTGGGGTCCTTAGATAACACAACCCTGAGATACTTCATTTTCTCCATAACTTTCAGTTGGGGCAAGCTCATCGGAGTCGGATTGGCCAATGGATCAACCGGCAAGAGCGATGATTTCTCCCAGTTAATGGTCAATCCTGAGAACTTTCCAAAGTCCTCCACTAGCTGCATCACTTTCTCCAGTGAGGAAGTCATGTCCCCCAGGAAAAATAGGACATCGTCCGCAAAAAGCGCTATTCGCTCTTCCTCCCCTTTTCTATGGAATCCCTGCAGTTCGGATGATGATCTCACCGCTCCCGCCAGTGGCTCCATGGCCAAAACATACAGCAAAGGAGACAAGGGGCACCCCTGTCTCGTCCCTCTTTCGAGGGGGAAACTTTCCGAATAATCATTATTTATCTTGAGTCTTGACTTAGGATTTTTATATAGGATCTTTAACCAGCCAATAAATACAAGGCCAAATCCAAACCTCTCAAGCACCCACCAGAGATATTCCCACTCCAGGCTATCGAAGGCCTTGGCGGTGTCCAAAGACAATATAGCTCTGGACCCTACGTTCTCTGTTGGTACCTGGAGGTTCAAATAGGCCCTTCTGATATTAGCACTAGTAGACCGCCCGGGGATAAACCCCGATTGGTCTGGATGCACAAGATTTGCAATACATTTGTTCAGTCTGGATGCAAGCACCCTTGCAACGATCTTGGCATCTGAGCACAGTAATAATATCGGTCTGTATGAGGTGACTTCCAGTTAGTCTTTCCCCTCTTTTGGTATCACTATTATATCAGCCTCTGACATTGATAAGGGCAGCCTCCCATCCTTGATCGACTGCTCCAGTGCTTTTAAGAGCTCCGGGAGCAGCACCTCCCCGTACTTTCTATAGATCTCCAGTGGCAATCCGTCCGGACCGGGAGATTTCTGACCTGACAGCTCCTTGACAGCCTTTTGCAACTCCTCCAAGGTCAGAGGAGACTCCATCTCACTCCTATCCCTTTCCGAGAGCACGGGCAGATCCACCCCTTCTAGAAACCCATCCATGTCGCGCCGGTCCGACCCCCGGCGCGACCTGTACAGATCCCTATAGAACGCAGAGAAAGTTTCTAAGACCACGGCGGGATCGGAAGTAATCTCTCCAGCCGGTGTCCTAATTGAGAAAATGGCCGATGGAGATAGATTGGACTTAGTTATAAGTGCGAGCATCCGGCCTACTTTCTCCCCTTCACCGAAATAATTTTGTTTCTGGAAAAGTCTTTTATTCTCTACTCTTCTATTAATTACTTCTCTGTATCTTGTTGTCGGTTGAGCCAAGTCTCCTGCTTTTCAGGGGTTGGGTCCGCCACGTATTGTGCTTCTGATTCCATAACTTCCCTACTAGCCCTCACCTCCCATTCCCTTGACGTTTTCTTTACTATGGCAACCTGCTGGTGTAATAGTCCCCTAAGGAATGCTTTTAGGGTATCCCACACTACCCCCGCTGGTGCTGTACCTGAGTTAAATGTTACAAATTCTTTTAATTTGGAGGTTACTTCTGCTGGGCTGCTTATTAAATCCAACCAAAGTGGTTTTATTGTCCACCTTTTCTGGCCAGGTCTAGTATTTAGGGTCAAGGTCAAGGGAGAGTGATCTGAAATTCCCCTCGGCTTATACTCTATGTTCCCTATCAATTGCAGAGCTTCACTGTTACCTAATACCATATCTATACGCGAGAGAGTGGAGTATGACCCTGAATAACAGGAGTACTGCCGGGTGTTTGGATTGTGAGATCTCCATAGGTCGCACCACCCAACCTCTTTCAGAAGTTGACCTAGGCGCCCCTCTGATAATCCCTCCGCCCGATTTACTGATGGAAACCGGTCCATTTTATTATCCAAAACTGCATTAAAATCCCCCACCAATATTATCGGTACGTCAGCCTTATTGTCCACAAACTCCAACAGATCCAAAATGGCCTCTGTTTTAAACGGAGGCGGGATATAAATATTTGCTAACACCAGAGGCCTATTTTCCACAACACAGCTCAAAAAGACGTAGCGTCCCAGCGCGTCTATTCTGGCTTCCCTGCAGGAAAATGAAATACCTCTTCCCACCAATATGCTCACCCCTCTTGAATATGAGGTGTAGACTGAGTGATACTGTTCTTGAAATTTATGGTTCCGAACATGTAGTTTGGTATCGTTGGTGAGATGAGTTTCCTGCAGACAAGCCAGTTCAACGCCATAAGCTTCCATCGCCAAGAACACTGCTGCCCTTTTGGCCGGATCGCCCATGCCCCTAATATTCCAGGAACCTATTTTTAGCGTTTTCAAAGACATCTAACGAAAATGGAGAGTAAAAGAAAAAAGGAGAAAGGGAAAGGAGAAAGGAAAAACGGGAACAACAAAGAGAAAAAGGAAAAGAAGAAAAAAAAGAAAATGCCCAAAAAGGAAAGGCAATTCATTTGTGGGTTAGTGAATACAAAACTTGCCAACTCTGTGGTTGTGTTAACCAGAAAAAGGAAAAAGAAAAGAGAGTGGGGAGGGGCAAAGAGCCCCCACATCCAGGGACCTCTCCCTCCCCCCTCTGCATTTCCTGGTTGCAAATACAAATCACGTGTGCCAATATACGTTACTTTTATAAACCCCCCCCTCCTAGCTATGTGTGCCTTACGTGCACCCCGTTGCCCAACCCTGTATCTCACTACAAACCCCCCTCCCCCCCATACCACTTTATTCATCCCCCACCTCACCACCCTTGTTCGTGACCCCCCCTCCTGCCTAATTAGGCTAGCCCTGGGGGCTGCACTTGTGACCTTTTTTTTCCTCCCTCCCAACCATTCTAGAAGTAACTCCCCTCTCATATGACAGAAAAGTGCATTGTGACTTACTACCACACTCTTTCCCCCCTCCCTCCCTCCCACAGCCCTCTTCCAAGCCCTCAAAACAACACTTAAAACATTCATAACTAGTGAAATCACATCGTTTGTCCGTGCTTCCATCTATCACGCCCCCCCCTTCCCCCCTCCCCCGTGTCATCTGCCAATTGCTATGAGAAAAACAACGAATGACAACAAATGAAGAAAAAAAAAAAAGATACATTTTCCTCCTTTCCTTTCCAAGTTTAACTAGCCTTATTCAACCCCTAGCTCTGCAGGTCCATTTTATTATCTTCCAGCCATTTTATTGCCCCTGTTGTTGTGTCGAAGAAATGGGTAGTCCCTAGGGCAGTGATACGTAACCGTGCAGGATACAGCAGGGCATATTCTATTTTGTAATTCTGTAGGTTACGCTTAATGTCCCTGAATTCAGCCCTTCATTTCTGGAGGTCTGCGGAGTAGTCGGGGAAAAATAAAATCTTGGCTCCGTTGTGCAGAATATCTCCCAGCTCTCTGGCCCTACGCATCAAGGTTACCTTATCTCTGTAGTTGAAGAGCTTCATAATTATTGATCTGGGATATCCCCCTGGTGGTGGGGCCCTAGTTGGCACTCTGTGGGCTCTTTCAATAGCAAAAAGGTGAGAGAAGGTTTCCGTCCCGAATATTCCCCTGAGCCACTTCTCCAAAAACTCCTCGGGGTGGGGACCCTCGCACCGATTCGGTAGGCCTACCACCCTTACGTTGTTTCTGCGGGACCTGTTTTCCATTTCCTCCATTTTTGCTTTATGTAAACCCATCTGCGTTTTTAATGCCTTAAGCTCTCGCTTTAGTGGGGTTAGATTGTCCTCAACCTGACTCACTCTTTCCTCCAGTGTTGTTGTTCTGGCGATAGTCCTTTGCAGTTCTTGGCTTACTATGATTAACTCTTCCTTTAGCCCTGTCAGCTGGTCGCACAGGTCGCTTAGGGAGGCCTTACAGGAATTGACAGCGCATAGAACATCTTTCAGTGTGGGTTCAGCTTCTGGTGCGTTTTGCGCAGTAGCATTATTAGTCGCTAATCCTGCGGGCTCGCCCGCAGAGCTTTTACTGCTCGCCGTTTTTATTGTATGCGTTACCGCTGGTCCTTTTCCTAGGCTCTTCCTGTCCCCTGAACCTCCCGCTTGTGGTCTATCCTGCTGCTGCTGGGTGCTTTTAGATGGATATGAGGTAGAGGGGTGCGCAAATTTTTCTAGTTTAGCCGCTGCTGCAGCTGCTGCCTGGTTCCCCTTCTCTTTTGAAGTGCGGGTCATTTGGGAGCTAGTATTCTCCTGTTGTTGCAACTCCTCTCCCTTTTTCCTAGTCATGACTTATTGTGTGAGCCGAAGGGATATATAAGAGGGTTTAACCACGCGTGGAGTTAATACTCTACCACTTTTTTCTATTTTCTCTTTTCCTCCTCTTCTTCTTTCCCCCTCCTCTCTTCCCCTCCCCCCTCCTCCTCTCTCTTCCCTCAGTATCGTCTCAGACCCAGCAATGTCCTTCTAGCTGCTGCAAGGATAATTGACCGACTTGAAATTAGCAGGTATTACAACACTGTTAAGATTTTATATTATAGTATCTGTATGTCAGGCTACCTGAGCCTTCACCCCCCCCCGTCCGCGGCAGTAACCCGGCCCCCGGGAAGAGGGGAGAGATAGTCCACTTTTGGATAAGCACAGTAGTTGATACCTTAGTGCTGCCAGCCGACTGGGCAGCACATTGACGCTCCTAGCGATGGCTCCTTTTGCTATTAGTGCACGCCGTCTCAGCCGCCTCCTCCCGCTGGTGCCGAGGCCGTTGCCCGGGTAACCACTCGAGCAGAGAGCCCGACCCTCTCCTCCCCGCCCCGAGGGCTCGGATCACGTCCTCTCCCGGGCGGCTGCGCTGCTACTCCGGCGTCACACTCCGGCGCGGGAAGGCAAACAGGAGAGCCAGGCAGCTGATCAGACGCCAAGTGCTGCAGGGGGAGGGAGCACACGCAGGCAGATCCGTTCACCGGGCTGATTCAGGCAGACACGGAGGCATCGGGCTGGGGGAAGTTCACACACACCTCCTCTCACTCCAGCATCCGGTCACGCCCCCCCGAAGGTGGACATATTAAATACGCCATCCTTAACCTGTATGGTCAGATCCAGAAAATTAATTTTGCTGGTGCTGCTCTCAAACTGTAACACAATCTCCACTGAAATATTGTTGAGTTGGTGCATAAAGGTGGTGAGTGATGACATATCACCATCCCACAGGAGGAGGATGTCGTCTATGCATCTACCCCAGAAGATCAATTTCAATCGTTTGTTGGAATAGACGACATCCTCCTCCCATTTAGCCATAAATAAATTGGCCATACTGGGTGCCAATTTCGCACCCATAGCCACCCCTCTGTTTTGGAGGTAATGAGTACCTCCAAACCAGAAGTAATTATGGGTCATGGCATACTTCAATAGATCTAGAATGAAATCTCGTTGAGCAGAAATCAACTCAGCATCTCTCCTCAAAAACAAATCAACGGCATCTAAACCATCTGAGTGGGAAATAATAGTATAAAGGGACGCCATGTCGGCAGTGGCCATAATGTATCCCTCTTTCCACTCTAAATTATCAAAACTGCAAATCACTTGCGTGGAATCTTTGATATAGGAGGGAGTGGCAGGAACCAAAAGTTGTAAAAAGCTGTCAATATATTTCCTGATTCTAGAGATAATAGAGTCCAACCCACTAATAATCGGTCTCCCCAGAGGGTTAACTAGACTCTTGTGTACCTTCGGTAAAAAATAAATAATTGGCTTTCTAGGTGCCAAGGGGACAGACGAGGACAGTTTACACTTCTTATCTTATATATTGAGCGCCTTTAGTGTGCATGCGGAGCTTGATTTGCCATTTCTGACAGCTGCTGCATGTGTCACGCTGTCCTATCAGGGGGCAGCGTGACCCATGATGTTTACTATATATATATGGGCGTGCTTGCATCATTGGCCACGCCTCACCACGACATTAATACTTTTATCACTTGTACCTCACTAAATGTGGTATTTTTAATAATTTGTCCCTGCAGCATGCAATATGTGGGTCGTACCACACGGGCCATGCACGTTAGGGTAAATTAACATATCACAAACATTAAAAAGGGATTTCCGAAACACACCGTTTCCCGACATTATTTGGAGTGTCATGATCAAAATCCTAAGGGGACTACTTTTGTGGCCATTGACGGGTTTAATCCACATTGGCGTGGTAGTTCATCCAAACGGGAAATCTCTAAACTCGAAACCCGGTGGATATACGATTTAAAATGTTATATCCCTTTCGGCATGAATGTCGAATGGGATATAAATTGTTTTATTAATAACAGCTAAATCTTATATATGCTTATTAATACTTGTGGGCGGTATTTGCATATTTTTTATTTAAGGATTCTTAATTTTGTTTTTAGCTACTTTTAATGTTTATGCTTTTTAGGAATACATTGTTATGTCTTTGGAGACCAATATTGATTGCTGCATTGTTTTTGAGAGCCTCCTTTTTACTTTCTTCAATGCGGAATATTAATCTTCAAAAATATTTTTATCTTATTTTTAATGAAATGTGCATTCAATCTTCATATTCATATTTATTATGCTGTATTCTTAGACATTCATTTAATAATGTGTAATAACAGTGTCTATAGGTAGCTATTTTTTATATGTTGGTGTCCTATTTTCTTCTATTTTGGTGTTCATCTCTAATGAGAACAATTAGAATTGCTCCTTCTATCTGTCTGTTTGTGTGATGTGATCGCGATGCGCATGCGTGGCCGAACTGTTTACATTTTTAGGAGTGACGGCGTCATGTACGTCACTCCGTTCACTTGGCTGGTCCCTTTGGAACGCACGGCTGTGGTGCGCATGCGCGCACTCATGGCCGAGCTGTTTTTTGTCTCTAGGAATAACAGCGTCATGTGCAGCATTACGTCATTGCGTTCACCCAGCTGGTTTACTCCACTATCGCGGTGGAACGCATGACTGAGATGCGCATGTGCGGACAGACGAGGACAGTTTACACTTCTTATCTTATATATTGCGCGCCTTTAGTGCGCATGCGGAGCTTGATTTGCCATTTCTGACAGCTGCTGCATGTGTCACGCTGTCCTATCAGGGGGCGGCGTGACACAGGATGTTTACTATACATGTGGGCATGCTTGCATCATTGGCCACGCCTCCGATGATATCCACATAGGATGAAACATGTCAGGCTGGCCGATGCAAGCACGCTTTTGAACCGCGGATTATCCTTTCCATTTTTTGTGATGATGTTCTATTTGACTCCTGTAAGTAGACTACAATAAAAACGTGTGTTTTATCCTTAGGGGCTTCACTATTGCTACTTTCTCTTTATTGGGTTACCCTGCTGTTGATCGCACTATTCACTCATCGTCCCATGTGAATTTTGAGTTCCTGGTGATACGTGACAACTTTATCTGTCTGTCTATGATGGATTGTGCCAACTGGATGTACTGATTGAGCCTTTGTACTACATGCATACATCGCTTGTTTTTTATATCCCTCTGGTAAGCAGATCAACAAGCACCTGGGTGTGGTGTGCTTTTCTCTCGCACACGGAAGTTTTGGTGGAGGTTTCATCTCATCTCTACTCTTCATTGATTTATACAGACTATCATATTTTATTTAGCGCTGCATTTATGATTTTTTGTACTTGTGTTTGATGAATCAACAAACTATGCTGCTTACTTATTATATTTATAAATATCTCAGTTAGCGCTGATATTTGGTTACCGTTTTACAGTATATGCTCATGTGGTAAACAGATTAGTCCTGTCAATTTAAGAAGGTGCTCCTAACGACAACTCATTATGTGTATAAAAGACACCTGTCCACAGAATCTCTTTCTTCCATTCGAACCTCACCTTTATGGGCAAGACCAAAGAGATGTCAAAGGACCTCAGGGACAAGATTGTAGACCTGCACAAAGCTGAAAAGGGCTACAATACCATCAGCAAAAAACTTGGTGAGGAGACAACTGTTGGAGCGATTATTCGCAAATGGAACAAATACAAAATAACCATCAATTGCCCTCGGTCTGGAGCTAAATGCAATATTTCACCTCATGGGGTAAGGATGATCATGAGAAAAGTGAGGGATCAGCCCAGAACTACATGGGAGGGGCTTGTGAATGATCTCAAGGCAGTTGGGACCACAGTCACCATACAAACCATTGGTAACACAATACACTGTCATGGTGTGAAAGTCCAATCGTGTGTACGCGGCTTAAGCATGTATAAGGTTGTTATATTTTGTTGTACTTCTTTAATACGTTTGTGTATTGTATGGACCACACACTGCATCAAATTGGTCTGCATGGCTGTCGTCCCAGAAGGAAGCCTCTTCTAAAGATGATGCAGAAGAAAGCCTGCAGTTTGCTGAAGACAAGCAGACTAAGGACATAGATTACTGGAACCATGTCCTGTGGTTTGATGAGACCAAGATTTATTTGGTTCAGATGGTGTGAAGTGTGTGTGGCGGCAACCAGGTGAGGAGTACAAAGACAAGTGTGTCTTGTCTGCAGTCAAGCATGGTGGTGGAAGAGTCATGGGGCTGCATGAGTGCTGCCAACACTGGGGAGCTACAGTTCATTGAGGGAACCATGAATGCCAACATGTACTGTGTTATACTGAAGCAGAGCATGATCCTCTCCCTTCGGAGCCTGGGGCGAAGGTCAGTATTCCAATATGATAACGACCCCAAACATACCAAGACGACCCCTGCCTTGCTAAAGAAGCTGAGGGTAAAGGTGATGGACTGGACAAGCATGTCTCCAGACCTAAACCCCATTGATACCCTTTGGGCCCAATTTGGACATTTTCACTTAGGGGTGTACTCACTTTTGTTTACAGCGGTTAAGACATTAATGGCTGTGTGTTGAGTTATTTTGAGGGGACAGCAAATTTACACTGTTATACAAGCTGTACACTCACTACTTTACATTGTAGCAAAGTGTCATTTCTTCGGTGTTGTCACATGAAAAGATATACTAAAATATTTACAAAAATGTGAGGGTGTACTCACTTTTGTGAGATACTGCATATAAAGGGTTAAATAGGAGAATCTCAGTTAGGAAATACTTATACATGTGAATGAACATACCATCTGCCAACGACTCTGGAGACTTTCTTTCAGTACTCATGGGCCAATTTGCAAGTACTTTTTTTTATCAACAGACACTGAATGGGAACTGTGATACTTAATAGGAGACACTTCTTATTCTTGTTAAGCTTGCTACCCACTACTGTATCCCATTTACAGCTCTTCCTTGCTAAGAAGGGATTTTCTATTTTTACACATGATTAACTCTTATAATTGAAGAGTACACCCTCTCTAAAGTGTGTGTGTGTATATATATATATATATATATGTATATGTATATGTATATATATGTATATATATATATATATATATATATATATATATATATATATATATATATATAAATAAATCTTCTCCCCCTTTTCATGGCTGTAGTTGGGGGCAACAGTCCAGCTTTCCTTGTGTACTATGGGAATGATCCTGACAGTGGTCTAGCTTGTTTTGGGTGGACACCTATCAGAAACCATAAATCTGACTGAGACAGAAGTACAGTTAAATCACACTTGTTTAATAATAAAAAAAAGGTAAACAGAGTAAACATAGTCAAAACATAGCCAGAGCTTAGGAACTGGAACGGATAGTCAGACAAGCCAAAACATCAGGGAGCCAGAGATGAGTATAGTAGAATAGCAAGCAGGATCTGGAGCCAGAAGGAATGTCAGCCAAGCAAGTCTTTAACAGGAACACAGGAGAGCGTCTCTAGAGATGTGACCAAGGCGATGGCAGAGATCATCTGGACTGAGCTTAAGTAGGCAGAACTGACGAGCAGGATATCATCAACAGGTGAATAGCTGTGGAGAGATAGGAGCTGGCAATTACCCAACAGCTTAGAGAAGGAAGGGCTGAGCCCAGCCCTGACAGTACCCCCTCCTCAATGACCCCTCCCCCTCGGAGGACCACCAGGCTTGAGGGGAAAACATCTATGGAAATCACAAGGGAGGATAGGGGCATGTAAATCCTAGGATGAGACCCAAGAGCCTTCCTCTGGACCGTACCCTTTCCAAGGGGCAGAGATCACCTGGACTGGGCTTAAGTAGGCAGAACTGATGACCAGGATATCATCAACAGGTGAATAGCTGTGGAGAGATAGGAGCTGGCAATTAGCCAACAGCTGAGCGGCCAGCTTAGAGAAGGAAGGGCTGAGCCCAGCCCTGACAGTACCCCCTCCTCAATGACCCCTCCCCCTCGGAGGACCACTAGGCTTGAGGGGAAAACGTCTATGGAAATCATGGAGGAGGACAGGGGCATGTACGTCCGAGGATGAGACCCAAGAGCGTTCCTCCGGACCGTACCCTTTCCAAGGTACCAGGTACTGTATGTGCCCACGTAACCTACGGAAGTCAACAATGGACTGTACTTCATACTCCTCATGGTTCTCAACCTGTACAGGGTGAGGACAAGGCACCGATGTGGTAAAGTGGTTGCAGACCAAAGGTTTTAATAAGGTGACATGAAATACATTCGAAATACGCATATTAGAAGGAAGGTCTAATGCGTAAGGCACTGGGTTAATCCTGCAAAGAATATGGAAAGGCCCAATAAACCGAGGTGCGAACTTCAGAGAGGGAGATGACAGCCAGACCCTATCCCCAACCTGGTTGTAAAGCACAGGCAGGCGTCTGCGGTCAGCATGGAGTCTGTACCTATCATTAGCATGTCGCAAAGCCTCCTGGAATTGTGCCCAAGTGGAATGAAGACCACGGAGATGCTCCTCTAAAGCAGGAATACTCTGCAGAGCAAATGAATCAGGCAACATGGAAGGTTGGAAACCATAGTTCACCATAAATGGGGACAATCGGGAAGCAGAATTCAAGGCACCATTTTGAGCAAACTCTGCCCATGGTAAGAGGTCTGATGAGTTGTTATGATGGTCAGAAATATAGCAACATAGGAATTGCTCCAAGGACTGATTGGCTTGTTCTGTGGCCCCATTAGACTGCCGGTGATATGCAGAGGAGAAAGCAAGCTGAATTCCCAACTGTGCACAAAACGTTTGCCAAACTGACTACCCCTGTCCTAGACAATCACCTTGGGTAGCCCATGTAAGCGAAAGATCTCCCGAGCAAAAATAGAAGCCAGTTCCTTAGAAGTGGGCAACCTCTTAAGTGGAATGCAATGGGACATTTTCGAGAACCGGTCAACCACCATATGGATAACTGTGTTGCCCTGGGAGTTGGATAACTCCTTAATGAAATCCATAGATAGGTGGGTATAGGGCCTCTCTCCACTCGCTGTGGGTTGTAGGAGGCCCACTGGAAGGTGAGAATGAATCACCGCTCAGGAGAACTTGCTTTCAGGTGTGTGTTTGTGAATCCTTCAGAGGAGAGGAGTCCCAGGTGCTGGCTAAATGCAAATTGAAGAAGGGTTTGAAACAGGAAAATTTGGACGCCGCACACCGGATAAAGTTGAAAACATCTTCTTTATTGTAAAACTTGGATCATAAAAAACTCATAGCTAAGAGTAAGGCTCGATTCACACCTATGCATGTTGCTTTTGAGCGTTTTTGGAGGTTTTTTTTTCATGCTTGCCACGTTTTTGAGCAGCGTTTGTGCCGCGATTTGCGTTTTTTTTTTTTTTACAGTTTTTTTTTTACAGTCTTAAAAAAAAAAAAAAAAATTAAAAAAAAAAAAAAAAAAAAAAAAAAACGGCAAAAACGCATCAAAAACGCACCAAAAACGCATCAAAAACGCTGCAAAAACGGTGCACTTGCGTTTTTGATGCTTGTCCATTGAATTCTATTACATGCAAAACGCTGCATTTTGCATGAAAAAAAGTCCCTGACCCTTTCCAAAAATGCAGAGAAACAAAAAGGCATTGATGTGAACATGTTCCATAGGAACCCATGTTAAAAAATTCCCGTGCATTTCTGCAAAATGCATCAAAAAACGCGCTAGTGTGAATGGAGCCTAAGCGCTCGAACTAGAGCGCGAAACGCGTCAGCTGTGTCTGTACCACCCGCCTTATTGTCCTGTTTTTTATGATCCAAGTTTTACAATAAAGAAGATGTTTTCAACTTTATCCGGTGTGCGGCATCCAGATTTTCCTGTTTCAAACCCTGCCCACTGGAAGGTGTCGTGGAGTCTTACTCTGAGCACACAAGGAAAAGGCAGCTACGAAGGCGGTTACATCAGCACATAAACTAGGCCACCAGAATTGTTGGGAAATGGCCCAAAAGAGTTGATTCTTCCCAGGGTGGCCAGCAGCCTTGGGAGAATGGTAAGCCTGGATCGCGGCAGTACGGAGACTCTCTAGGACAAAGCAGCAGTCTGTCAGAAACCATGAAATAAGACCGAGACAGAAGTACAATTAAATCACACTTGTTTAATAATAAAAGTAAAAAGAACAAACGTAGTCAAAACATAGCCAAATTTCAGTAACCGGAACTGATAGTCAGCCAAGCCAGAAGTCAGCGATCAATGTAGTGGAACAGCAAGCAGGATCTGGAGCCAGAAGGGATGTCATCAAAGGTGAAGGCAGAGCTCCTCTGGACTGGACAGCTTAAGTAGGCAGGACTGACAAGCAGGATCATCAACAGCTGAGTAACTGTGGAGAGAGATGGGAGCTGGCAATTAGCTGACAGCTGAGCGGCTAGCTCAGAGAAGGAAGGGCTGAGCCCAGCCCTGACATGGTCACAAGGTTTCTCAGGAGGAGCATGGACCTGAGCAGCCAGCAAGAATTTTGTCACACAAATGAGAAGTGAGACTGGTGCGAACTGTAGCCAGAATACAATCTAGAGGAATCACAGAAACCGGAACCGACTCCATCTTGGAAGTGGAGGAAAACTGTTGTGACAAAGTGTCAGCCCTTACATTCTTAGTACTGGGTAAGAATGAGACAATGTAATTGAAACTAGACAAGAAAAGAGCCCATCATGCCCTTCTGGGAGAGAGGCGCTTAGCCTTAGACAAGAATGTGAGATTCTTATGGTCAGTAAGACTGAGAACCGGCACAGTGGTACCTTCGAGGAGATGTCTCCATTCTTTCAGGGCTAAAATGATCGCTAACAGCTCTCTGTCACCAATTTTGTAATTGCAGTCCGCAGGTTACAATTTCTTGGAAAAGTAGCCACAAGGATGCATAGCGCTCTCAGAGGTAGGATCGTTGAGACAGAAGGGCGCCAACTCTAGTCTCAGAAGCATCAACCTCAAGGATAAAAGGTAATATAGGATCAGGATGTGCCAACACAGGAGCAGAAACAAAGGCAGCCTTGAGACTGTCAAAGGCCTTAATGGACTCCGGAGACCAACTATGTGGGTTACCGTCCTTTCTGGTAATATCAGTCAGAGGCTTGACCTGAGACGAGAAGTTAAGAACAAACTTCCGATAATAGTTGTCAAAGCCAAGAAAACGCTGCAGAGGATGTAAACCCACGGGTCGGGGCCACTGTAGGACTGCTGAAAGTTTCTCTGGGTCCATCAAAAAACCAGCAGTGGAAATGACATAACTCAGGAATTTAACCTGTTCACGATGGAATTCGCACTTCTCCAATTTACAATAGAGATTGTTCTCCCTTAGTTTCTGAAGCACATGACAGACATCTGTGTGGTGGCTCTCCAGGGACTTGGAAAATATGAGGATATTGTTGAGATAAACCACCACACATAACTGAAACATATCTCGGAGGACATCGTTAATAAATTCTTGGAAAACAGCTACAAAGGCCAAAAGGCAGGTACTCATATTGGCCTGTTCTGGTATTAAATGCAGTTTTCCGCTCGTCGTCCTCCCTAATCCTCACGAGATTGTATGCACCTCTCAAATCAAGCTTTGTGAAAACCGTTGCTCCCTTTAGGCGGTTAAATAACTCCATAATCAACGGAATCGCATAGGCATTCTTAATCGTGAAACCAGCACCAGCAGGAGATGAGGATTTGCGGATGAAACCTCGAGAAAGTGCATCTGCAATATACTCCTCCATGGCCTTATTCTGAAAGACTGACAATGGGTAAACCCAGCCACAAGGGGTTATGGCACCAGGTTGAAGGTCAATTGCGTAATCATATGACCTTATGATATATCAATTTCAGGACACGAGTCACCTAAGTTTTCAACCTGAGACATCCTGTGCTTGTCTCACTCGGATGGAGGTCTGTAAGCAAGCTGTTTGCAGAACTGGGAATAGAACAATGAGTATGTACCTTCTTGCTCACTTAAAAGCCAAGGATAAAGCTATTTATATGGTGGCTAAATAGAATTTATTTGAGGATCCTTGGACCAGTAATAAAACCCTGAAAACAACAAACATCAACTGGCTTTCCAAGGCAAGAATACACCATCTTTAAACAATGTATAACGAAGACGCTTTGGGTGACAACCTCCAATATACCTCTGTACACAGACAGAGAAGGCTCAACATACCCAGGCTAGTTTAAAATCTGAATTTCCATCTAAAATATCCCAACCACTGAAAGAGACATATGTATACATATCAGACTTCACACTTCATCTATACATATCTGGACACTTCATCCACACATCCATCCATCCATTGAGGCACTCATCCTTAAGCCCCATCATCTGACACTTCAAGAATGCCAAGACGCAGCTCCACCCTGAGGAGACACCATTTTGGGAAAAGCAGTCATTTTAGGGGACTCTGGTAACGACCATTGTGAGCTAGCAGCCATTTTGGAAGTGTAATTATAATACATTTATTTTAATGATTCAGTGCTTATTATGATATACCTACCGCGTTTCCACAAAAATAAACCTGACCACAGGCTTAATTTTGCCCACAAAAGACCCAGTAGGGCTTATTTTCGGGGTAGGGCTTGTCACAAATAGATTACAGAAATATACAGAGTTTACACTATATAATACTGTAATACAGTGCATTCTAGCATTTTGCAACCACTTTAAACTAGGGCTTATTTTCGGGGTAGGGCTTATATTGCAGCCCTTCTCGCAAATCACAGTAGGGTTTATTTTCGGGGTAGGTCTTATTTTTGGGAAAACACGGTATAATTGATTTCTTATGATATTTAGATTGCTCTTCCCCTATATAATAACCATTTTAGATTTTTCTTTAATTTTATTTTGCCAATTTTAATCATCTTTTAACGTAGCATACTTAAGTATTATGCAGTTTAATACTTAGACTTTCTGCAGGGGAGTAACTGTTGTCTTCGTAAAACGCAGACTACTGTCTGATAGTTAATTATATACACATGGTTAGTTTGTCCACAGGGAGAAATTATTCCTTTACTTCTATTCATATTGCATAGCAAAAAGCGTTCCATATAATTTATTATCTTATGTAAGATTGTTGTCTATGTCAATCCACAAATTTAACTATTTATTGTAAATACATGTCTAGTGAATAAATATTATTATTAATAATATTATACAGGATTTATATATTTATATATATTTATATAATTTATTTCAATATTTAGTCTGTATTCATATTGTTCGATCTGTGTTTTTAAAGAAATTAGAAAATTACTCATTAAAATTAATCCTTCCAGCAATTCCTGACGCAAACGCACAACATATTAATTTGGAGGCACTGCTGAGAGCCAATCAAAAATATCTTGCACAGATCGATCATAGTTTTGATTGTGGTGACATAAATAATATTTTTTTGCATAAAATGATTGTTTATTAATGGTGATTGATTTGATTAGAACCCCAAAAATATCTGAAGAGTGAATCTTCTTCTGTTAGCTCTTGCCACGAGTCAGTCCCTGGCTGTTAACACAACAGTCCCATTAGATTTGGAAAAAATCCAGGACATGTTGAGACCCATTTCTAAATTTGAAATGGTGGCCAATGTAAAAAATAGATTGCATATTGAAGCTAGTCTAGGCATGTATATTAAAGACCTTAAGAGCCCTTTCACACTGGGGCGGGGGGCGGCGTCGGCGGTAAAACGCCGCTATTATTAGCGGCGTTTTACCGTCGGTATGCGGCCGCTAGCGGGGCGGTTTTACCCCCTGCTAGCGGCCGAGAAAGGGTTAAATACCACCGCAAAGCGCCTCTGCAGAGCTGCGCCGTCCCATTGATTTCAATGGACAGGAGCGGTAAAGGAGCGGTATACACACCGCTCCTTCACCGCTCCGAAGATGCTGCTGGCAGGACTTTTTTTACCGTCCTGCCAGCGCATCGCTCCAGTGTGAAAGCCCTCGGGGCTTTCACACTGGATACACAGCAGCGGCACTTTCGGGTCGGTTTGCAGGCGCTATTATTAGCGCAATAGCGCCTGCAAACCGCCCCAGTGTGAAAGGGCTCTTAAAGTCAGGCCAGTCATTTAGCATATGACATAGAATGAGGAAGGTTAAATTTATGAGCTCACAAGCAGCATTTCTAACAAAAAGACATTAGGAGGCATGATTACATAATTTTGGAATTATGGCCCATCCTGTTTCATCTGTATGATGAGTTCAGACACCAGAATCCCCAGCGTCCAACAGAGTCCAACAGAGTCCAACTCCAATTTAAAATAAAAAGAACTTGAGGTTGAAAAACTCACTGAGCAAGTGAATGAGGTCACTACTGGGGTTCATCGTTTTAAGGAATTCAGCCTGGGACTGCAAGGTGAATTAGAACTGTTAGTCCTATAAAGAAAGCCATGATAAAAATAACAGAAAAGTGTAAACAAGTAAAACAAGAACTGGAGAGTTACAAAGTGCCCCCTAGCGAAAGCTGCCGAGTAGTCAGCAGTGGAAAATTGGAAAAAGAGGTGGACCAGCTCAAATCAGGACAGGAATTACTCATTAAACAATTAGGGGAATTGAAAGAACAATTGAAGTTTATGCACCAGGGTAGTATGCATCAGCATAATGCTTATATGCCCAACCCTAAAACTGAGGGGTCTGATTATAATCCCAGAGAGGGCTCTCAATCTGAAGGGTAAGACCCAGACAGCGTGGAGAGAGCAGAGAGCCATCTTCAAAGCATAGGAGGGTAAAAATTGAGCAGCCATGTGTGGGCAGGCATGCATACCTCCCCACCGTCCCAGATTCCGTGGGACTGACCCTAGATTTGAAGTAATTCCTGGGGTCTCGTGGATCTAGGCTGGAGTGCGGGAGCCCAGGACTGGAACAAGTTCCAGCCCTGGGCTCCACTCCATAGTGGTATCTTCAATGGGTGCAATATGTGCTCTCACACACAGCACCAAGTGAGGATTCCTGGGAGAAGATTTACCCGGCAATCTCTGCTCCCCCCCCCTCAATGCAGTCAGCAGTTGTTAGGACCGACGGCGTACTAGCAACTAATGACATCACTTGACCCGATCCTGCCTCTCAGCAGTCCTCATGCCGGGTCTCAGTAGCCCCAATTCCATCTGCAGGCAGCTCCAATCACTAGCTCTCAGCGGTCCTTATGCTGGCTCTCAGCAGCCCTGATCCCATCGGCAGCCCCGATCACAGGCTCTTGGCAGTCCTCATGCCGGCTCTCAGCAGCCCCTATCCCAGCTGCAGGCATCCCTGTTGTATATGTTGTAATATGTTCACCGATTTATGTGGGACATTGTTGTGTGTATGTACACATGCAGTCAATGTTGACCAGGCCAGAATGACAATGGTTGATTTGTCCAACTGAATTTTAACATAGCAAGGGGACAGCTAAAGACCCTTTAATGTGTTAATCTTATGCAAGTCTATTTGAACATCTCAAAGGGTATTCAGGTGGTATCTGTTAATCTAATCTAATTACATATATCTAAAGGGGACTTGTTGATGTTGATATGCTGGAGTGAAAATTGGGGTGGTTCACGGCTGTTCACGGCTGGGGGTTGTTGTCTGTTTGATAGACTAAAGCTTATCAAAGTCCTAAATTGAAACGGCCAATCAAATTGCTCAGCCATTCAATGCCTGGTGAATATAACACGGCATTCAGTCTATAGTTTAGGTGAGACTTGTCTGTGTATAGACACACAGACCTAGGAGATGGGTCTCTGAATTATATCTACTCTGTCGGATTGTTCTGTCATCTGTGGACTTTGGACTTTGTTCTGTGTTGGAAGTCAATAAAGTGCATCTCTCTGGAAGAATTGGGTTGCTGCGGAAGAGTACTTACATCATCATTATAATAATACCTAAATATTAATGATCTATAGACCCATACATATACCCCATCACTACATTGGTGCCGTTCAAGTGACCAGAAGAGCATTTTCGGACTTAGTAACAGAAGTCGGTGGTGACAACAATCCTGTGAGGTGAACAGAAGTCTGATGAAGAACCAAGAGCTGTGCTGTGACTCTAATGTCTGGTTGTGACATAAAAGAGTCTGGTCTACAAAATTAAATAAGTTGGGAACCCCAGGATTATTCTCTGGAGATTGGAAACAACAAAAAAAGGACTGTGTCATGTACCAGAAGACCTAAAGTGGAAGCTGAAGGAGTAACTAATGTGGTGAGTAAAATATTTCCTTTTTTTAATTATTAGTAATATAGTCAAAATGCTTACTCAGTGTGAAGCCAGTGTCAGTTCTGATAAAGTTAACAGATGGGTATTAAAATGTATTAAGCGCCATGGCGGTCCTTATGAAATTCCAGAAAAATCTAAGCAGACATGGACGATGATGAAGGAATTTTTAGAGAAAAATGTTTTTGATAGCAAAATTTCAGAAAGTAAAAGAAAAGGTTGTATTATACAGGGCTTATTATCTTGCTGTTTAACAATGGAAAGTTCTTTAAAAGGTAAGGTTGAGGAAATTACCCAGTTACAGAAGGCAGTTGATAATAGCAACAATGTTTGTGAGAGGTTGCAAAACCAGACACTGAGACAGTAAATTTAAAGTTGCATGCGGTTACCATTGGTGAAGCCTTAATTGAGAAATCTAAACATTGTGATGAATTATCAGAGGAAAATGAGAGATTAAAATTAAGAATTATGGAATTAGAGAAGAGATCTCAGGAATGCAGATATGCATCAAATCTTGGATTCAGCAATCTGCAGCAAACAGAACCTCATATTAAATCTGATAATTCATTACCAGCTGCCCCCACTGTGACTACCACAGTTTATAACAATAATAATAATACAGGTGAAGTTCAGCTTGTAATGAAGCCTTTGCAACCACAATTATTAGACGCAATTCTTAAAGAAATAGGAATGGTTCCATACCATGATTTAAACAGATTTTTAAAATGGTTTTGTGACGTGCAGCAGGTCAGAGATATTTACAATCTCAACCCATCTGACTTAGAAAGAGTTTTGCAACATTCTTTAGGAAGTGGTCTTTGGATGAGAATTAAACAAATCTGTATTCAGCCTCTTAGAACAAGGGACATATAACTGGAATTATTATGTGTTTTGTATGGAGTACGTTCTGATGTTACTATTCATGGGAAGATCCAACAAATGCAAAATGAATTTCCCTATGAATTGTCACACAGGATAGCAATGATTATAGAATCTTTGGTCGGTAATAATCTTGCATTTGAGCATGGTGGCTTGATACATATGAGTATGTTTCTAGATGCGTTGCATGAAGATATCAAACAAAATATTTTATTAGTTACCCCAAATCCTCATGATTTAAAAGACATATTGTTGAGAGCAGACCATTTATGGAGAAAGTCAAATGAGCAGGCTGTCAAAATTGATTTAGCCACATTGTTTAGGACAAATACTGAGCATAAAGATCAGAAGATAATATCCTATGATAACACCCAGAGAGGACACACCGGGTCAAACATAGGTGATATTAATATGAAAAACAGAGCTGACCAAAATAATAATAAGAAAAGGTCCAAGACTTGGATACCGTTTTCTCAGTTAAAACAGAAATATGACCACCTGAAGATTGAGTATGACAAGATGAGAGGGGAACGTGATACATTATTAGAGCAGTTGAAGGGGGTACAGGGTGTCATGAATGTACAAGATGTATATTCTCCAGATCTGTTTTTGAATGCAAATTACACTTCTCTAGCAGTGGGGGTGAATTAGACCAAACTGTAAACGTGTAAATAGTGTTTTGTTTTAACTTCAAACTACGTTTAAGGACCTTGCTAATTAGTTTTGTTGGAGAGTTTTTTTGTCTTTCGGATATTGATATTTAAATGACGGTGAATAGCAGAAGCACAGTCTGAAATTGCTGGCTAGTGGGGGAGAATTATGGAAGAAATGCTGAATAGACAAGGAATTATAAAGCATTCATGGACTCTCTCGAAATTCATCAAGCAATGGACCTTTTTTTTTTTTTTTTTTTTCTTCAACGCCCTAATTTTTTAATTTTTCTTCCTTTTCCTGATATATTTTGCTTTTCATTTTTTTATTTTCTTTATGTTTTATTTTTTGAACTTTATCTTAAAACCAAAGAGAAGCATTTTAACCTAAAATAATTTTCATAACATCTGTACATATTACATAATGCGTATTGATCAATATATTTGACATCTAAGGTGAGATGCTGCACAATGGCTTGGCATAGCATAAATTATAGTATGTTGGGTGGTTTTCCTAAATTTATAAGAGGGGTGAGTGAAATTCATCACTCTAGTCATGATTTGAAACTTTGTTGATTCAGTTGTTTATAATATGCTAAAGGCTATGACATATATGGATGAAAAAGACCTTTCTACCTTTCATGGTGAAGATACTGGCAAGAATTTCCACTGCCGCTTTGTCTGGATAGAAGATCTGATAAACACTGATGACTCTATCTGAACCATCGTGTGGGGGTATATCTCTATATATATGTTGATATAGCATTCAGGTGTAATTGTGGACTGAATGATCCAAGTAACTGCTTTATTGAAGGCAATGAGGGGTCGGCCTACAGCAAATTACAAAAGCAAATTGTGACTGGCAATCAACAAAGATGGACTCATGAATGTCAAGTGCAAGGAAATAGTTTGCAGCACAGTTTTTACTGCCATATCCAAACCTTTTCTACCTTGAAAGTGAGTGCTGGTACATTGATAGTTCTTCTTACTATAAAGATGAAAGTAGAGTGTTTGCGTAAAAGCATCTTTAAAAATGAAAAGCTTGAGTCTGGAGATGAAAAAAAATCCTTGACTTATGTGGATTGGAGTTCCCAGAGCATACCAAGTTTACTTTCAGTGAGATGGTAAGAGATGTGATGAAGTCAGACCAAAAGATGGACTGTGACATCAGCTCGTCTTTGCGCAATAATCAAGATCTTGATGTGATATAATAAGGCCTAACAGCTATATGGGCCACTGATGTTTACCAAATCCTTTTCCAGTCATGGTCTAAAAGTTATATTATCTAATAACTGTCTCATGGGGATATTTTAGAGGCTGGCGAAGAGAGATGTACCCAGTTTCAACTTCATATTTTATATGAGCCATTGTAAAGCATCCAGTACCTTAAATCGAAATGATATTTTTTGTTGTTTGATTTATGGGTCAGTTCTAGTAGTTAGAACCGACCTAAGTGGGGGTATATGTTCTATATGTTGTATATGTTGTAATATGTTCACCGATTTATGTGGGACATTGTTGTGTGTATGTACACATGCAGTCAATGTTGACCAGGCCAGATTGACAATGGTTGTCCAAGCCAACTCAATTTTAGGATAACAGTTGTAGACCCTTTGATGTATTAATCTTATGCAAGTCTACCTAGGGGTGTGAGGTATGGGCTGTTAACCTAATTGAACATTTCAAAGGGTACATTGTTTAAAGGACCATAGAAGAAGTATTTATTGATGGTAATTAGACTTGAGGGGGTAACAATGGGATCAAGGAGTGTTTTGGGTTGGCCTAGCGGAGGTTCCCTCCTGTGGGGCTAATTTATCAGGGGGGCTTGTTGATATGCAAGAATACAGATTAGAAATGTAGGTATTCCAAGGGCTCAAAAGGGTGTTCAGGGGGTATCTGTTAATCTAATTACACATATCTAAAGGAACTTGTTGATGTTGATATGCGGGAGTGCAAATTGGGGTGGTTCACGGCTGGGGGTTGTTGTCTGTTTGAAAGACTAAAGCTAATCAAAGTCCTAAATTGAAACGGCCAATCAAATTGCTCAGCCATTCAATATTTAGTGAATATAACACGGCATTCAGTCTATAGGTTTGAAGTTAGGCTTGCCTGTGTATGGCTGGGAACACAGAGACCTAGGAACATGGGGTTCTGAATTATATTTCCTCTGTCGGATCTTTTTGTCATCTGTGGACTTTGTTCTGTGTTGGAAGTCAATAAAGTGCATCTCTCTGGAAGAATTGGATTGCTGCGGAAGTGTACTTACTAATTATCATACTCACTCTACACTATATCCACCCAATATACCCGATCACTACATTGGTGCCGTGACCCGGATTCATGTGAGGTGACAGAAGAGCGTAAGGATCCAGGAAGGAAGTTCTAGGAAACCTAACAATTGGTAAGTGTGCCTTGTTCTTTTTTTTTTTTGTCATTATATTCTTTACAATGGCTTTGGCTGTGTCTGGTGGTGGCAATAGCATTAAGGGAGAGGATGTGAATATATGGCTGCTAAATTATATAAAAAGTCATGGGGGGCCTTATGAGATTCCCCAAGAATATAGACAGTCATGGGATTTAATGAAATGCTTTTTATCCGATAATGCATTTGATAAGAAAACTGAAGAAAAGAAACGTAAGGGTATCATTATTCAGGGACTACTGTCTTGTTGTACAGAATTAATAGAGGATATTAAGGAAAAAAATCAGAAAATTCTAGAACAGACTCAGAGATATGAGGAAATGGAGAAAGGGTTGAATGAGAGGATATCAGATCTCAGGTTGCACGCTATCACTACTGGGGAGGCATTGATTGAAAAGGCAAAGTTATGTGATGATTTAAGTCGGGTAAATGAGGAATTGTCAGTGAAAATACAAATTGTTGAGGAACAGTTGGAGGAGTGTTAACATGCTGCTAACATTGCTTTTGATAAATTGTCAAAAAAATCAAGTTACACGCATCAAAATGATACCTCTAAAATAAAGCCTGATGCCAAAGATTATAAGCCAATATATCCCTGGGATGAGTTACATGCAGCCCCATGCACACCAGCAGCTCCCACCACTACAACAACTGTATTGAACACTGATGATTCAAGTGAAATTAAATTGATTACAAAACAACTAAAGCCACAGGAGATGGAAGCTATTATAAGGGAGATAGGTCAGGTACCCCGCTATGATGTAAACAGGTTCATGAAATGGTTCTGTGATTTGCAGAGAGTCAGAAACACATACAACTTGAATGTGGAGGACCTAACTAGAATTTTGCAGAAAAGTGTAGGTAACGGATTGTGGGCACGGATTTTGCAAAATTGTGGCCAGCGTCATAAAACTAAGGATGTTTTAAAGGAACTATTGAAAGCATTGTATGGTGTGACGACAAATGTGTCCTTGTCAGGAAAAATTAGGCAAATGAAGGATGAATGTCCATATGAACTTGCAGATAGAATTAGCATTGTGATGGGATATGTGATGTCTGGGAATCCCGGTTTTGAGCGTGGTGGTTTGGTTCATAGGGCAATGTTATTAGAAGCATTGGATGGTGATGTCAGGGAAGGCATTTTATCTGTTACACCTGATCCTAGCGATTATAGTGATATTTTGTTAAGAGCGGATAATGTGTGGAGGAGAAAGTGCAGAGAGGACAGTCTTGCGGATGATGCAGCTAGAATTTTTAGAGTCGAGGGTCAGCAAAATAGAGATGGTTCAGGACCCTGGAGAGGAAGAACTTATAACACTTCAGGTAGTTATAGGAGGCCAGAATCCAGAGGAAAGCCTAGTAAACAGCCTTGGGTGCCGTTTAGTGAAATAAGAAGTGAGAGAGATCGTTTGCAAGAGGAGCTATATAAGATACAGGAAGAAATGAAAAAAATAAAAGCAGGAGGGGTCAAAGTAGCAACAGTAGAAAAGGAAAGTGCTGTGTCTCCCTCTACCAGTCATTGTTATGGGTTCCGAGCCCCCCACGCCCCTTCCTGCCGATTCTTAACTGATTTAACGTTAGACTCCTGGGGGCGGCCCACTGTTGATGTAACATTAGGGGGAACTCGTGTAAATGCGCTGTTAGATAGTGGGGCAGCTATTAGTTTTAGTAAATCAGTTGTCCCTGGAAATGAGAAAATTAAAATAACAGGTGTCACTGGACATTCCATTGAAGTTCCTTTTGTGCGTGGTGTTGAGATGCAAATAGGGGGAGAGAAGTGGAAGTGTGATGTTGTTTGTCAAAATCAGGACATAATTGGTGCTGATGTCTGTGCACAGCAGGGTCTGGTAGTTGATCTTGCAAACATGAAGTTGTGGATGATGCCTGAAAATGACGGATTGGGTCATGTGTGGCATCCTCCCATGGAATTGGTAACAGCAGCAGTAAAGCCTGTCGGTGTGTTACATGGAGATTGGGACCCCTGTTGGGATAGTCTAATGGGTGAATTTGAAGACATAATGGCTAAACATAAACAAGATTGTGGTAGGATGAATACAATGATTTTATTGGAAGGATTTGATCCGGCACCTCTCAAGCAATACCCAGTTCCAAAAGAAGCCATTAAACCTATAACAGAAGCTATAAAACAATTGGAGGCGCAAGGTACATTAAAAAGGGGTGCATCAATATGCAATTCGCCAGCCTGGCCAGTCATCAAACCTGATAGGTCGTTCAGGCTGATGATAGATTACCGTGCCTTAAACAAATATGCTAAAAGTATGGCACCTGTAGTAGCAGCTTACCCTGAAATGATTGCCAAGTTGACGCCAGAAATGAAATGGTTTACGGTCATTGATATCAGTAACAGTTATTGGAATTTACCCCTTGACCCAACATGTCAATACAAAACAGCCTTCAGCTGGGCGGGCCTTCAATATTATTGGACAGTTCTTCCGCAAGGCTACAAAGACAGTGCAGCAATATTTCACTCACATATGAAAGAAGTGATTGATAAATTTTCAAAACCTGAAAGAGTAATTTCATATATTGATGACATTTTGATTGGGTCAGCCTCTATGGAGGAGCATGTGAACGATGTGAGTGAAATGTTATTGCTTTTGAGAGAAGCAGGTCTAAAAGTTAATCCAAAGAAAATACAATTGGGAAAGCAAGAAGTCCAATTTCTGGGTGTTACTGTAGCACAGTCAGGGCAAAGTATCAATGAACAAAGGGTCGAGCTGATAGGTAAGCTACCCTTGCCCACTGATGAAAAAAGTCTGAGACAATTCTTAGGCATGACAGGTTTCTGCAGGGAGTTTGTGCCTCATTATGCATCATTAACAGAGTGTATGATCTGCTGAAGCAAGATGAATGGAAATGGAAATCAGAGCACACACAAGCTATTGAAGCATTAAAGGAAACTTTAGGCAATGCCCCTTCATTAGCATCACCAGACCCCAACAAAGAATACAGACTCTATCCACATGTAGGCCTTAGTACTTTGTTGCACTCACCCAAGACTATTTTGGAAAACAAAGACCTGTAGCCTATGCTTCACGTTTACTATCAACTGTAGAACAGAAGTATCCTTTGTGTACTCGTATGGTGCTGTGTTGTTATTGGGCAATCAAGAAATTCTGATACTTGACAGGTACACATCCCAGTCATCATTGTTCAAATAGGAAATGGAAAGAAGCAGATGTGAATTGTAAAATGCTTGCAAGATGGACTCATGAATGTCAAGTGCAAGGAAATAGTTTGCAGTACAGTTAACCTTTTGACCTTGAAAGTGAGTGCTGGTACATTGATGGTTCTTCAAACTATAAAGATGAAAGTAGAGTGTTTGCGTAAAAGCATCTTTAAAAATGAAAAGCTTGAGCCTGGAGATGAAAAAAATCCTGGACTTATGTGGATTGGAGTTCCCAGAGCATACCAAGTTTACTTTCAGTGAGATGGTGAGAGATGTGATGAAGTCAGACCAAAGGATGGACTGTGACATCAGCTCGTCTTTGCGCAATAATCAAGATCTTGATGTGATATAATAAGGCCTAACAGCTATATGGGCCACTGAGGTTTACCAAATCCTTTTCTAGTCATGGTCTAAAAGTTATATTATCTAATAACTGTTTCATGGGGATATTTTAGAGGCTGGCGAAGAGAGATGTAACCGGTTTCAACTTCATATTTTATATGAGCCATTGTAAAGCATCCAGTACCTTAAATCGTAATGATATTTTTTGTTGTTTGATTTATGGGTCAGTTCTAGTAGTTAGAACCGACCCAAGTGGGGGTATATGTTGTATATGTTGTAATATGTTCACCGATTTATGTGGGACATTGTTGTGTGTATGTACACATGCAGTCAATGTTGACCAGGCCAGAATGACAATGGTTGATTTGTCCAACTGAATTTTAACATAGCAAGGGGACAGCTGAAGACCCTTTGATGTGTTAATCTTATGCAAGTCTATTTGAACATCTCAAAGGGTATTCAGGTGGTATCTGTTAATCTAATCTAATTACATATATCTAAAGGGGACTTGTTGATGTTGATATGCGGGAGTGCAAATTGGGGTGGTTCACGGCTGTTCACGGCTGGGGGTTGTTGTCTGATAGACTAAAGCTTATCAAAGTCCTAAATTGAAACGGCCAATCAAATTGCTCAGCCATTCAATGCCTGGTGAATATAACACGGCATTCAGTCTATAGGTTTCAGGAGAGGCTTGTCTGTGTATGGCTGGGAACACACAGGCCTAGGAATATGCGTCTCTGAATTATATCTACTCTGTCGGATTTTTTGTCATCTGTGGACATTGGACTTTGTTCTGTGTTGGAAGTCAATAAAGTGCATCTCTCTGGAAGAATTGGGTTGCTGCGGAAGAGTACTTACATCATCATTATAATAATACCTAAATATTAATTATCTATACACCCATACATATACCCGATCACTACAATCCCCAATCACCAGCTCCCAGGGGCCCTGATTATATCTGACAGTGGCCCCAATCCCGCATCTCAACAGCCCTGATCCTGCCTGTCAGTGGCTTGTGAAAGGTAAGAGGAACTGAACTTTTCACATAGAAGCACTCCACTTGCTTCTGTGTGTTTGTACCAGGCTACCAGGGGGGACATGGCTCACGTTTCCTGGTGCGTGCACTGGGCCCCGGGGCCAAAACTGCCCACATTGCAGCCCTCACATTGGGGATGCCGGAGGTGTCTTCCTTCCCCACCTGTCAGGGCTGTAGCATGGAGCCGGTGAAGTGCTGTGAAACTCCTCCAAGGCTCCATGCTGTCAGCACAGGAACACATACCATTCTGCATTTGTGGGAGGGCTGGGGGGGCAATAGTAAGAGGAGGGGGGATTGGTGAGAGAGGTGGAGGGGCATTAATAAGAGAGGAGGGGGGTTGGTAAGAGCGGGGGGGCATTAGTAAGAGGAGGGGGAGGTGATGAGAGAGCTGGGGGGCACTAGTAAGAGAGGAGGGGGAATTGGTGAGAAAGCTGGGGGGCACTAGTAATAGAAGAGGTGGAATTGGTGAGAGAGCTGGGGGGCACTGGTAAGAGAGGAGGGGGTAATTGGTGAGAGAGTTGGGGGGGCATTAGTAAGAGAGGGGGAAGAGGTGAGAGAACTGGGGGGGCACTAGTAAGAGAGGAGGGGAGAATTGGTGAGAAATCTGGGGGTATTAGTAAAAGAGGAGGGGGGAATTTGTGAGAGAGCTTGGGGGGCACTAGTGAGGAGAGGGAATTGGTAAGAGAGCTGGGGGGCACTAGTTTGAAAAGAGGGGGGATTGGTGAGAGCTGGGGGGGCACTAGTAAGAGAGGAGGAGGGAATTTGGGAATTTGTGAGAGCAGGGGTGGGGGCATTAGTAAGAGAGGAGGGGGGGAATTGGTGAGAAAGCTGGGGGGAGCATTAATAGGAGAGGAGGGGAACTTTGGGCAGAGCACTAACGGTGGAGGGACATTAGTAAGAGAGGAGGGAGAAATTGGTGGGAGAGCTGGGGGGCATTAGTAAGAGAGGAGGGGGATTGGTGAGAGAGCTGGCGGGAATTAGTAAGAGAGGAAGGGGAATTGGTGAGAGAGCTGGGGGGCATTAGTAAGAGAGAAAGGAGGAATTAGTGAGAGAGTTGGGGTGGCATTAGAAAGAGAGGAGGGGGGCATTGGTGTCAGGGATGGGCTCTCAGCCCTTCCTTCTCTGTGCTCAGGTAGCTCAGCTGTCAGTTAATTGCCAGTGCTCATTGTTCCACAGTGGCTCACCTGTTGATCATCTCTTGCTCGTCAGTCAAGCCCACAGCCAGCCCCTTCTGGCTATTTAAACTGCCTGGTTAATTTTCTCAATGCCTTCGCCTTGGTCACCATATCTAGAGACTCTCTGCTGTGTTCCTGTTAAAGACTTGGCTGACGTCCCTTCTGGTTCCTGATCCTGCCTGCTGCCTCTGACTATGCTGATCTCTGGCTTCCTGATTTCCTGGCTTATTCTGACTACCAACCGATTTGGATACCGAACCCTGGCTATATTTTGACTACTTTTACTATTTGTGCCATTATTACAATTTTAATAAAAGGTGTGATTTTTATTACATTTTCTGTCGGTTTGTTTCATGGTTCCTGACAACTGATGAGAGAGCTGACGGAGGGGGGCATTGGGGAGAGAGCTGGAGGGGAGCATTTTTGAGAGGTAAGAGAGCTGGGGCATTGGTGAGAGAGCGGTTTTTATTTAACCACACTGTTGGAATTATAAAGAACTGTTTGTGCCTGTTCTTGATCTTATAGGCTTAATTAAGGACACTTAAGAAGGATTGCAAGATGGCGATTATGTCCTGCACACACACAAGAATTGTTTTTCTTTCTTATAACTATATATGGTAATATTTTAAGATTGTAAAGTTTGCTGACGCAGACAATAAAGTTAAGTCCAATGAGCTGCCAGCATACACCTAGAGACTTATGACTCCTGTAACTCTTTTCACTACTATTAAAGGCTGAGCCCGTGGTCATCGAGTGTGACTCCTCACTTGAATCTATGCATGTAAGGATTTCACCCATATGTATTAATACCTAGGAATAAAGCTTTTTTCTTGCTACGGGCCGGGAGTCTTGATTGATCTAAGGTGACCAGGAGATTTTCCTGACAACGTGGGGGCTCGTCTGGGATCTGACCATCGGGTGCCATTGTCCATGGACCTCCGGTTGACTGGTGAGTAATTTGAAAATATTCACCAATAAAAGACTCCTGGTCAGAATGATCGTAAAGAGGGGCCAGTCGGAGACCAGATATTTGGTCTGAGGTCCAGATCCGTTACCCGTTGATCTTGTCCTCCCACTCCAAGTAAGGTAAGAATCTTTCTTTTGGCTTATGATTGTAGGTGAAATAGCAGCATCTTGTGGTCTTTGTGTAGCGGTTATTTTTCCTGTGTATGATAGTGATAGTATTGGTCAAGTTGTTTTTCTTTGTGCTCTTTCTTGGTTTAATAACATTAATTGAGAGAGAATAAGAGTACCGGTGACCCCAGTAGGATTCTGTAGAGGGAATCTCTGGGGTGCTGAAGACAGGGCCATTTGGACTGGGGTCAAGGTAACTAGAACTGAGTCCTCTGCCTAGTTAGAAAAAGACAGTTTTGTCACAAGGGAAGAAATATTGTGAGTCAGCGCTGTATTGTTAGAGTTCTCTGGACATCTAAAGTGTACTTCCTCTTTTGTGTGAGTGTGCGCGCAATGTATGTATGAGTGATTTCTGATCAGAGGACCGATTTTACTGTTTCTGTTTCAACTAACTGCACTCCTTGTGGTAAAAAGGTGAAGGTATAAATTGTTTTTTATATTTCCTGTTTGGGGAGTTTTGACTTTCTGTTTGTTGTTATATAGATTTTGGCAGGGTCTGAGAGTAGAATTACCAGTCTTATATTCTAAAAACTGAAGCAAAAGAAACAGAGACATGGGGAACATCTGTAAAGGGGGATGTGCCTGTCTCTGCTGCTGCTGCGTCCCCTCAAATCCCTTAGAGGGAGACAAAAAGTTTATGTGTCTAAGAGGAAGTTGCAAGAGTGCCTCCCTTTCTTAGACAAGGAAGATGTATGCCCCCATATGTAGCCCCAGAAGTGGTCCCTCCTACTCCAAATACATCCATCCCCCTTAGACAGGACACTCCCCCTGAACAAAACCGAGCTCCCCTTCCACCCGTCTCACCAGTCCAAGTCAAAACCCCAAGGAGAGCAGCTGGATGGGGATCTCTCACTGACCTGTCGGTCCAGAGTCCAGAGCCGAGCGCTCATAATCTTACTAGGAGTCCATCCTTAGATCTGACTAAGATGAGTAGATCTTTACAGGATACCCTAGCTGAAGGACTCAAAATGCTGGGGGAAAGATTTCTGGACCGAGAAAATAGGAATAGACATCCACCCTGCAGATATGGAGACGGACATGGTAGCTTTATGGCACCAATGGTAGAAGTCCCCAACCCTAGGGCTGCACAGTCCATACCAGGTGAAGTTGGCAACTATCCCGCCACTATGACGGTTTATTGGCCATGGACTGAAAGTGATATACAAAAGGCCACAGGAAATATAAAAACACCCAAAACTTGGGCCAGCAGAATTTGGGGAAAATATCAGAAATTTGAGATACAGTTATAGATTAAATGGAGTGGAAGTAGAGCGAACATTGAGAAGAATTTTGGAATCAGATTGGGCTACTGTGAAGGGAGATTGGGACCCTCTACAGGCTGTCACTGCAGTCGGCCAGACCATGCAGATCTGACTCTCTGGTTATAGATGCCCTACTTCAGAGATGCACAGCTAGATGGGTACAGAGGACAGATTGGCAAAAAATTAACATGGCTACACAGGAATCAAATGAGACTGTGGAACAATACCTTAATAGACTTAGAGAAATTTTCAAAGTGTATTCAGGATTGCCGAAAGATAATGCAAACAGTGCGTATCAACAGCAACTTAAGATCGCTTTTGTTAATGGACTAAAGAAGGAACTGGGTGGTTATATTACTAAGTACATGGTGACGTATAGGACAGCCGGGGTACTAGATGTACTGCAATGGGCTAAGCATTCGGAGAAAAGTCTTAGAGAGAAGGCAAAAAAGAAAGTTTAGGTTAAAGTGTTTTTGTAAGGTGAAGATGGGGTAGGAGAAGAGGAAGAATATGCCCTAGAAGGTAGACCCCCAGGCCCGAGAAGAGGAAGAGGTAGAGGGAGGTTCAGAGGTAGAGGGTGTGGGGTAGAGGGAAGAGCAGATAGACATGATGGCTTTAAGCCAATGACATGCTGGACATATGGTGGACAGGGGCACTTTGCTAGAGATTGCCCTGAAAACTCAGGACCAGCATGGAAACAAGATTGACTAGAGAATGTGTGTTTGGGACATTTGGCTGAAATGGATTATGTCATTTCATTGCCCCGGGTACATCTGTTGGTAGAAGGAAAACTAGTACATTTTTTGGTGGATTCTGGAGCATCTAGAACCCTGATACACCCAGCTGATATACCCCATGTTATTACATCTGAAAAGACCATCAGAGTCCAGGGCGTCAGTGGCAAGACTGGGCGAGAGCCACTGTCAAGTTATGTCACCATTAAGGACCCTGGCACAGGGGTCAAAAAAACTACACATGTCATAATGTCAACGTTATGTCCAGTTAACTTATTGGGAAGAGATCTAATGTCAGCCATGCATATATCCATCTGTGCAAAGGATAGAAAGTTCCAAGTGAAAATAGGAAGTGGGCCGAAAACAAAGGAAGAGGCTTATTGCTATTATTCACTTTATGTAAATTTAGCAAATCCAGGTACAAAACTCTATGTTTCCCTAATGTTTGATGAGACTAAAGAGATGTTAGAGGATATCTCAGGGGTTCAGTTTCAAGTAGAAGAAGCAGTCCATTGCACCATGTACTTTATAATAGAAAAGGGACCAGACAAGCCCTATGCTAGATCCTTCTTTGCACAAAAAGAATCAAGTTTACAGCTCACCAATATGTATTGGAATGAACAGGGTTACTGTGCTATGGCTTGTAGCCTGCCTCCAGAAAGAAAACCACAATTCAGTGAAGTGACTCCACATCTTTCCCTAGCAAAGCCTAAACCAGCCCAGTGGAAAGACCTATCCCCTTTTGTTAAGAGGTGCCAGAAAATGAAGGACTGGGAGCCCTATGGGCCATTTCATGATGTCTTCTGGAGTCCCCGTGCTAAAGCATTCTGTAAAAAAACAAATGGTGGCTTGATAATCACTGTACCCGGAGTTCACATATGGGAGTCAGTTACGCCCTGATCCCTATTCATGACTATGGAACCAAGTCCATACCCTGAACTTGATTCCTTGCCAAATACTCTGTGGTCAACAGGACCAACAGATGTGGGTTTAATGAAAGGAGTATAGCCAGTCACAATCACTCCTAAATCCCACCATAGACCTCACAAAGCACAGTACTCCTTAAAAAAAGGGAAGCAGAGGAAGGGATAGAACCTGTTATATCCTCCCTTTTAGCTGCAGGATTTGCTCTGACAGCCCTTGTAATACTCCCCTGTTCCCCATAAAAAAGGCCCCTCCCTCCCTAGGCTGGAGACTAGTACAAGACCTACAAAAGGTAAACCAGGCTGTGGTTCCATGAGCACCAGTGGTACCTGACCCACATACCCTACTGAAACAGTTAGACCCGAAAAGTAATTTTTTCACAGTAATTGACAAAAGCAATGCTTTCTTTAGCATTCCTATACATCAGGACCACTAGTTTTGGTTTGCCTTCACCTATAAAAGGAAAAAAGTACACCTTTACAAGATTGCACCAGGGATACTATGAGTCACCTACCATTTTCTCACAAGAGATGGCCTTAAACCTAGCCAAATTCCAACCTCCGGAAGGGAGTCAGCTGCTGCTGTATGTCGACGACATTTTTGGCATCAAAAAATTAGAAAATGTGCAGAATAGATACTCTGGCTCTACTCACATTCCTCCATGACCAAGGACATAAAGTAAACTGAGCAAAACTTCAATCATGGTCCGAAACAGTAAAATACTTGGGATACAATCTCATGAAGGCAGGAGCTTGGATGAAGCCTAAATTCAAGCCATATTACAGGTTCCCAAACCCCTGACAAAGAAAGAAAATGATGTCCTTTCTGGGGATGGACAATTTCTGCAGGGCCTGGGTCCCTAACTATTCCACACTGACAGCACCTTTGGTAGAGTTGATCCATGGAACCCCCATGGCACCTCAGGACAACATAACATGGACTGACCAGACTGTAAATATATTTTCTGAATTAAAAAGGGTCCTTGCAGGTTCCTCAGTGTTCGGTTTACCTGACAAACCATTTTTGCAAACAGTAGACTCAAGAGAAGGACATATGACTTCAGAGTTGACCCAGGATCATGGTGGACAACAGAGACCAATAGCTTACTATTTCACCAAACTAGACAGTGTTGCAAGAGCGCTGCCACCCTGTGTACTCATGCCCCTCCCCCCTTCCCTTCTTGCGATAATACCACCCTGTGTACAAGCCGTAGTGGTAGCAGCGGAGGAAATCAAAGCCTCTGCTTACATAGTATTATACCACCCTCTCACTCTCAAGGTACCACATGCAGTATCTGTGATCCTATTACAGCAAAAAATCTCTCATCTCAGCCCAGCCAGACATTTGTCCTGTGTGACTGTACTACTGACACAACCACACATGACAATTGAGAGGTGCACCACCCTCAATCCCTCCACATTACTACCAATCCCAACTGATGGTGAACCGCATGACTGCACTGCAGCAATAACAGAGAAGGTGCTACCTACTAAAGACCTGAGTGATGTACCATTAGCCAACCCTGACATGATACTTTATGTGGACAGCTCTGGCAAAAAGAACCCTGATGGCACTTGTGCAACAGGGTATGCTGTAATCTCAGACTCAACCCTACTTGAGGCCAAACCTTTACCAAGACACTATTAAGCACAGGCTGCAGAGCTTGTTACCCTAACAAGAGCATGCATACTCTCCAAAGGTAAGGCAGTGACGATCTACACAGACAGTCAGTATGCTTTTTCCACAGTACATGTATTTGCACTGCAATGTAAAAACAGGGGAATGTTGGCCTCTAGTGGAAAACCTATTACACAGAGATTTCACCCTTCAACTGCTGGATGCCATTCAACCTCCCAAACAGTTAGCTATATGTAAATGCCAAGCACATACAAATAAAACAGACAGTCTCAAAAGAGAATATGAGAGCAGATAAGGCAGCCAAACAAGCAGCCATCACACAACTTACAATGATAGAGAGTACAGAAGCTAATTTTAGGTTATATTAGATTACACTGTACTGAAGGAAATGCAACAAGTTGCCTCACTAACAGAAATCACAACGTGGAAAAACAAACATTGTACACTCATTAATGGAATTTACATGTCACCTGACAATAAACCAGTGCTACCCAAGTCACTATACAGGTATGCTGCAGTATTGACACATGGAGTAACCCATATGTCAAGCGGACGGATGGTAGCTATGTTAAATAAAGTTTGTACAACATATGGATTCACAAACTACTCAAAACATTTTTGTGTACAATGTACGATATGTGCCAAGAACAACCCACAAGGAGGGATAAGACCCCAGAAAGGTAAATTTCCAACACCACAATATCCTAAAAAAGGAAAAATTCCTTGTGGGGTTTTTAGCAGCAATTATGAGTCAACAAAAATGTATAAAAAAATAAATATTTTTATTATCAAAAGGGCAGATAAACAATATAAACACAGAAGTTAAAACATGAGCTCTGGGTATGTACAATGCGAGACTAGTAGATTGGAAAAGGGGGAACACAATGTTGGCAATACCATATGGGTTTGGAAAAAGATGAAATTGTCTAATGTATCAACCTACAATAGTTGAATTGTGGTTGTACTGTCCGATGTTCGGAACAAAGCCCCAATGCATTTCAACCAATATGTTTACGGTCTTCCTCAGGGGGTGCTTGTATTTCCTCTCCATCAAATGAGCTCGCTTATCCAGATTTCTGACCAGCCGAGCATCTGCACCTACTGACCACCGGAGCCCCCAGCTATTTGTATTGATCAACAATTTTGGGCCTGATGCTTCCTATTATAGGGACTACAGAGTCCTAACAACTTTTATATGCAGTCAAGTCCTATGGCCCCCATCCTCCTCTCCTTTTGGAGTGCCCAATAATCTGTGACCACTTGTAAGTCCTGCGGCCGTGGGTGGCCCCTATACAGGGTCGAGGTGGGGGCAGCTCCTCAGCAGTCTTCAAGACCATCAGTGGGAAAATCAACTGTTTATTTTGTGTGTGTTTGTTTTAATAAGAAGTCTCTGGATAAGCAAGCTCTTTTGATGGAGAGGAAATTCAAGAACCCCCTGAGGAAGACCATAAACGGATAGGTCGAAATTCATTGGGGCTTTGTTCCGAACATCGGACAGTACAACCACAATTCAACTATTGTAGGTTGATACATTAGATAATTTCATCTTTTTCCTAACCCATATGGTATTGTCAACATTGTGTTCCCCCTTTTCCAATCTACTAGTCTCGCATTGTACATACCCAGAGCTCATGTTTTAACTTCTGTGTTTATATTGTTTATCTGCACTTTTGATAATAAAATTATTTATATTTTTTTATATATTTTCGTTGACTCATAATTGTTGCTAAAGAAACCCACAGGGAATTTTTCCTTTTTTACAATATTTTGTCATTTGGGGTTTGCAGCCTCTCAGACTCTGTACATGTGTCATATCATGCTATAGTTAACACCACAATATCCTTTCCAGCACATATGTATGGATTTTATAGAGCTAGACAAATGTGAGAGGAAAAAGTATTGCCTAGTAATCATAGATGCACTAACAAAGTGGGTAGAAGTATTCCCCACAGGGAATGAGGGTGCACATAAAGTAGCAAAAGCACTGTTAAGAGATATTATCCCAAGGTTTGGGATCCCTAAGAAAATATACAGTGACAATGGCCCACACTTTGTGAACAAAACAATTACACACTTAACTGAGGCTATGGGAATATAGGTAAAATATCACTGTGCCTACCACCCACAGTCAGCAGGGCTGGTTGAAAGACAGAATGGTATATTAACCGCTTCAGGCCCGGAAGATTTTACCCCCTTCCTGACCAGAGCACTTTTTGCGATTTGGCACTGCGTCACTTTAACTGACAATTGCGTGGTCGTGCGACGTTGCACTCAAACAAAATTGACGTCCCACAATTAGAGCTTTCTTTTGGTGGTATTTGATCACCTCTGTGGTTTTTATTTTTTGCGCTATAAACAAAAAAAGAGCGACAATTTTGAAAAAAAAACCCACTATTTTTTACTTTTTGCTATAATAAATATCCCCCAAAAATATATAAGAAAACAATTTTTTTCCTCAGTTTAGGCCGATATGTATTCTACATAATGTGCAAGTGGAAGTGTCCTTCGCGCTATTGACGAGTAGTGGTGAAGGTGTATAAAAGGTGACAAAAAATGATGATGGGTAATATTTGTAAATATTATTGTGTGATGATGTCTTGTAAAGACAGCAGCAAAATCAACAAGTGTTCATGTTACACTTCAATAAATAATAAAGGTGGAAAGATCTTGCGCATCAAATCTATTCACACATTGTACAATAATTAATAATAAAAAAATGATAAACGAAATTGGTGAAAATACTGTGCAAAAAATAAACATAAAATATCACAATGTCCATATAAATGGATACAAAACCAAAGTGAGCTGGGTTTGGTATCTATGTATCAAAGACATAGTTCATAAAGTGAACAAGTGAATGACTAAATTTTGGCTGTGTAGCTTCATAAGTAAGCTGGAGTGGAATTAAATTATTAAATGGATAAAAGTTCATATAGGTCTTCATGCAAAATATCTCGATAACATTTGGCTCTCAGAACTCGCACCTTAAAACCAATATAATCAGGCATCATTAGGTGTCTTTTATTGGGGCTGCATTTTGCATCTCAGTGATGTATATTGGTTTTAAGGTGCGAGTTCTGAGAGCCTAATGTTATCAGGATATTTTGCATGAAGACTTATATGAACTTTTATACATCTATTAATTTAATTCCACTCCAGCTTATTTATGAAGCTACACAGCCAAAATTTAGTCATTCACTTGTTCACTTTATGAACTCTATCTTTGATACATAGATACTAAACCCAGCTCACTTTGGTTTTGTATCCATTGATATGGACATTGTGATATTTTATGTTTATTTTTTCCACAGTATTTTCACCAATTTCGTTTGTCAATTTTTTATTATTAATTATTTTACAATATGTGTGAATAGATTTGATGCACGAGATCTTTCCACCTTTATTATGTATTATACATATTTTTGGTAAAAAAAAATAAAAAATATCGCAATAAGCTTATATTGATTGGTTTGTACAAAAGTTATAGCATCTAAAAAATAGGGAATAGATTTATAGCATTTTTATTATTATTTTTTACTAGTAATGGTGGCGATCTGTGATTTTTATCGTGACTGCGACATTATGGTGGACATGTCGGACAATTTTGACACATTTTTGGGACCATTGGCATTAATACAGCGATCAGTGCGATTAAAAATGCATTAATTACTGTAAAAATGTCACGGCATCTTCTTCCCTTGTTCGTTCTCGGGCCGCTCCGCATCCATGATGGGAGGCTCCTGCTGTGTGGCTCTTCTCGTCTTCTGACGGTTCTTAAATAATGGAGGGCGGGGCCAGCCGGTGACCCCACCCCTCTGACGCATGGGGACTTGACGGGGGCTTCCCTGAGGCTTTGCCTGTGATGTCAGAGGGGGACGGGGTCACCCGTTATGTAACGGGTGATCCCGCCCACTCTGACGTCTTGGGGAAAGCCTCAGGGAAGTCCCCGTGAATCAGAGGGGGGCGGGGTCACTGGGTCTGAAGGGTCTGGTATGGATTTTAAAGGGGGGCCCCCATGCCTTTTTTTTTTTAATTTTGGCGTGGGGTTCCCCTTAATAACCATACCAGACCTGAAGTGCCTGGTATGGAATTTAGGGGGACCCCCCACACCATTTTTTTTTAAATTTTGGTTCGGGGTTCCCCTGTGGGGAAATCCCATGCTGTTTTTTTCAATGAACTTTTATGTGTATTGTCGGACCGACAATTCATTAATAGCCGCGAGTAGTTTTTTAGTTTTTTTTCATTGCTCCCGAAAAAACGGCCGCTTTTAAAACTTTTTTTTGCATTGATCCATGTCCCCTGAGGCAGAACCCAGGTCCCCAAACACTTTTTATGACAATACCATGCATATAAGCCTTTAAAATTAGCACTTTTGATTTCTCCCATAGACTTTTAAAGGGTGTTCTGTGGCTTTCGAATTTGCCGCGAATACCCCAAATTGTTCGCTGTTCAGTGAACTTGCGAACAGCCGATGTTCGAGTCGAACTCGAAGCTCATCCCTATTGCAGGGACTCTGGTGAGTTTAATGTGGGTCTCAAACACCCTGGTTCTGAAGGGAGACCCTACACTGTGGAAGAAACCGTTTTAAATCTAACTTTTGAGGAGGGGGGACGAGTACGATACTGGTTGACATGTGTCAATTGGTGGACTGTGGGAGTTATCAACAAGTACAGAACCTAGTGGGAACAGATATATATATGTAGTGTCCTCTACTTTTAGGTAGGCGCTCGATTAGTGTTTTTCTAGTTGCAGGACTAATGGCAGGTAAATTTAGCCAGGCCTGTGTTTCTATTCCGGCCTGGTTGTTTTGATTTGGGAATGGGGGTGTTAGTATAGTAGGGGGTGTGGCCACCTACATTCTGGCTCAGAGATCCTCTCCTGCTTTCAGTGGAATTGTTCTGGAAGGGAGGTTGGACTTGAGACCTGAGTGGCAGGCAGCTCATGTGAGGGGCTCTGACCAATCATTATATTGCATTGGCAGGGGGCAGGCCTCCTATATAAGCTGGGGTCACATGCTTCCAGGGGGAGTTGTGGAGCACAGTTAAAACAGCATGGCATGCTGAGGTGCTATACCGGGCATCCCCATGCAGGGATGTGCCGTGTGCGCGGAGGAGGGATGGAGGAGCCGCAGGGGAATGAGCTAAAGTTGAGGATCTTCATCTCCACGGAGCGCATATCTATATCTATCTTTATATGTTATCTGTTATGGGGAACTGATTTTGTCTTCTGGAATTACACTCTATGGACAACAGCTAACCCAGATTAGGGGTATACCAACCAATGGGAGCCCTATGCAGGAGTACGAGAACCTGCTAAAGGACTAAAGACCAGACTATCAGTAACAAGAGCTGCGAACTCCCCTTGCAATCACCAGAAGAACTGTAATCAGTTGCTGATCTCACTGATAGAACCCCAACTAGGGGACCAGAGACTGTTTGCCATCAGCTTATATGTCACTGGAACTGAACTGATTTCTTCCTTGCAGTTAAGGGAAAATGAGACAAGACCCCAGATTGAAGAGGAGAAAGAAGGGCCACCAAAAACGGTAGTAGAGCAAATGGGCCCTGTGGTTAGGTTCAATAATCTGACCTTGGAAGATAGATTTGCTCTGGAGACAGGATATTAAGAAAAGAATAATGAGTGGCTGGAATGGCTGAAGTATACAGCTAGGACACTAAAAAGGGAAAATTGCCTGGTATGTGCTGGAGCCAGGCCTCACTTGGCTACAGTACCTTTTCCATTAGATGATCAAACTGATCCTGAAGGACTACAATACATGTTGAAACTGTACAAAAAGGGTTACACACCTAATATTAATACATCCTGTCATACTTTGAGTTTGTTGTTTCCCCAGGTTCAGAGACCTCAAATACCCCCAGCGGTCACGGTGTGTCTTGGTAACTATTCTTGATTTGCACTCCCGGGGAATGAGAACGAAACAGACCTGGGACAAATACCCTATGACTACTGTAGGAATAGAGTGGTCACCAAAGAAGGTGGCTGGGTTGAACATGATACCCAGAGGGCTGATGTTTGGTGGTTGTGTGGTGACAGGAAGCTGAGAGCCAGGATCCCAGCCAATGCCGAGGGGATTGCGTTTTGGTCCAGCTAGCTATGCCCATACGCCTCCCTTCAGAATCCCTGTGGAAGGAAAGCCACCCACGAAAGCGGAGAGATGCCTCTCCAAAAACTTATTTTGATTTCCAGGTCTATATTAATGAGATAGGGGTCCCGCGGGGAGTGCCGAATGAGTTTAAGGTCAGGAACCAAGTCGCAGCAGGGTTTGAATCTCTGTTCTTCTGGTGGAGTATGATAAATAAGAATGTTGACCGGATAAATTACATTTATTAAAATCAACAGAGATTTGTAAATTATACTAGAGATGCAGTTAAAGGTCTAGCTGAACAACTATCTCCCACATCACTTATAGCTTGGCAAAACAGAATGGCAGAAAGAGGAGGAGTTTGTAAAATGTTTGAAAGCCTGTGCTGTACTTTCATTCCCAATAATATAGCTCCAGGTGGAATTGTAACACGGGCAATTGAGGGCCTCACTGCATTATCGAATGAACTGGCCGAGAACTCCGGAATAAATGACCCATTTTCATCCTGGTTGGAAGGATGGTTTGGAAAATGGACCGGATTGATCCATCGCCATAGTGTTGGCTGTACTGGTAACCTGTGGATCTTGTTGCATTGAGATGATTGAGACGGCAATGACAAGAACTATGTATCAGACAGTCCCTGCCTCAGATGAGACTTATGATGATGTTGGAGCGGAAACTGCGGAAAACTGTGATTGATGACCAAGCTGAAAGTTAGTCAGACACAAGCACTGTGTTTGAAAACCACCGCAGATGAAGAACAGCCAAAAAGAGGAGGGGAATGTTAAAATTATCAAGAACTATTTGTGCCTGTTCATGATCTTATAGGCTTAATTAAGGACACTTAAAAAGGACTGCAAGATTAGTGATTGGTGATTATATCCTGCACACACCCAAGCGTTGTTTTTCTTTCTTATAACGGTAATATTATGTATTGTTATATTTGGTAATATTCTAATATTGTAAGGTTTACTGACGCAGACAATAAAGTTAAGTCCAATGAGCTACTAGCATACACCTAGAGACTTATAACTCTAACTTCCTCTTTTCACTACTATTAAAGGCTGAGCCCGTGGTCATTGGGTGTGACTCCTCGCTTGAATCTATGCATGTAAGGATTTCACCCATATGTATCGATACCTATGAATAAAGCTTCTTCCTTGCTACGGACTGGGAGTCTTGATTGATCCAAGGTAGGGGTGCCCAACCTTTTGAGGAACGAGGGCCACTTTATCGACTTTTTAACCAGTTGCGGGCCACAATGAGCGTAAAGAGGGGATGGCAGGTCTGTGTGCACTCTGCATATGTAGAACAGACACGGATGCAGCCCGCTCTACCCTAAGGGCCCTCCGATCCACCCAGACAGAAGGGGACAGATCCCCTTCTGTTTTATTTTAAGGAGCTCGGATTGCAGATAGGCGGGTGTAACTGCCTACTAACTAGTACTGCTCACAGGTGCTGGTACTGTTGGCTGGTACTGGTACTGCTGGCTGGTACTGCTGGCTAGTACTGGTACTGCTGGCTGGTAGTGGTACTGCTGGTGGGTACTGCTGACTGGTACTGCTGGCTAGTACTGTTGGTGGGTACTGGTACTGATGACTAGTACTGCTGGCGGGTACTGGTACTGATGACTAGTACTGATACTGGTGGCTGGTATTGGTACTGCTTGCGGGTACTGCTGGCTGGTACTGGTACTGCTGGCTGGTACTGCTGGCTATTACTGGTACTGCTGGCTGGTAGTGGTACTGCTGGCTAGTACTGTTGGTGGGTACTGGTACTGCTGGCTGGTACTGGTACTGATGACTAGTACTGCTGGCGGGTACTGGTACTGCTGGCTGGTACTGATACTGGTGGCTGGTATTGGTACTGCTTGCGGGTACTGCTGGCTGGTACTGGTACTGCTGGCTGGTACTGATGACTGGTACGGATGGTGGGTACTGGTACTGTTGGCGGGTACTTCTGGCTGGTACTGTATACTGTTGGTAATACTGCTGGCTGGTACGGATGGTGGGTACTGGTACTGCTGGCGGGTACTGGTACTGATGACTGGTACTACTGGTTGGTACTGGTACTGTTGGCACTGGTACTGTTGGTTGGTACTGGTACTGGTGGCTGCTGTCCCAGATTGCAGGTTCCTGTGTCCCGACCCGCCTTCCCCGAGCATAATTGTGACAGAAGCATGCAGTGGAGAGCAGAGCCGATGCTTCATGTCACAGGCGGAGTACATTTGGTATCACTCCGCCTGTGAAGGAGCTGGCATTATACAGGAAGCATCAGCTCTGCTTTCTCTAGCAGCGGCTCCATTCTTCGCACCAATGCTCAGAGATGGCGGGTCGGGTAGCCGTGATCTGGGATTGCTGACCCGCCATCTCAGAGCAAGACATGGCGGGCCACATTGAAGGGCGCCGCGGGCCACATGTTGGGCACCCCTGATCTAAGGTGACCAGATTTCCCTGACACACACCCCTTAAGCCTCTCCCACCATTAAGACTTTGGCCTCACCCCCAGTTTGCCGTTATGCGCGCCACAGCTCACTTACTCCCTCAATTGTCCCTCATTCTAAAGTTCAAAAGTTGGGAGGATATGCAGGTATGAGTCACATCAAGGCTCAGATAAAAAGACCTACACCCCTAAAAATATACAGGATGCCTCCAAAATCATAAAGTTTTTGAAAAGAACCTTCCCTATTTTTATGAAGAAACGGTCCATGCCCATTACTGACCATCTTGAGGCCTATGAAAGCACCCTTTCAGTTTTAGGCCTGGATGATGACCAGTCTAAAATTATTTCTTGCCATGGGTTTTTGAAACCAAATACCGTAAATTCTTTGAATCTTTAAAAAGTCTGTACGGTACTTCCTGGCAAGAAATTAAACACCACTCTCATCTGGAATTTGGCCCTTACAAAACACATCACAGCTGCTAGAGCTGCTGCCTATAATCTGAAATGTGCCAATCACCAAAGCCCCACTGTATTTCTGGCTGTGCTCAAAAGCGCCTACCACCTAGCAGAGAAGGATTCAGAATACAATCACCCCAAATTTAAATTTATGTTCTTTGATGCATTACCCACGTACATCAAAATTAGTTTAGCGAGGGACTACCAGTTGGGGTGCTCACATGAATGGTTGGTGAAAGAGAGTGATAATTTGTGCTCCATCCAACAGACCAGTGAGTACAGAGAAAGGCGTGAACCTGTAACCAAATTTGTGGCAGAAACTCACATTTCCCCTCAACTGTTAAATTTTGAAACGAGAAGGAAAACATATGCTGAGGTATGCCAGGTGTGCCAGATATGCCACATTGGCCCCCCAGGGGGATACCGGATACCCCACCAGTCAGGAGGGGGGAGCAGAGGCCACGTCATGATTATCCTCAAAGGGAACAGGGCCCAAGGTTTAGGAGAAACTAAAGGGAATACCCCTAAAGGCCCAGATTTACCCCTGAGGGTGGAAACCCTCGCTCTACCCAATAACCTTTACATCAAGGACCCCCACAGGTAAATAGGGATCCACCACACCCTAGAGCTACCCAAAATCCTCTTAAAGATCCAGTGCAACCAAGGCCCAGACCACCACGCCAGAACAGAAACAGTGATTCTGACTGTGAGGTGTCTAATCAGTCTGAGCCAGAAATTCCAAGGACTTGCAAATATCGTAACAACACGAATCTGATAGGCCCATGAGCAACATCGAGGCCAAGTTAGCTCAGATTGTCAATTTGTTAAGCAGTTGCCTTGCAGCCCAAAATATTAATTATTTTTTAGGGGCAAATCCTGTGGTCAACCAAGGGCCACAGAATCCCAGTGGCCAGGTTACCAGAGATCAGAGGAATGCAATTAATGAAGGCATAGGAGATGGATGTTCAAACATTATTTTATCCCCATGTTACAGTAAGGAGGATCTGGAGTCCCTGCCAGGGGATTTTGATTGTTGGATATTAACTGTTGTCCTATTTTTCAGTGGTCACTTCATTCCTCTGACTTAAGCAGGTTGCTCAAAACAGCCCAATTTCAAGAAGTTGCTGAAGACGGTAATTGCAGAGGAAGACCGAATCCTAAAGACGCTAGTGATGTCAAGAGGCTTAAAGGTTTTTTAATGTTGGTAACCAATGAGGAGTCATGAGCATAAGGTAGTTTTATTGCCTTAGATGAGTTGTATTAATACCCCGGGGGGGCCTTATATTCATTCCTCACAGGTAAAAGGTTACCGTAAAATTTACGGTCTCATATATTGTCTTGGCATTCAGAGCGGTCAGATAAAGGACTGATCACACGATGAACTAAAGGGGGGCTCAGAGAAAGCCCAGGATACCAGCCTGACGCGGAGATGTCATTCATAGGTTATGTTAATGAAACATGCATTTATTATTTCCCATGGAGTCCATTTTCCTTTACAGGACTAAATGCACATGAGCCGGTCAGAAAAACAAAGGGTCTGATGTATCTGAGACATCCAGAGAAGGGACAGTGTGGAGGATCCAGGGATACCACTGATGACCAGTCTACCAGGACAAACCTGTCAAGATTGCCAAGACCAAAGGTGCCCGGAATGATCCATTTGCCACCAGACGGATGACAACCCTTATGCCCTGTACACACGGTCGGACTTTCTGATGGAATATGTGCGATCGGAGCGCGTGTGTGGGTTCCATCGGACTTTTTCCATCGGAATTTGACACACAAAGTTTGAGAGCATGCTATAAAATTTTCCGACAACAAAATCCGATCCTTTAAATTCCGATCGTGTGTAGACAAATCCGACGGACAAAGTGCCACGCATGCTCAGAATAAATTAAGAGACAAAAGCTATTGGCTATTGCCCCATTTATAGTACCGACGTACGTGTTTTACGTCACCGCATTCAGAACGATCGGATTTTCCGACAACTTTGTGTGACCGTGTGTATGCAAGTTTGAGCCAATATCCGTCGGAAAAAATCCATGGATTTTGTTGTCGGAATGTCCGACCGTGTGTACGGGGCATATGATGTACACATCGTTTGGAAACCCGTTTTTTCCCAGGGGACTACACCTACTTGCAGGTGTCTACACCACATCAACCTTCCATACCCACAGTCCTGATCCTTCCTAAATAAGATTTACAAAGCCCGAATTAAGCCCTATTTCTTTAAAAGTCTGCCTCTGTAATTGTCTCAAACAGCTACAGCATTTGACCCAAATTACATTTTATGTCAGGACTATTGTGAAGAAATAAAAATATTTTCATAATTTTAATAATATGGATGTTTAAGACTGCACGGGTCCCAGAGACAAAGGTCAATTTCGGGACAAGAGTCACCTAATGCCGCGTACACACGACCGGACTTTCCGGCAGAAAAGGTCCAATGGAATCATTCCATCGGACATTCCGATCGAGTGTGGGCTTCATTGGACTTTTTCTTTCTAAAATTCTGACGGACCTAGAAATACAGTAAGTGACCGTGATATTGTGTCAATCTCGCCGCTGATATCAGCAAGATTTGACACCTGCGAGCTCCGTCGCGGGAACCAGCGCCGAGCTGGCTCACTCATCGGGAAAGGAAAACTGTGTTTTTTCCTTTCGCGATGAGCGACAAGCATTGTTGACAGGTGTCTGGTATGAATCATGGACGGGAACGCCGCGCCAAATTTTAAATAAAAAACCGGCATGGGTTCCCTTCCAGGGGCATACCAGGCCCTTAGGTCTGGTATGGTTTTTAAGGGAAATCCCCTACGCCGAAAAAGCGGCATGGGGGTCCCCCCAAAGTCCATACCAGACCCTTATCCGAGCTTGCAGCCTGGCCGGTCAGGAAACAGGGTGGGGATGAGCGAGCACCCCCCCTCCTGAACCGTACCAGGTCACATGACCTCAACATGGGGGGTGGGCGCATTGGGGCAGGGGGGCGCCCTGCAGCCCCCCCACCCCAAAGTACCTTATCTCCATGCTGATGAGGACAAGGGCCTTTTTTCCGACAACCCTGGCCGTTGGTTGTCGGGGTCTGCTGGCGGAGGGCTTATCGGAATCCAGGAGCCCTCTTTAATAAGGGGGCCCCCAAATCCCGGCCCCCCACCCTATGTGAATGAGTAGGGGTACATCGTACCCCTACCCATTCACCTGGGGGAAAAAGTGTCAATAAAAAAAAAACACTAGGTTTTTAAAGTAATTTATAAGGGCAGCTCCAGGGGTCTTCTTTCGACTTCGGGGGTCTTCTTCCGACTTCTCCGCTCTCTCCGGCCTCTTCTCCCGGTATCCGGTTTTTCTCCCGCTCTCCGGTTCTTCTGCCGAGCTCCTCCGCTATCTTCTGCTCTTTTGCCGCTCTTTTGCTAGCGGTGGCCCGGTCTTCTCCTTCGTCTTGTTGCCTCTTCTCTTCTTCCAATGTTGACACGACGCTCTGTCCCTCTGTAATGCCATGTGCGAGGTACGCAAAGACTTATATAGGCATGGGGTGTGGTCACCCGGTGACCCCGCCCCCTATGACGTCACAGTCCCGGGGGTTCCGAAGGACCAAAAACGACGCATGCTCTGAAGCAAGTACGAGACGGCAGCTATTGGCTACTCGCTATTGAACTTCCTTTTTCTAGTCCCGTCTTATGTGGTGTACGTCTCCGTGTTCTAGACGGTCGGACTTTGGTGTGATCGTGTGTACACAAGACAGTTTCAGCGGAACTCCGTCGGAAAGACCGTCAGAGTTTATTCTGACAGAAAAGCCGGTCAAGTGTACGTGGCATAAGTTTTAAACCTGAGACATCCTGTGCTTTTCTCACCCTGATGGAGGTCTGTAAACAAGCTGTTTTCAGAACTGGGAATAGAACAATGAGTAGGTACTTTCTTGCTCACTTAAAAGCCAAGGATAGAACTATTTTTATGGTCACTAAATAGAATAGGGGATCCTTCGACCAGTAATAAAACCCTGAAAACAGCAAACATCAACTGGCTTTCCAAGGCAAGAATTATACCATCTTCAATGAATAAGCCCTGGTTCACATGGCATGCAAATTTAAACCCACACAGATGTGTCTGAAATTGCTCCGAAGTCGGGACTGACATGCAGGAATGAAATTGTGCGAGTTCAGATGTCAGTCAATCAGTGTGAACCTAAGCTAAAGGAGAAGCCTTGGGTGATGTTTACCAAACTGGACAGCCACCAATATACCTCTGTACACAGACAGACATAGAGGAAATGTATCAACATAGGCTAGTTTAAAACCGGAATTTCCTTCTAAAACAGTGATTCTCAACCTTACTAGTGCCGTGACCCCTTGATAAAATTTCCCAAGTTGTAGGGACCCCTAACAGTAAAAGTTTCGTAGCGTGGGTTGTCAGCACCCAAGGCAAGACAAGTAATTTGCGCCCCCAACCCATGGACATTAAGCGCTCCCTGACTCCCTTCCACTTGTACAGTATTAAAACCCCTCATGGTACATTTTAGGATGTATCACTCTTTCTTTTTGTTCTCCTTTCTTTCCCTTTTATCTCTATCCTAATTTATTGTTTTTTTTCCCCCCATCCCCCTCTCTAGCCGTCTTTCTTGCTCCTTCTCTTATTCTTTCTCTCCCTTTTTCTTTGTTCCTCCCCCTCTTTTCCTCTCCCTTCCACGTATTCTCTTGGTGGGGGGGAATGGGATGAGTGGCAGCGCTAGTGGGGACTTGGGATGAGTGTCAATGCTTGTGGGGTTCTGATGAGCCAACTTAGGTGCTCTTGATCAAGGTCATCTGATCTGAGAACTATAGTGGGGACTTTTAATGGCAAATAATCACAGGTAGTGTTACTCACTGTGTCTCTGGCTTCACTGTGCACTTTGTGGCGTCTCGTAGCAGTGACACCTATGCCGAAATCAGGATATAGGGTCTCCTCCAGCCCCGCCCACTTCACATTCCTCACCAGTCAGCTGACCTTCAGTCTCTGCCCCCCACCCATGCGTGAACTGAATGGGCGGCTGTGAAGAGGCTGAGTGGGCGGCCGCGGGCTCCAGGAACAGCCCTGCTGGGCGGCCAAAAAAAGGCTGGAAGAGCGGTGCGAGCTTCAGGAACAGCCCACAATTCGGTGACCCCTGGCAAATCATTTGACCCCCGAGGGGGTCCCGACCCCCAGGTTGAGAACCACTGTTCTAAAATATCCCAACCACTATCAGACTTCACACTTCATCCATACATATCCAGACACTTCGTCCACACACACACCCATCCATCCAGAGAGACATTCATCATCACGCCTCATCATCTGACACTTCAATGATGCCAAGACGCAGCTCCACCCTGACGAGACATCATTTTCGGAAAGGCAGCCATTTTAGTGGGCTCTGGTAACAACCATTGTAAATTAGCAGCCATTTTGGAAAGGTAATTAGAATACATTGATTTTTATGATTCAGTGCTTGTTATGATATATCTATTATTGATTTCTTGTGATCCCCCCCCATAATAATAACCATTTTGGATTTTTCTTTAATTTTATTTTTTCAAATTTTAATCAACTTTTGATTGGTGCTATAGTAGTGTACCATTTTACGCAGTTTAAATACTTAAGCCCCCCATGCAGATAAGCTGGTGATCAGCTTTTTTTTTTTTTCCCTCGTGCTGTCAGCGTGAGGAGAAAAAAAAAACGATCACAGAGCTTTTGTTTTGATCATGTGATCAGCTGTCATTGACTGACAGCTGATCACATGGTATGGGGCCAGGACCGACCCCTTACTCGGATCGGTGATCATCCGAGTCTCAGTGACTTGGTGATCACAGCGCGTGCACAGGGGAGGCCAACATATGACGGCCTCCCGGAAATTCTGGTCCGCGCTGTGGCTGTCATTCAGCTATAGCGCGGATGTCAAGCGGTTAATGGGATAATAATGAAGCTGCTTTGCTGGTGATACTGATTGAGTTATTGCAAACAAATTTTCAAAGGCTTTTTTCTAGTGATAAAGAATAATATTATTATGGTTTTTTTTTCTATTTGTGCAAGTTACCACAACACCATTATCCCGTAGTTTTTAAGATCAAAGATACAACTATGTTGGTGTCCCTTGTCAATTTTACATTGTATTTTTAAAAAAGTATCTGCTTACTCCCAAACTGTCATTTGAAGTAAAACACATAGCCAAGTATTACTCTCCACAATTTTTTTATTCCTTAAAAAAAAAAAAAAAAATAGACATGCTATCTGCCGATAGAACTTAACCAAAAAGTGCATTCTATGCATCCAAAAATATAGAAAATATACCAAATCAAATCATTATTCAACCAAAAAATAATGTCAAAGCAATAACAGGTTATCTCCTCCGATTCCATAACATGTCTGGTTGACGAACGGCCGTTCAGAAACAAACTTTAAAAGCGCAAACTGAAAAGCGCTAAATGAAAAACGAGAAAAGAAAAGCGCAAATCAACACTCACCAAACTTCTACTAACACTAAATTAGCAGAAGGAGCCCAAAGGGTGGCGCCGAAGAGCTGTAAAATAATGCAGCATATGTAGTACGTCACTACATTCGCAATTGTTGGCCAACATTTGTGTATGCAAGACAAGTTTGAGCCAACACCCTTCAGACAAAATTCCATGGTTTTGTTGTTGGAAAGTCCAATTGTGTGTACGAGGCATTACTCTTTCTGCAGGGGAGTAATTGTTGTCTTTGTAAAATGCAGACTATTGTCTGATAGTTAATTATATATACACACATGATTATTTTGTCCACAGGAGAAATGAATCCTTTCATTCCATTCATATTGCATAGCAAAACACATTAGCAAGTGTTGCATATAATTTGTTATTTTATGTAAGATTGTTGTCTATGTCCATCCACAAATTAACTATTTATTGTGAATACATGTCTAGTGAAAAAATATTAATTTCTTTTAATATTTAGTCTGTATTCATATTGTTCAATCTGTAGTTTTAAGGAAATTCGATTGGTAAAAAATACTCAGTAAAATTATTCATTCAGGCAATTCCTGGCGCAAACGCAAAACACAGTGAACAGCTGGGAATACCACTTTGTTTTGTACATGTGGTATCATGTTGTATATGTTTTATAATACTTAAATGTTCATTCAAGCTTCACAATTTATTGTGGCCCCAGCGGAGCTCCCCCTTACATCAGGAGTCCCCAGCGAAGCCCCCCCTTACATCAGGTGTCCCCAGCGGAGCCCCCCTAACACCAGGTGTCCCCAGCGGAGCCCCCCCTCACATCAGGTGTCCCCAGCGGAGCCCCCCCTCACATCAGGTGTCCCCAGCGGAGCCCCCCTCACATCAGGAGTCCCCAGCGGAGCCCCCCTCACATCAGGAGTCCCCAGCGGAGCCCCCCTCACATCAGGAGTCCCCAGCGGAGCCCCCCTCACATCAGGAGTCCCCAGCGGAGCCCCCCTTTACATCAGGAGTCCCCAGCGGAGCCCCCTTTACATCAGGGGTCCCCAGTGGAGCCCCCCTCACATCAGGAGTCCCCAGCGGAGCCTCCCCTCCTCACACCAGGTGTCCCCAGCGGAGCCCCCCCTCCTCACACCAGGTGTCCCCAGCGGAGCCCCCCTTTACATCAGGGGTCCCCAGTGGAGCCCCCCTCACATCAGGTGTCCCCAGTGGAGCCCCCCTCACATCAGGTGTCCCCAGTGGAGCCCCCCTCACATCAGGTGTCCCCAGCGGAGCCCCCCTCACATCACATATGCAAGAGAGGGTCAGAGACTGAGGTTTCTGTCTTAGTAACAGCCCATTTGCCAAGCACAGTTAGTAAGACAATAAATAGTTAATAATCCGTGAAGATCCAAGCCTGACCAACCTAAATCCTGAAAGGTAATATAAAAACAAACAAATCTTGCAGCACACAGGGCTCTGGCACTAACAGCTCTTTAGAAACAGCTGCAAATCATCAGGAACACTTTCACACTCATATGTAATTCAGATTGCAACATTTTCCAGAAGTCTAATCATTATCTGTGTGCTCACCCGTCCTGTGTGCAGTGTAAATAAAGAGAAGAGTGAGGGGAATCATTTCCTAAGCAGTGTGAGCATTGGCTGATCTGCATACAGGACGGGTGAGCTGCTGCTGCTTAGACTGTGTGTGTGACACAGACAGGGCCGTCTTTAAGGCAGGGCATCATCTGTAGGAAAACCATATCAAGCGAATTTTTTGCTGCTCATAAATGAGGTAAAAGCAGAATTAAACAGAATACACCAGGATCAACTGTCGTGGGCGGGAAGAATTAATATTTTTAAAATGGTTTTATTACCAAAAATAACATACAAAATGCAAATGCTCCCAATTACACTCCCACCAGCATACCTCAAAAGACTACATTCAATGAGACTAAGGTTTATATGGAAAGGGAAAACACCACGGTTAAAGTACACTCAATTAATAAATGTTAAAAGTAAAGGGGGTTGGGGAGCACCTGACATTTGTAAATATTACGAGGCCATTGCACTTGCGAGAGTGGTAGATTGGGTCAAAAATAAGGGAAAACAGTGGGTAGAAATTGAAAATAAAATCAGTAAGGCAAAACTACACAAAATAATATGGTGTCCACCAAAAATAAGAAAATATAATATAGAATCACATGAAATCACTAGGCACGCACTTAGAATATGGGATCTTACTCATAAAAGGGAACACTGGGAATACAACTCACTGCTAATGTCACTAAAGGATGTAGATTATTTCCCTCCGGGGAAGGAAGAGTGGTTTGGTAAATGGCTCCTAGATGAGAATGTGCAACTGAAGGATGTAGTGGAGAGGGGTAAAATATGTTCAATACAAGAGCTCAAGAACAGAAGAGATAGGATAAATATCAATCCATGGCGCTATGGCCAATTAAAACACTTTGTGGAATCCCTACCTCAACCAATCAGGACAACAAAAACTTTACTTCCATTAGAGAAAATATGCTTGGAAACAGATGAAAGAGGTGATTTTTCCCGTATATATAAAATATTGGTGGAGTTGAGGAGGAAAGACACCCTGGCTTTTATAGGTAAATGGGAAAAGGAGTTAGGTTTAACGTTGACCGAGTCAGAGGCAGATACGATACTGAAGCGACTCTTGATTACATCAGTCAACTATAAATTATTAGAGTTAAACTATAAATGCCTAACAAAAATGTACATGATCCCGGACAAGATGCATAAAATTGATGGGGGAAAATCCCAGCTATGTTGGAGGGGATGTAATGAAATAGGGACGATGGCTCATATGTGGTGGTCGTGTCCTGAGATAGGAGTCTTCTGGGAGGAGATTAAAAAATACACTAAAGAGATTACAAATTTGGATTTGCCAAAAGACCCCAGGGTTCTTCTATTTCATTTGAGCGAAATGCCCACCAAGGCCTATCTCAGAACACTCCTGCCCCACCTTATAGATGCAGCCAAAAGTCTAATTGCTAAAAATTGGAAAAGAAAAGAAAGACCAACCATGGAGGAATGGATTAATAAAATAAATGAGATACAGGATTTGGAGTACTTAAGGTTTAGTGAAGGGACAAAAATGGAGGCCTATAGGACAAAGTGGGGAGCATGGGAAAAATTAAAAAATCTATAAAAGCAGCTGAGATATGGACAACTTGAGTAGTAGAGAGGGTAGATCCCGACACAGGGGAGATATGGGAAATAAAAGGAAAATAGCGAGGAGGGAGGAGGTACGGTCTCGGGGTGGGTAGGGGGGGAGGGGGTGGGGTAGGGAGCAAGAAAGTATAATAAATAGTAGAAACAGGGGGGGGTATGTTATCTATAATTTTTTTTTTTGTTGTTCTTGGTGATATGAAATATTCCAATTAAGGAAATAGACCAAAAAGCCACAATGATGTGAGGATCAAGGGGAAGAATTTTTGAATATCAATTTGAAAAAAAAAGAGGCAGCGGGAGGTGGAGTAACTCATCAGTAGCTCCGCCCTCCCACCTAGATGAGCAATTCTATTGGTTGCTACGCTGCTCATCTAGGGACCTGTGATTGTAAACCCACCCGGTGTCTTGCCGAGAAAGTTCCCCCGGCGGATAAGGACCCCCCTGTACTGCGCAGTACGAACGACTAGGAGCCGCCGAAAATAGCCGAAGATTAAAAACTTCAATCAGCTGTACACGGCGCCTGTGCCCTGGGTCCAGGTTGAAGCCCCACCATCCAAGTGGACCTAGAGGGAGAATAAAAAAGTGCCGAGCGAAGCGAGGCCGTGCCCGAAGCGTGGCGAGCGAAGCGAGCTGGCGAGGGGCCCTCTTACAGGTGCCGTGTACAGCTGAGTTCTTTTGTATTCAGCTTCGGCTATTTTCGCCGGCTCCTAATGCACATGGCTGCTCCTGCGCAGCAGAGGGGGGTCCTAATCCGTGGAGGGGAACTTTCTCGGCAGAACTCCGGCAGCACAGGGAGTAGCTATGGCAACTATGCTAATTTAGCGGCGGGGCACACGGGTGGGCAAGGCATAATTTATGTGCGGCAATCGCCCCCTATAGCGACGCCGGGTAACAGCAGAGCAGTGAATTTTTTTTTAAGGGGGAACAGACACTCCAGCCTGGTCGGCCCGTGCCCGGGACAAAACTGATTTTTCTGGAAACTTGCTGGGACGGCCTAAACCCGGGACAAAGGGCTGAAAATCGTGAATGTCCCGGGAAAATCTGGGACTGTTGGCAAGTATGCTAGACTGCCAAATAGTTTCTCACATATCCTCATGCTCGTGAGAAGTAGCAGAATGTGTTTTAGGATGTACCGGTAATTCCAAAAAAAAAAAAAAAAAAACATATTGTAAATTATACGCTTACTGGGATTTTAAAAAATTTTTTTTTTTAAAGAATTTTTATTTTGTGGGATAAAGACAAGACATTAGAAAGCATATTTGTGGGTGCAGCCACTGTAATAAACAGTGGAATACAGAAATGTGATCATTTAAAATAGGTCAGTTGTTACGTAGTGCAATTAACAAGACAATAAACGTACGTCATTAGATACATTGATCTGATGTTTCTGGCGTGTGAACAAGGCTGTGTTTGTTTTGTCTTGAGACTAGCACATCTTAGTGATTGCTAAGTCTCTGTTCTCTCTGTATCTATCAGAGACTGTCTTGGTCATACTAAGCATGATTGCTGTTATAGTTTAATAAATTGCGTTGTGGGAAGCAAAAAAATAAGAAAGGAGGGGGAAGTATGTAAGGGATCAGAGGGAGTGGCTATGAATATTTTAGGGAAGGGTGGGGGGGGTTATCTGAGTTCTCGTAGCGTGAAGGTGGGGAAAGGGGGATAACGGGTAGAGAATTTGACCCTTCTCTCCCGCCGCAGCTCTTCAAGGGTATGTCACAATTCATGAGTTGTTTGTATTCGTCGGTTGTGACGAAGTGTAGCCAGCAAGACCATATTTTCCCAAATTTGGAGGGGGTGTCTTTCGCTTGGTGAATGAGGTCTGGGATTTTTTTTTTTTTTTTAACCAAAAACATGTAGCAGAATACATTTTCATCTAAATTTGATTTTATTGGATATGTTTGATAACAGAAAATATATTTTTTTCAAAATGTTTGGTATTTATTTGTTTATATTGAAAATAAAAAAACCCAGTGGTGATCAATTACCACCAAAAGCTCTATTTGTGTCAAAAAAATTATTTAAATTTCATTTGCGTACAGTGTTTAATGACTGAGCAATTGCCGATTAAAGTCATGAAAAGGGGAAAACTTTCCGGTGGTCAAGTGGTTAATATTTTGCACTAAGAAACCTCTTTGTTGATTCAAGACTTTAGTCCTAGTTCTGCTAAAGAGGTTATCACAGTTTTAGGCTGGCCATACAGTATACAATTGTCTTGTACAATTTCTGTACAGTTTCCTGATTGGATACAAATTGAAAGTGTTGTTTAGGTTTGACCTTATATTATATGTTTTTTGGTAAATCTAAAGGAAAATTATACAACAAAATTGTATAATGTATGACCAGCTTTAGGCTGGCCATACATTATACAATTGTCTTGTACAATTTTTCTTTAGATTTACCAAAACCGTATAATAACATGAAGTCAGACCTAAACACTTTAAATTTTTATGCAATCGCACTACATACTGTAGATGAAGATAAATCTAAAGGAAATTAAACAAGAAGATTGTATAATGTATGGCCAGCTTAAGTCTCAATGTCCCTTAACCTCCCTGGCGGTATGATTATTTCGGATTTTAGGTGCTGAAAGCGGTACAATTATTTTGCATGGAAATTTGGCGTTTTATATTGTAGGCCTGTAATTCTTAACAATAACGCACTTAAATCTGTCCAAACAAGAGTCTAGTAGATATCCCGGGTATGATAAAGTTTGAAACACAAAAACATAAATTATAAACATAATAAATAAAAATAAATAATTCAAAAAATTAAAATTTCCCCACGATTCACTATCGCTCAATTCTGCAAGTGTTCTTATTTACTATCGCTGTTTTCTAGCTGGTCTAAAGCCACTTTTGACGTAAAGGGACACTTTTTGGTTGCTATGGACAATCTCCAGGTTCCAGGCAGAAAGAACAGTATATATAATATAAAACTGCATGCAGGGCATAGGACAAAGCACTGGGGACAAAAGGGATGTGACATGATTTCATACAGTACTGTAATCTGTAAGATTACAGTACTGTATGTGTTATGATTTTTACAATTTTTTGAATTTGCCACCAGGCTCCGCCCCCGTGCATCGCGACGCTCGCAGGGAACTGAGCCTGGCAAGGAGAGGCTTCGGAGGAGACAGAGCCCACGGACACTGCGGGGGACTTTACAGGATCCTGGGGACAAGGTAAGTAACGCTGCACCAGGATCCTGCAATGTGATCCAGAGTGTGGCTCGGGGTTACCACTAATGGGACTGAATTTTAACCCCAAGCCACACTTGGTAATACCACCGCGGAGGCTACGAAGGTTGTATATTTTGCAGTCGCTAACATTTATAGGCAGCAGATAGGTGATCTATAAAGTCTCTTAGTTCTGCTACTTCATTGTTTAAATGTGAAACAACTGACATGCAGTGCACGTGTAGGTGGGGTGCAGCATGGTGCAGCATCAAAAACACACACAGTTCAAGTGCAATGTCAAGAACTTGTATTGAAGTAATGCAAAGACAGTTCACAATAAACCCAGTGGGAAGACAGCCCAACAAGGTACCCAGAACGGGACCCAACAGCGCGTAGAGAGCAGGTTTCAGTCAAATTGACAGCGTCTGTTAGGAGGGGCAGAATGTGGCCTGGCTGTCTTGTGCCCAAGTGGGAAGAGGTCCAGAGAAGCTGCGAACCCTATGCTTTCCCTCCCCATCTGGAACCTTTCCCCCCTCGTCTCAAGCCTGAGAGTCAGGGCCTTAAATAGGCTCTGCCTGACCCAATATGGCTGCTAGAGTCACATGGGGCAGCAGCATCCAATCGAATAGCTTCCCCAGAGACCCAGGAAACCATAGAGGAACTATGCTTCTCTTGCCTTCCTTCTTCAGTTGCAATGGCGCTGCGGACAAGCAACCTGCAAGGTAATGCCATAATGTGCAAGTATGCATTGCATACTTGCACATTATGTGAAATTTACCTGAAAATGAAGCCCACCAGTTCCACACTGCCACGGCTGAAAGGGCTCCCATCTTCACTCGGTCTTTCTTCTGGGTTCGCGGACTCCGGTTTTGTGAGTGGCCAGAGACGTGATGACGTCACTACCACTCACGTGCATGGGCGCTGCCGCTTACAGCACACAACTGTAAAGGAATGGCCCGGGTGGCTATTCCTTCAGAGCGCATGCGCTGGTGACGTCACCGGCTGCATGTACAGTAAATATCTCCTAAACAGTGCACGCTTAGGAGATATTTACAGTACTTATAGGTAGAATCCAATAATTGGTAAAGACTAGCAACCTGAGCAAATAAAGCATAAACTTGGTTTAAGTCCTGTTTGGTCTCTCAAAGTCCTAGCGAGGAATTTTGACTCATGCCCTGAATAGGGCTATGACTCCTAAAATCCCAGATGAAAGTCTACCTCTATTTCTCACTGGGGGTCTACAACAGCAGTCTAATATAAAAAGCACTGGTCTCTGGTACAACAGTCTTGAACAGCAGCAAAGGAACAACTGGTCTCTGGCATACACACCATCTATGATGATCTCAAACATTGAAACCACTATACAGTTCCTGGTGGGTGTTCACAGTATGGGTTGAGTCAGAGGCGTAGCTACTACCTTCAGGGTCCCGGTGTAATAAAACATGAATGGTCCCCCTTACCCCCAGCTAGGGTCCTTCCCACTGATCCCGGGGCCCTTTACTTCCCTCACAGGTCCTTTTATTATGGCCCTGCAGCAGGACCCTTTCACATATTCCGCTGCTGGCCCTCTTCCAGCCATCTTGGGGCCCGACCCTGGCAGTTCTGCCACTGTGGTCAGTAGTTTTTTTTTATTATTTTTTATTATTTTATCTTATTTTTATTTTTATTTTTTTTTACAAATTTATTTTTTACTTTATTTTTTAAAGAGCCCCGCTGGGGGGCTTCGGTAAAATATCAGGGGTTTAAACAGACCTCTAATGTTTCACCTTTGAGACAGAGAAATTAAATTGAGGACACAGCCCTCAATCTCCACCTTTGCAGCCCTAGCTGCACAGAATGAATGGACAGGAAGAGCTGTGTACAGAGCTTCCCATTCATTCACACAGTTACTCAGCTTCAGTTATGAATGGACACAGGAGTGTTCTGTACCAATCTCTCACTGTGTCCATTCAGCCCTTCCCCCACTCTCCATCCTGAACGCATCCCCTGCAGCAGCTGGTGGGAGAGGGGGAAGCCAGCAATGGTGCAGGGGGACCAGGGGAGCCCACATGGCTGGGGGCAGCAGGAGGGGCGGAATATAGAGGAACTGATGCCCTCCATCTTTCTCTTGCAGCTGCTGACTGCTTGTGGGAGGGAAAGGAGGAATAGCAGGCTTTTCATCGGCTCCAGAAATAACATGGAGGGCATACAGAGGTCCCCTGGAGCATGGGGCTGGGTCGCAATTGTGTCCCTGTAGTTACACCTCTGGGTGGAGTATTTACAGGTAGCAATGGATTTGTCTCTGTCATTTGAATCGGGCAGCAGCTCTCCTCCAGGGGCAGCCATGTGGTCCTGGACCATGTAGTTTCTTTCCCTCTTTCCAGCTACATACCTCCTGCAGGCTTATTGCTGTCCCTGGCTAGAAATTCCCCTCCTACTGAAGTTAATTGAAGTACTCATGTTTGGTTACTAGGGGCAGGGTACCTGAACAAGCCTGCAGGGACAGCCAATCAACATCTTCCCTCTGCTTGGACTCCAAAAACATTCACACCATTTCCATGCTTAGGGACACATTCACTTAGATCACTGTCCAAGTGTACAGGTATGTTGCAAAAAAAGGAACATTTTGCACATAGGTTAAAGCAGTCAAAGACCATTTTACACACAAAAACAGAAGGCAACAAAAAAGGGTGATTACTCAAAGATCTAGCAATCATAAAAAAACATGGGGCAGGAAAGACCTCACCATACTGTAGCATTTAAGAAAAAAAACTGCTAAAATGAGCCTCATCTTTCCCTATGCAGTTTATCATCTCTCCCTACGGCTCCAAATAAAAACACAAAAAAGACAAAAAAGGGGGATGATTGTCCAAACAGCTATCAAAAGTAAACATACAGTTTCTTACTTCTTACTTATTTCACCCTATTCTTGCCTTATGCAGTTTGTCAGCTTCCCCCTACAGTCATTTTTAATACATTGATACTATTGATACTATGGATGCTCTGTGCTCCCTACCCCTTTTATAGATAAATTGCGTTGTGGGAAGCAAAAAAATAAGAAAGGAGGGGGAAGTATGTAAGGGATCAGAGGGAGTGGCTATGAATATTTTAGGGAAGGGTGGGGGGGGTTATCTGAGTTCTCGTAGCGTGATGACGTCACTACCACTCACGTGCATGGGCGCTGCCGCTTACAGCACACAACTGTAAAGGAATGGCCCGGGTGGCTATTCCTTCAGAGCGCATGCGCTGGTGACGTCACCGGCTGCATGTACAGTAAATATCTCCTAAACAGTGCACGCTTAGGAGATATTTACAGTACTTATAGGTAGAATCCAATAATTGGTAAAGACTAGCAACCTGAGCAAATAAAGCATAAACTTGGTTTAAGTCCTGTTTGGTCTCTCAAAGTCCTAGCGAGGAATTTTGACTCATGCCCTGAATAGGGCTATGACTCCTAAAATCCCAGATGAAAGTCTACCTCTATTTCTCACTGGGGGTCTACAACAGCAGTCTAATATAAAAAGCACTGGTCTCTGGTACAACAGTCTTGAACAGCAGCAAAGGAACAACTGGTCTCTGGCATACACACCATCTATGATGATCTCAAACATTGAAACCACTATACAGTTCCTGGTGGGTGTTCACAGTATGGGTTGAGTCAGAGGCGTAGCTACTACCTTCAGGGTCCCGGTGTAATAAAACATGAATGGTCCCCCTTACCCCCAGCTAGGGTCCTTCCCACTGATCCCGGGGCCCTTTACTTCCCTCACAGGTCCTTTTATTATGGCCCTGCAGCAGGACCCTTTCACATATTCCGCTGCTGGCCCTCTTCCAGCCATCTTGGGGCCCGACCCTGGCAGTTCTGCCACTGTGGTCAGTAGTTTTTTTTTATTATTTTTTATTATTTTATCTTATTTTTATTTTTATTTTTTTTTACAAATTTATTTTTTACTTTATTTTTTAAAGAGCCCCGCTGGGGGGCTTCGGTAAAATATCAGGGGTTTAAACAGACCTCTAATGTTTCACCTTTGAGACAGAGAAATTAAATTGAGGACACAGCCCTCAATCTCCACCTTTGCAGCCCTAGCTGCACAGAATGAATGGACAGGAAGAGCTGTGTACAGAGCTTCCCATTCATTCACACAGTTACTCAGCTTCAGTTATGAATGGACACAGGAGTGTTCTGTACCAATCTCTCACTGTGTCCATTCAGCCCTTCCCCCACTCTCCATCCTGAACGCATCCCCTGCAGCAGCTGGTGGGAGAGGGGGAAGCCAGCAATGGTGCAGGGGGACCAGGGGAGCCCACATGGCTGGGGGCAGCAGGAGGGGCGGAATATAGAGGAACTGATGCCCTCCATCTTTCTCTTGCAGCTGCTGACTGCTTGTGGGAGGGAAAGGAGGAATAGCAGGCTTTTCATCGGCTCCAGAAATAACATGGAGGGCATACAGAGGTCCCCTGGAGCATGGGGCTGGGTCGCAATTGTGTCCCTGTAGTTACACCTCTGGGTGGAGTATTTACAGGTAGCAATGGATTTGTCTCTGTCATTTGAATCGGGCAGCAGCTCTCCTCCAGGGGCAGCCATGTGGTCCTGGACCATGTAGTTTCTTTCCCTCTTTCCAGCTACATACCTCCTGCAGGCTTATTGCTGTCCCTGGCTAGAAATTCCCCTCCTACTGAAGTTAATTGAAGTACTCATGTTTGGTTACTAGGGGCAGGGTACCTGAACAAGCCTGCAGGGACAGCCAATCAACATCTTCCCTCTGCTTGGACTCCAAAAACATTCACACCATTTCCATGCTTAGGGACACATTCACTTAGATCACTGTCCAAGTGTACAGGTATGTTGCAAAAAAAGGAACATTTTGCACATAGGTTAAAGCAGTCAAAGACCATTTTACACACAAAAACAGAAGGCAACAAAAAAGGGTGATTACTCAAAGATCTAGCAATCATAAAAAAACATGGGGCAGGAAAGACCTCACCATACTGTAGCATTTAAGAAAAAAAACTGCTAAAATGAGCCTCATCTTTCCCTATGCAGTTTATCATCTCTCCCTACGGCTCCAAATAAAAACACAAAAAAGACAAAAAAGGGGGATGATTGTCCAAACAGCTATCAAAAGTAAACATACAGTTTCTTACTTCTTACTTATTTCACCCTATTCTTGCCTTATGCAGTTTGTCAGCTTCCCCCTACAGTCATTTTTAATACATTGATACTATTGATACTATGGATGCTCTGTGCTCCCTACCCCTTTTATAGGGGTGGTGATAGTGGGGGTCCTATCCGAAAAAAAAGAACACCAGCAAAAAAAAAGCATGAATATTTTATTTTGTTATGAATTCTAGAGTTTATTTACCTTCAGAGGGACATTTCCATTTATCCAAAGATAGAATGGCTCTAGCAGGGACCAAAAATGCAAATGCACTTGCTTGAAAGAGAGGTAGTCTGAAATATAAACAGTGATGTGATCTTACATAAGGTCCTTATAGAAGTACGGTAACTACAATATCATACATGTTCAAAATATTAAGCATGCAAGCTTGCATAGGACATAATGATGCCCCTACTACTGTATAATTAATAGATCATTTAAAAAAGATGACTGCATTTATATGGGTCACAGTTTTCAGGGGATTCCTAATATTTAATAACATATTGAAGGGGGGGGGGGACTATTTCTCACAATACATTTAAGCCATAACAGGGCAATTTGAAATCATTCTATACTTCTATAGGGAAGTTTGCCATAGATAAACAATGTTTACAAAATTAGGGCTTGTTCACACTTGCTCAAAATACTGACCCTTATCAAAAGTGCCTATAGCGTTAACGTGCGTTAATAGGTGCGGTTCATTAAAAATGCTCCCCCAAACACCCTATGTGCATTTACGGCGCGGTTGACAAGTGTTTTTGGCTTCTTAAAACCACACCACAAACGCCTACAATAGCTGGGAAGCCCCACCCCCATGTGAATGAGTATCGGCAAAAAAAAAAAAAAAAGAGCTGAGCTTGCACCGAAGGCTCCCGTCATCTACCTGCTCCACTGCCTGACATTTCTTAAATAGGGTGACGTCACCTTGTGGCACCGCCCCTTGTTTACGTCACTGACCCAGCATGCACCAGTCAATCATGTCACAAGGGGGCGGTGCCACCAGGTGACGTTATCGGGTGGCCCTGCCCCTTAGCTATTTAAGAAATGTCAGGTGGAGGAGCAGACAGATGGCGGGAGCCCTTAGCGCAAGCTGAATTTTTTTTCTTTGGGTCAGCGGCAGGCATCGTGTTTGACAATGGATCTAGACCGGGAGACATTGTTTTTGTTTTTTTTAAAAAGAAATGGTCAAAAACTCTCTCTGACAATTAGGCCATGTACCCCTACTCATTCACATGGGAGGAGGGATCTAGGGGAACCCCTTGTTAAACGGGGGGTTTCCAGATTCCTATAAGCCCCCTGCCCACAGACCCCCACGACCACCGCCCAGGGTTTTTGGGAAGAGGCCCTTGTCCCCATCAACATGGGGACAAGGTGCTTTGGGGCCCCAAAGCACCCCCCATGTTGAGGGCATGTGGTCTGGTATGGTTCAGGAGGGGGGGCTCTCACTCGCCCCCCCTTTCTTGACCTGTCGGGCTGCATGCTTGGATAAGAGGCTGGTATGGATTTGGGGGGGACCCCACGCCATTTTAAAAAAAACGTTGGGATGAGATTCCCCTTAAAAATCCCCATGTCGTGGTATGGAGCCTGGTATGGATTGAGGGGGACCCCACGTCATTTTTTTTCACTTTTTTCTATTGCTGGCAATGTTTTTTTGTCCATTTAGCTGTCAGCAGGGAGACCCGATGACAGCTGGTGACTCATCCATTGTTAAGGATGCAGCGTCTGGCTTCCCGGCCCACTTCAGAACAACCAGCTATGCACTATGCAGTGCATTGTGGGGTGCTCGGTGAGCGAACATCCTGCCAAGCGCCTCGCAAATTCTAGTGTTCGGGACAATGTTGAGGGCATGTGGCCTAGTATGGTTCACGCTTGCTCGTCCCGTCCCTTTCCTCACCTGCTGGACTGCATGCTCGGATAAGGGTCTGGTATGGATTTTGGGAGGCCCGACGCCATTTTATTTTTATTTTGGCATAGGGTTTCCCTCAAAATCCACACCAGACCCAAAGGGCATGGTATGGATTTGGGGGGGACCCCACGCCATTTTTTCCCACATTTTTTTACTGCCAGCAGTTTTATTTTTGACATGCTAGTGTCAGTGGGGAAGCTCGCTTACAGCTAATGACTCATTGATTGATAAGGACGCGTTGGCCGGCTTCCCCGCCTGCTCCTTAACAACTTGCTAAATTCCGCACTGTACTAACTTGCCTCAATCACATTCCAGTGCGGTTGTGGTGCGTTACCATAGACTTGAATGGGAGGCCTTGAAAGGCTTCAAACGCCTCCTGACCCAACATGAGGGTTCAATTTTGAAGCGAAGCAACGCTAACGCTTCATGTTTTGATAATGTGAATAGCACTGTGTCCGGTCCATTGTATAATTTGCATAGGTGATTGAGGGATGTTTTTAATACCCCTCAAACGCCTGTTTTTAATTTAAGTGATTATAAAGACGGAAGATTTTTTTAAGATAAAAAGACTTCTGTGTGCAGCAGCCCCCCTCAGCCCTCCTTATACTTACCTGAGGTCCATTTAAATCCAGCGATGTTGTAGGAGTGTCTCGGCTGCCTGGGACTCCCCTTCTCATTGGCTGAGACAGCAAAGCGACACCATTGGCTCTCGCTGCTGTCAAAGTCAGTCAGCCAATGAGGAGAGAAAGGGGATTTGGGGCCCAGTCATGGCTCCGTGTCTGCATGGACACAGGGAGCTGTGGCTTGGCTCAGTTGCCCCATAGCAAGCTGATTGCTGTGGGGGCACTCAACAGGAGTGAGGGGCCAGGAGCACCAGCGAGGGACCTGAGGAGAGGAGAATCTGGGCTGCTCTGTGTAAAACCACTGCATAGAACAGGTAAGTATATCACATTTGTTATTTTTAATGAAAAACAAACAAGACTTACAATCACAATAGTCTTAAAATTATTCCTCAAAAAGAAAGAGAGGGAGCTGCTAGCTGGAATAATGCGCGGGCACTTATGTACCTTGAGGTACGTGAGCATACCTGCAGCACCTTTCATTTCTTACTCTTCCTAATAGGCAAAGCTCCCGCACTTACTGGTGGTGATGGAGCTGCTGTAGATATGTGCAGGCACCTCTAGGTACCTGTTAGCAGATTTCAATCTTTTATTTTAAGTATCATAGGCTTATTATAGTGGCCCTTTAGGGATAAAATATGAGAAAGACTGCAAGGTGGGTTACAAATACAGTCTTGCACTCAGATTAGGAGCTACGGACACTGCAGCTATGCAAAATGTCTGGGTGCATCAGATAGCAAATCCTCTACTGTCTGTCCATTCCTCCCTCTGGCTGCTACCCTTCTACAAGACACAGTAGTGGCATCAGGTGTCAGCAGGTGGAAGGGACTACAGCAAAGACAAGAAAGGGCACAGACTGGAACAGTTATTTGTCAGACAGATCTCTTTTTTTTTTTAAAGTGTGCCTCTATCTCAATTTTTTTTCCATGCTTTAAACAACATTAGTTATGTCTAGAGGAAAAGAGAGTCAACCTTCACATAGGGAAAGGCTTCTTCACAGTAAAAGATGTGAAAATTACTAAAATCTGTTGAATAGACTACCTCAAGAACCTCACCTACGACCTCACCTACTATGTAACTATGTAACTAAATAGTTCTGGCCAGCTCAATAGAAACGGGACTCTGATTTGTGGCTCAAAATGGTAAACCACACAATTAAAAATGATCAAAACTTTATTGCACCATGTTAAAATACCACCTACCCTGTTTCCCCGAAAATAAGACCTAGCGTGACTGTCGGTGATGGCTGCAATATAAGGCCAACCCCCCAAATAAGCCCTAGTTAAAGTCCTTGTAGGTCTTATTTTCAGGGTAGGGCTTATTTTCAGGGAAACAGGGTAGGGCTTATTTGGGGGGTAGGGCTTATATTGCAGCCATCACCAACAATCACGCTAGGTCTTATTTTCGGGGAAACAGGGTATGTGTGGGGGCGCATGCGCGGCGCGAACCGAGGAGGAAGCAAGGGCTGAGAGCTCCGTGAGCCGCGGAGACTAACGGCACTTCCCCGGAGCGATCAACACCGGTATTTTACCCAATTCACCCCCGCACCCCCGGCGGAACACTCAGCGCATGACGGGAACTAAAAATCGCCTTGGAAAACCGGCCCAAAGATCTCTAACGACATATCTGCTGAGAGAGAAGGAGAAAAACATGCAGGCCCAAGATGGCGCCCGGAAGACACAGTCACAGGCACATTCTCCTACAGCAGCCTCCTCACCACCACACTCCCAGGGAGACAGTGAGTACATGTTTCAACTTACTAAGGCTGATCTGGATGAGAGTCTAACTTTAATGTATGACAAGATTGCCCAGAAATTTCAATCAGAACTTCATAAATCTACTAACACACTGTCCCTGGAGATCGCGGCCTTGGGTAGTAGAACCGATTTATTAGAGACAAAACATGATGAGCTCACCTTAGTGTATTCTGATCTAAGAAAGGAGCATGAGTCCCTATCTGAAACGGTCCTGCAACTCCAAGCCTACATTGAGGACCTCGACAACAGGAATCGCCGCAACAATCTCAGGGTGCGTGGAGTGCCGGAATCGGTCACCGACTTACTACCCACGGTGCAGAAGATATTTCAATCTCTCTTGCCAGATTCCCCACTGTCGGCCTTTTCCTGTGACAGGATTCATAGGGCCCTTCGCCCTCCCCCTCCCCCAGAGAAACCACCAAGGGACATAGTGCTTTGCCTTAAGGACTTCTTGATCATAGAGGAAATTCTCAGAGCTTCAAGGAACACCCCTAATATCCGCCTGGAAGGCACCCAGATTCAAATCTACCCAGATATCTCCCCTACCACCCTAGATAAGCGCAGGAAGATGAAAGAGGTTACATCTGTCCTTCAAACTGCAAGTATTCGCTACCGCTGGGGCTTCCCCTTCAAGCTGCAGGTGCCTCATAATGGCACGACCTACACCGTGACCACGCTAGCAGAGGGAAAGGAATTGCTGGTGAAGATGGGCCTCCTTGATGCGGCTTCCCTGCCCAGACTACCCTCCACCCCACGTCACTCAGCTATTTGGGCAACCCCTCCACCCAGAAGAGACCGCCGAGATCAACACCGTGACTGACAGCAAGACACACTTTTTTCCCCCTTTTTTTTTTCTCCTCTACCCTTGTTTTTCTCTTTGTTTTTCTCCCTCAAGGTAACGAGATATGAACATCTCCCAACATGCTTAGAGAAAATTGGACTCTCCCGGCTCATTACGGATTCCCGGTTGTGTCCGCATGATTGTCCCTACACTCTTCAACAAGGAGGACTGACTGGCTCCCTGTCTGGTTAGCGACGTCAGTGCTGGTTGACTCCCCACAGGTAAAATCCTCAGACAACTTTGTGTCTGTACGGATGACAAGAACACAATCAGAGTGTTGGACCTTTTGGTCCGAATGGACACTTCTTTTTTGGTCCATGGGATGTCTTTCCCCATGACCCCCCGGAGCTATGTTTGGCCATTTTTTGGCCTGGTATTCATGTTCCTAGTTTTTTTGTTACTTTATGTTTCTGATCTTAGGCTTTTTTTGTTTTTTTGTTTTTGTTTGTGTTCTACATATCAGATGGCTCTATCATAGTGATTTATGTGTTACTAACTCAGATTATGGATGCACACAGTCCTACGGGACAGTGCGCCATGGCTATGTCACGCCTTTGGAATGGTTGGGTTGTTGTTTGGCTGCTCCCTCTCGACCTGGACCCCTTATTGATCCTAGCGGATTCACCATAAACATATCATGGGAATTAAAATAATTTCCCATAATGTAAAAGGGTTTAATACCCCTCAAAAACGGAGAAAAGCGTTTAAAATGTATAAATCTCTTGGCGCAGATGTTATCCTACTCCAGGAGACTCATTTCTCCAGAGATAATCACCCATCATACTTTGATAAAACTTTCAATCAAAGCTATTTCACCACGTATGGGTTCAGGTCTAGAGGGGCGGCCATCTTTATTAAGAACTCTGTGATGTTTCAGGCTCAACAGATTTATAAAGATCCTAACAGCCGTTTTGTGATAGTTCAGGGTTCCATCCAAAATAAACTACTAACTTTGGCCTCAGTGTATGCCCCAAACGCCTCACAGGCTACATTCTTTAAAGATTTTTTTCAGACCCTAGATAGGTTCCACTCCCCCCATATGTTAATCGGAGGGGATTTTAATTTAGTAGCCCATTCAGGACTTGATAGAAGCCGAACGTGCCCTACATCTAAGGCCTTCCCCAAATCCCTTCAACATTAGCTGAAGTCCTTTCAACTCATAGATGTTTGGAGAGCCCACATTATCGGCTCTAGGGAATATACGTTCTATTCCCACCCTCATGATAGTTACTCCCACCTGGATTATATTTTTTGCACCCCCTCTCTGACAGTGAACTCTACTACAGCCAACATACATGTTTGCCCCTGGTCGGACCATCACATTGTATCCACCCATATCTCCTGTTTAGGCCTCCCACATACAGCCAGGTCCTGGCGCCTTAATGACGCACTACTCACTGACCCTGTGATTATTGCACAGTTGCTCGAACGCCTCAAAGAATATTTTAGGCTCAATAATGTGGAGAACATTTCTCCTATCTCTCTGTGGGCAGCCCATAAGGCTGTGATGAGGGGCCACTTGATTGAAATTTCCACGACCCAAAAACGCCAAAAACAGCAGGATACTCATAAACTCACCCTAGAATTAGAACAACTATACCATAGACACACTCAGACCCCTACGCAGGAGTTGCTCCTCCAGATCACTGAAAAAAGAAGAGCCCTAGATGACATACTTTCAGGTCATATTGAGAAATCTCTTAGATGGTCTAAAGCTCGTTTCCTCCTTTATAGTAACTCCGCTTCCACGATGTTTGCGCGAAAGCTTAAACAGTCCACCCAACCGACCCACCTTTACAAATTAAAAGACCGCCATGGTAACCTCACCTCTCATCCTAAACATGTTCTACAGATCTTCTCCTCTTTCTATCAAAAACTTTTTTCTGGCCCAGACCCTTCGCATTCTCCCCCAATGCAGTCCTGGTTGGATGCCCTCTCGCTTCCTCGGCTTTCGGAGGAGCAATTGGGTATCCTGAATGCCCCTTGCTCATCAGAGGAAGTTGCCTCTATCATTTCCTCTCTTAAACCCTCCAAAGCCCCAGGCCCTGATGGCTTATCTCCCGTTTACTATAAAAAATTTGCTGAATCCCTACTTCCCACACTGACTAATATGTATAATCATATACTCAAAGGAAAGTGTTGCCCGGAAGAAATGCTGCTAGCCAACATCTCCCTCATTCCCAAACCCGGCAAAGATCATACCCTCCCCCAAAATTTCCGCCCCATTTCGGTTATAAATAATGACCTTAAAATATTTGGGAGGATCTTGGCTGACAGACTGGCCAAAGTTATTACGACCTTGATATCACCCGATCAAACCGGATTTATCCCATCGAGGCAGATCACAGATAATATCCGTTTAGCCACTAATATACTACAGTACGCCCATATGAACTCGAACTCAGTACTGCTTTTGAGTTTAGACATAAACAAAGCATTTGACAGTGTCCTTTGGACGTATCTGGACACAGTACTATCCAAATTTGGATTTAGCGGGGCATTTATACATGGCTTCAAAGCCCTTTACCATAACCCGAAAACCCGAATTAAGCTTCCAGGATGTAACTCAGATTATTTTTCCCTGAGGTGTAGCACTAGACAGGGGTGTCCATTATCCCCGCTTTTGTTTGCGCTGGCCATGGAGCCCCTGTCTAGATCCATATCTAATGACCCAAACATTAAGGGCTACAGGAAAGGAGATCTGGAATTTTAACTTAGCCTCTATGCGGACGACGTACTTTTATTTATTTCAGACCCTCTACTCTCCCTCCCTAACCTCATGTCCTCCCTTGATTCCTTTTATAAATTATCGGGCCTGGGCGTCAACCCCTCCAAGTGTTCGGCTCTACCAATTCACCTCCCACAACTTTTATTGACCACTCTTACGGATAAATTTAAATTCTCATGGAACCATATCTCCCTACAATATCTAGGTGTTAAACTAGCCCCCTCTTTGAAACAGCTATATTCATTGAATTATCCTCCAGCTTTTTCAAATGTCAAATACCTCTTAAATCAATGGTCCTCATATCATATATAATTTTTAGGGAGAATTCAGGCAGTGAAAATGAACATCCTCCCTAAACTCCTATTCCTCTTCAGATCCCTACCCCTATATGTTTCTCGCACAGTTCTACAGAGGATTCAGGGAGATCTGCTTAGATTCATTTGGCAAAACAAAAGGCCACGAATGGGACGCATTCTGATGTATAGAGCCCAGAGGAGGGGAGGCTTGGGATGCCCAGATCTGTGGAAGTACTTCCTGGCATCACGTCTTATCCAATTGTCACAGTGGCATACCATTCCTACCTCTATACCATGGCTACAATTTGAGCAGGTCTCTGTGACTCCATACTACCTCCCCGGTCTTCTCTGGTCGCGCTCAATTTCTCCTAAACATGTCACCCCCTTAAATAATATTGTAGGCCAATCACTTTATTTATGGACTCTCTACTGTAAAAAATTTAAGTTACAATCAGACATGCCCCTTTTATCCTCTTTTTTGGGAGAACCCTCATTCCCCCCAGCCTTTTCCTCTCATTTGCCATTCCTTAAGTGGATTGCAAAGGGCTTGGTGAGCCTCGCGTCTCTGCTGCAGAACGCCTCCTTTTGTTCCTACACTCACCTGCAGCAGACATACGATATGGGTAGATCCGAGTTTCACCAATACTTGCAAATTCGACACTTCTACTCGACACTTATGGTGGGCGGGGTGGAGGTGTCCAAAACTCCATTTGAACTTTTATGTGGAGAAGTGGCGAGGGATAAAGGGACCATCTCCGTACTTTATCGATACCTCAATGATTATAACCCCCCTCAAAAATCCATAGCAATGGTGGCATGGGAGGCGGAGATGGCCCAAGAGGTCCCTGCTGGGGATTGGCAGGACATGATAGACAACATGCACAAATGCACACGTTCTGTGTCAATTAAGGAAACGGTACTCAAACTTCACACTAGGTGGTAATAAACTCCAGAGCGCCTTCATAGAATGTATCCCCTGGTCTCAGGCACATGTTTTAGAGGATGCCAGGACAGGGGTACGTTGCTACACACGTTCTGGAGTTGTAAAGCCTTAGACACCGTTTGGCACAAGACTACATCTCTCATAAGGCTTCTTTCCGGAGTATCGCTTACATTGACATGTCAAATGTGTTTGCTGTTTGCAGAGCTTCCAGATGTTCCCCTCCCCATACAAAAATTAATCCACACACTTTTTAGTGCGATTCAATGGGCAATAGCATTGAACTGGAAGTGCCCCCACGTTTCTTGGTCACAGGTGATTTCTGGTATGGAGTCCATCAGGTCTATGGAGAGAATACATCATACTCTCCTAGACTCCATGCACATATTTGACCGAAAGTGGAACATCTGGACAGCCCATCTGCTTAGTAACAGACTGGAGGATCCCTCTGTACCCGCAGCTGACTCCCAATAAAGCAAATCATGATCCTATTTGTTAGAACATACCGGTAGGATACCTCTGGACCTTTATAACATATCTGATCCTTATATTAATGAAAACATCATTTTTGTTCCCTGACAGTAAACTCAATTTACTAGAAGTGCACATTTATCACAACTGTAAGCTCCCTGTTTTCTTTTTTTTTCTTTATTTGATTTTCTTTTCATTTCCTTTTTGTTTTATTACTTCTGTTTTATGGGCTTATTTTGTACAGTTATGAGAATTATTATTTGCATTATGTGTGATATATCATTTAACTGTTTTGGGCTTTCTAGCCACCATGATTCTTGTCACTACCGTGCCTGTACACCCAGATGTTATATTTTCCTACAATAAAAACGTTTGAAAACAAAAAAATACCACCTATGTGGTGACCACTTAAGAACGATTTACAAAACTTATGACTGAAAGGGGTCATTGCATCAGGCAGTTGTAAAAAGCATAGGAGCCAGTGATTACAAGGTCAACATATTTTGTGGTATTCCCTGCTTTCTCTGAACCAAATGACTCCAGCTGATAAGACAAATGTCAGAAAATTACAAATGCAAAAACATAATTTAAGTACATTTACCATGAACTAGAATATGTATGGTTGCATGGTTTGTTCGGAGGCCTCCTCTGGCTGGATTGTTTGCAGCCATTAGATGGATTGCCACATAATGGCTTGAAACTTATATGGATATATTTTTTGGCCTTTATTTTTAGATTTGTTTAAATTGATCCCAATGCTATACTTGATATAATCAATATTTCAAGTTTTGGGTAATATATATATTATATTCATTTTTGGCCTAAAGGTATAATTGTTTTTGAATGATATTATTATTATTATTATTAGTATATTTTTGCTATTCAATACACAGCTAATTATTCCATTTACCCCATAGGGTCTCTTTGTCTGTTCCCTGATGTTTTCGGGCTCTCTTATTCCCATGAGCCTGCGGGGGTTTGGGTGCTGGTGGGTCCTCTAGGGGTCCAGGGGTTTTTAAAAAGAAATGGAGGTAAAAAACATTATTAATAAACATCTATATTTATATCTAATATAATTTTTTTTCTTTTGTCTGTTTTCCTGCTTTGCCCCTCTCCAAGATGGATTTAATACAATATTATTCATTTTCAGTACTTTTTTTTGCAAATATAATTTTAGTTCATGGGAAATGTACTTAAATTATGTTTTTTTACTTGTAGCTTTCTGACATCTGTCTTATCAGCTGGGGTAATTTGGTCCTGAGGAATGCTAACTATCTGATGAAATGGACCCTTCAATAATACGTTTTGTAAATCGTTTGGAATAAAGTTTTGATAATTTTTTTTTTAAATTGTATTTTTATTGAAAAATTATTCAGAGAAAACAGGTACATATCCAACGGTATGAATACGTTATGACATGAAAACTTTACAAGCAGAGGTAGAAGTAAAAAAAAAAAATAGAGGTAACCAAGATTTTAACAAATAATAATCAAAATAAAAATCAACATAAAATCAAAATATCAAAATAAAATAAAATAATTTAAAAAAAGGAAATATAAATTAAACAGGATACAAGGCAGTATCATATAAATCATGTGAGTAATCATAGCAGATAATTTAGAGCATTGACTTAATGGGATGGGAGCAAGATCCCAAATGAGAACAGGTCTACATGGGGAACATAGTGTTGATCGACTTTTGGCCTATTAAAAGCCTAGAAGAGACTAAAGAGCCAAAGGACGAACTATCCCACGGAGCTCAAATCTTATCAAACCTATCTGTCGTATCCTCCACCATAGCCGTCAGATGTTCCATTCTGCGTATATCCTTAACACCTTGCAGTAGCTGCTCTTGGGTTGGGGAAAGTGTAGACAACCAGCAAACAGGTATAGCCCTTTTGGCTGCCAGCAAGATGTAAGAAGTAAGCTTGTTCAGGACCTTCCCAGAGGGGCGGGAATGGGAGGCCCAAGAGGAAGTCTACTGGGTCCAAGGGGAATTGGACATCAAGTACCTGCTGAAGCACTGAAAGTACCATGGACGAAAAAGGAGCAATCAGTTAACATTGCCAAAATATGTGGTGTCACGGAAAGTCCCACACTCTGAGTGCTTCTGTCAGTATACCACTTCCTTGTAGTCTGGATACAGATATCAGATATTCCAACCGCTCTGAGCACAAAACAAGGCGACACTTGCTTAGATGCTAACATGGACTATACCTTTATTAGAACCAGAATAGTCTTATATACAGTAGAAGATGAGGTTCCCCCTCCTGCTCATATTACTCTAACAATACACCTGTAACCTAATTAACCTAATTAACATGAGCTAGTTTACTAAATCATTTTCCCAGACCAGATGACTCAGTGACATGACCTGTAGGACACAGACTTGTGGGCACCAAGCTTCACACAGTAGTATAAACCAGGGCTCGACAAACCCCGGGCGCCAGGTCGCATTTGCGACTAGAATTAGCGACCTGGCACCTGGGGCGGCACAGCTGGGGTATCCTGTGTCCGTTCGACAACCCCCCCCCGCGGCGATCGCGCTGGGCCGCGCCGGTAATTGAGCCCCGGCTTTGCGGCCTACTGCAGTCCTATGGTTCCTGGTTCCTTCTGCAATCGGGCGCCCTCTGGTGGTGGCCGTTGGTACTACAAGACATCCACCAATGCTAATGGAGCTTTCCCTACCTGTTTTCACTGCCTGCTCATCTCCTTCCCTTTACTTAGAACCCCCAAACATTATATATATTTTTTATTCTAACACCCTAGAGAATAAAATGGCGGTCATTGCAATACTTTCTGTCACACCGTATTTGCGCAGCGGACTTACAAGCGCACTTTTTTGGGAAAAAATATTTTTTTAAATTAAAAAATAAGAAAACAGTAAAGTTAGCCCAATTTTTTTTATATTGTGAAAGATAACGTTACGCCGAGTAAATTGATTCCCAACATGTCACGCTTCAAAATTTCATCCGCTCGTGGAATGGCGACAAACTTTTACCCTTTAAAATCTCCATAGGCGTCGTTTAAAAAATTCTACATGTTGCATGTTTTGAGTTACAGAGGGGGTCTAGGACTAGGATTATTGCTCTCGCTCTACCGATCGTGACGATACCTCACGTGTGGTTTGAACACCGCTTTCATATGCGGGTGCTACTCACATATGCGTTCGCTTCTGCAAGCAAGCTCGGCGGGACGGGGCGCATTTAAAAAAATTATTATTTTTTCTTATATATTTTACTTTTTATTTTTACACTGTTTTAAAAAAAAAATAAAAATTGGGTCACTTTTATTTCTATTACAAGGGATGGGGCACATTTACATTTTTTTTTTTCTTATTTATTTTAACTTTTATTTTTTCACTGTTCTTTTTAAAAAAAAAAAAAAAAAGTCACTTTTATTCCTATTACAAGGAATGTAAAAATCCCTTGTAATAGAAAAAAAGCATGACAGGTCCTCTTAAATATGAGATCTGGGGTCAAAAAGACCTCAGATCTCATATTTACACTAAAATGCATTATAAAAAAAAAAAAAAAAAAAAATGTCCCTTCAAGAGCTATGGGTGGAAGTGACGATTTGACGTCGCTTCCACCCTGCAATGACTTGGAGATGGGCGGGGGAGGGGCCCATCTTCCTCTCACTTGTCTCCATGTCAGGCCAGGGACAGATCCGGATCGCCTGCGCCGTTACCGACGGCCACGGTAAGCGGTGAAGGGCACCGGAGAGCGGCGGTAGGGGGGGCCCTCTCCTGCCGCCGATAAAAGTAATCTCGCTGCTAATCTGCTGCAGAGACCACTTTTATCTGAAAGAGAACCGCCGGCTCTTGAAGAAGATACCGGGGTTATGGTAGCTAGCTTCTACCATAACAACGGTATTTCTCTTCAAAGACAGGACGTATATAGTCGTCCTGCGGGAAGGAAGTGGTTCATTAAAATGAAATTTATTATTTGTCATCTCCCTGCTTGGCCCCTTTCACACGGGCTGTCTGATCAGGTTCGCCTGTCAGTTTTTCAAGTGGACCTGATTGGATCCTTAGTGAGAATATGGCGGTCTTGTGTCCCTGCATGGCAGGAAATAAAAGCAGACACATTAGTTCTAGTCGTCTCTGTGTAAATTTAAGATTGGTTAATTTTTATATTGAAAATAAAGCTTTGTCGGTCGTTTAAAAAAAAACAAAAAAAAACCTGGCTCCTAACTTTTTTAGCTGGCTCCTAGATTCCAAGCAAATTTGTCAAGCCCTGGTATAAACACAATAGCAGGAGCGAATTACAATTAACAATACAAACAAAAATCTCCCCCCTCCTCAGCCTAGTCATCAACAACTATAGTAGGATTAGACTGTTCGTCTCCTAGCCAGTCCTGGAGGCTAATGTGATTAGCTCACTCAATTAACAGGTTGAGTTCAGAATCAAACCAAGAATAGTCTCTACATACATCCTGGGAGATATTGTGGACAAATATTACTGTCCCATTTTAAAGTAGTCCAAGATATATTTTCTCACTCACCCTGTGCCAGGATAGCACAGGGTGACTTAGACATAAGAGGTGTATGGGGAACTGAAACAAGGGCATCCCCTACTTTCCAAGGGGTTCTGAGTTCCACGGGCCCTCCTGTCACATGTGGTATTGATTCCCCCTAACTTTCCCACATCTCCAGCAAAGTGGGGAGAAAGAGGGGTCATAACGGTGTATAACCTCCGGGGTTCTATACCAAAAGTATAAGACTTTATATGCTGTCTCCTTCTGTGCCCCACATCGAGAAACCTTAGAGGTTGAGGACTAGATTTTAGCCCACTGTATATCAGAAATATGTTGTTGGGTGTATTGCACCCATTTGTTCATGTAGGAGTGGGGGACAGATGAGAGTGGGGTATTCTCCTGGAGAATTTGGTATATACTGGAAATGAGTCGTGTTTGGTATGGACCCTGAGAGCACAAAAGTTCAAAGGATGTTGGCTTGGCGAGGGCAAGAGAGGGGGAAGTTTCGAAAGAAAGTGAGTAATTTGGAGGTATGAGTATAGCAAGTGGTTAGAGATTTGGCTATTGGATTGAAGGTCTTTGAAAGTTCAGAGTTTGCGGGTAACTGGGTTAACAAAGTGTCGGAGTTGAAACATACCCTCCCTAGCCCATTAGGGAATGTGAAAGTCTATCGGGGATTAAGGGGTTGAACAGTACATTAGAGAGGGGGGGCATACGGAAGAGAGAGAGAATTTGGAGAGGCAAGAACGCCATATCTTGAGTGAAAATAGCATGGGACTTAGAGATTCCGTAACCCGAGGTCCGAGATTAACTCAGGGGACCAGAATAGAGAGGATGGATGGGTCGGAAACAGAGATCCCATTTCAATCTCCGTCCAACAGCTCGGAGGTCTCAGACTAGACCAGGCCACCTAAACAGGCATCTACATAGCCTCCTCTCCCAGTAGATGCCTTTTTAGGAGAAACGTAGCATTGGGTGGAGCCAGAGAACCTGACGTCACCACACTCTCAGCTGATCGGCTTTGGCGTCGGCTGTGTTTTTTAATTGCTACAGTGTTTTACCCTGCCAAAGCTTTGATGTCAGTTGTAAATTCATGGATTAAAGCATTTTAAACTACTGCACAATGAAGCGCCTCTTTTTCTTTTAAAATATACTATTTCCTGCTACGAGTAGTCTTGCTGGAGCAGCTAATGGAGGAGAGTGTTCCTGATTGCCGCCTCTGAAATTTCAACTACCAGGCATGGAGGGAAGTCTGTCTCTACTCAAAGACCAGCTGTTCCTGACCCCGAGAGGAGTTTGTTCAGGCTCGCATGATCTCTGTGGTGGGGATCCATCAAATCTGGTAAGCAGCCCCCTTTTCCTATTTCTTAGAAGATTCATAGAAGATTTACTGAAGACTTAAAGAGGAATCACAACTCCGGTTTATGATATCATAATTTTCCATATGAACTATAATTTTTTCATTTCTTTATATTCACATTATTATTTGGTTTTAATTTGAGTAGCGCACTGAACTTTTTTCTTTATAAGTAATACTTATAAATGTCCGGGGCCCCCATACCTCCCTGACTTCTATGAGAAAAGATCACCGAGCTGGCCACTCTATGGGCTCCTCCTTTCCATATAAAGTTAAGAAACCACCTTTTAAGTACGTTCAACTGTGCCATTGGGATGGAAACCAGGAGTGTTTCGAAGAAATATAGCAATTTTGGCATAATTGACATCTTCAGCACGTTAATTCTACCTATCCATGATTAGGGATGAGCTTCGTGTTCGAGTCGAACCCATGTTCGATTCGAACATCGTCTGTTTGCCCGTTCGCCGAATTGTGAACGATATGGGCCGTTCGCACCAAATTCGTGTGGCGCGTCACGGCCCATAATTCACTGTGGCATCGCAGTGCATTGCTGGCTGATGATTGGCCAAGCATGCACTATGACCCGCTTGCTTGGCCAATCACAGCGCCGTCTGAACAGAGAGCCGTAATTGGCCAAAGCCAAGGAGGCTTTGGCCAATTATGGCTCAGGGGATTTAATACACGCCCCACACTATATAAGGCCGCCTGCACGGCGGCCCTGTGTAGTGTGTGTTCCGGCGTTCATTGAGAGAGAGAGAGAGAGAGAGAGAGACAGACAGTGACATTTGATTTGAGTTAGATAGATTAGGCAGAACAGTCAGTCAGTTTAGCTGCACTTACAGTGTATTGTGTATATATATGCATCCCAGGTCTTACATATATATATATATATATATATATATATATATATATATATATATATACATACACACTGTATTCAGTTTAGCTAGATCCATTCCTGTTATCTTCCTACTGACAGGCAGGCTTGTCTTGTTACAGTATTTACAGCTACCTGAAGAAAATTGCTGGTGTTCTTTTGATCCTATTAGTACCACAGTCAGGCAGCTAGACTATTTACAGTTAGTGCAGTGCGTCCTGCTCACAGTGTTCAGCTAAAAATACAAGTTAGTGCTGTGCGTCCTGCTCACAGTGTTCATCTAAACCTACAAGTTGGTGCAGTGCGTCCTGCTCACAGTGTTCAGCTAAAACTACAAGTTAGTGCTGTGCATCCTGCTCACAGTGTTCAGCTAAAACTACAAGTTGGTGTAGTGAGACCTCTGCACAGTGTTCATCTCAAGCTACAAGTTAGTGCAGTGCGTCCTGCTCACAGTGTTTAGCTAAAACTACAAGTTAGTGCTGTGCGTCCTGCTCACAGTGTTCAGCTAAAACTACAAGTTGGTGTAGTGAGACCTCTGCACAGTGTTCATCTCAAGCTACAAGTTAGTGCAGTGCGTCCTGCTCACAGTGTTTAGCTAAAACTATAAGTTAGTGCTGTGCATCCTGCTCACAGTGTTCAGCTAAAACTACAAGTTGGTGTAGTGAGACCTCTGCACAGTGTTCATCTCAAGCTACAAGTTAGTGCAGTGCGTCCTGCTTACAGTGTTTAGCTAAAACTATAAGTTGGTGTAGTGAGACCTCTGCACAGTGTTCATCTAAAGCTACAAGTTAGTGCAGTGCGTCCTGCTCACAGTGTTCAGCTAAAACTACAAGTTAGTGCTGTGCGTCCTGCTCACAGTGTTCAGCTAAAACTACAAGTTAGTGCTGTGCGTCCTGCTCACAGTGTTCAGCTAAACCTACAAGTTGGTGTAGTGAGACCTCTGCACAGTGTTCATCTAAAGCTACAAGTTAGTGCAGAGCGTCCTGCTCACAGTGTTCAGCTAAAACTACAAGTTAGTGCTGTGCGTCCTGCTCACAGTGTTCATCTCAAGCTACAAGTTAGTGCTGTGCGTCCTGCTCACAGTGTTCAGCTAAACCTACAAGTTGGTGTAGTGAGACCTCTGCACAGTGTTCATCTAAAGCTACAAGTTAGTGCAGTGCGTCCTGCTCACAGTGTTCAGCTAAAACTACAAGTTAGTGCTGTGCGTCCTGCTCACAGTGTTCAGCTAAAACTACAAGTTAGTGTGGTGCGTCCACCTCACAGTGTTCAGCTAAACCTACAAGTTATTTTTTTGCGAGCTCTGCACAGTGTTCACCTAAAGCTACCTGTAGAAGGTTGGTGGTGTTTTCCTGATCCTATCACTACCGCAGGCAGCTAAAAAAGCTACAAGTTAGTTTTTTGCGAGCTCTGCACAGTGTTCAGCTAAAGCTACCTGTAGAAGGTTGGTGGTGTTCTCATACTACAGGCAGGCAGTTGATTTTGCTAGCTGCAGTATCAAAATATATATATATATATATATATATATATATATATATATATATATATATATATCCCAGCTTAGTGCAGCTACAGGCCATTAGTATGTCTGGAAGGCCAAGAAGGAGAGGCAGACAGTCACAAGTCAATAAGAGAGGGCAAGTAGGCTCTGTGTCTAGTGCTGGTCATGGAGACGGTGCATCCTCATCAGCACGTCGTCGTGGGACACGCTTGGCCTTTTTTTCGGCATCTGGCCGTGTTGAGCCGCAACATGCGGAAGACTTGGTTGAGTGGATGACCAAGCTGTCCTAATCCTCCTCATCCTCTCTCACCCATGCCCAGGGTACTTTGGCAAAGCAGTGGCCTCTTCCCTCGGCTCAATGTCATCAGTGACTCCTTCCCTAGCCCCACCATGTCCTTCTGAGGAGTCCCTCGAACTGTTTGACCACAGTGTTGGGTACATGCTCCAGGAGGATGCCCATTGTTTGGAAGGCTCTGATAATGATACTGAGCTCGATGAAGGCAGTAACATGAGCATGGACAGAGGGGGTGCCCAAGAAGCAATCTGGCAGTCATGCTCCCCCTGCTGCAGCATACTGCCAGGTTTGCTCCAGTGATGAGGAGGGAGGGGATGATGAGGTCACTGACTCAACGTGGGTGCCTGATAGGAGAGAGGAGGAGGAGGCGGCACATCACCAACGAGGCAGGATGCCCTCCAGGGGCCAGCCTAAGGCCAGCACATTGACTGCATCACACCCCAAAGCTCCACATGTGCAGGGCGCTGCAGTCTCTGCGCGTTATTCAAAAAGTTCTTTGGTGTGGGCCTTTTTTGAGACGAGTGCATCAGATCTCACCGCTGCTATTTGCAACATATGTCCCAAGCGTATCTCACGTGGCCAAAACATCTTCCGCTTGGGTATCACATGCTTGACCAGACATATGTTGACCTGCCATGCAGTTCATTAGCAAGCGTATCTAAAAGACCCACACCAAAGAACAAAGAGGACCTCTCCTTGCTCCTCCTCAGCTGAGATTTCCAACCCCACTAGACCTTCAGTCCTCTGAGACCTGCACTGAGAGGAATGAAGGTGTAGAATTAGGTATGTCACAGCCAAGTACTTGTGGGCAATCTGCTTTTGGTACACCGACGTCAGATTGTACCAGGCAAATTTCCCTGCCCCAGCTGCTGCACCGCCGAAAGAAGTTTGCTCCCAGCCATCCACATGCCCAGCGGTTGAATGCTAGCTTGGCAAAATTGCTAGCACTTCAACTGCTGCCTTTTCAGTTGGTAGACTCTGCCCCCTTCCGTGAGTTTGTGGAATGTGCGGTTCCTCAGTGGCAGGTACCGAAACGCCACTTTTTCTCACGGAAGGCGATTCCGGCTCTCTACCGGCATGTGGAAGGCAATGTCCATGCCTCGCTGGACAGGGCGGTCAGCGGTAAGGTGCATATTACCGCTGACTCATGGTCCAGCAGGCATGGACAGGGACGTTACCTAAGTTTCACGGCGCATTGGGTGACTCTGCTGGCAGCTGGGAAGGATGCAGGACAAGGTGCAGTAGTGTTGGAGGTTGTTCCGCCACCACGCCTCCAAAATGCTAATGATTGTGACACACCTCTCTCCTCCACCCCCTCTTCTTCTTCCTCCATAGCCTCTTCCTGTGCTTTGTCCTCGGAACCAGCGGTGCTCCGTAGCCGTTCAAGGGGCTACGCAAGTACGCAGGCCAAAAGATGCCATGCGGTGCTTGAGCAGGTGTGCTTGGGGGACAGGAGCCACACTGGGGCAGAGGTTCTGTCAGCTCTGCAGGGGCAGGTTCAGAGGTGGTTGACGCCACGCCAACTTAAGGCAGGAATGGTGGTTTGCGACAATGGCACCAACCTCCTCTCTGCCCTCCGAAAGGGACAAATGACCCATGTGCCCTGTTTGGCTCACGTCCTTAACTTGGTGGTGCAGCGGTTCTTGGGCAGGTACCCGGGCTTACAGGATGTCCTGAGGCAGGCCAGAAAAGTCTGTGTGCATTTCCGCCGGTCATATAATGCCAGTGCTCGGCTGACAGACCTCCAAAAAGGAGTTTAACCTGCCCAAGAACCGCCTAATCTATGACATGCCCACCAGGTGGAAGTCAACGTTGGCCATGCTGCAGCAGCTGCACACGCAGCAGTGGGCCATCAATGAGTACCTGTGCGACTATGGCACCAGGACAGGGTCAGGGGAGCTTGTTTTTTTTTCCCCACGCCAGTGGGCCATGATCAGGGATGCATGCACTGTCCTGTCACCATTTGAGGAGGCCACGAGGATGGTGAGCAGTGACAGTGCATGCATCAGTGACAATGTCCCCCTTGTCCACCTGTTGGAGCACACGCTGCGTGGAATAATGGACAGGGCACTTGAGGCAGAACAAGGCCCCCTTTATCCAGACAGTGTTCCTGTGTGCCCGATCACACAGGAAGAGGACGAGGAGGAGGAGGAAGATTGTGTCAGTATGGAGGTGGAGCCTGGCACTCAGCATCAGCAGCAGTCTTTAAGGGATCAGTCCCAAGAAACACATGGACTTGTAGGTGGCTGGGAGGAGGTGGCTGCGGACCATGTCGTCCTTAGTGACCCAGAGGACTCCGGACTGAATGCCTCAGCAAACCATCGCTGCATGGCCTCCCTGATCCTGCAAAGCCTGCGTAAGGATCCTTGTATTCGTGGTATCAAGGAGAAGGACCAATACTGGTTGGCAACCCTCCTTGATCCATGTTACAAGGGTAAGGTTGCGGACCTTATCTTGCCATCGCAGAGGGAGCAGAGGATGAAAGATCTTCGGGAGGCCTTGCAGAAAGGTCTGTGCAACGCGTTCCCAGAGACTGGGAGGTTACAAACTCCTGTTTCTGGACAACGTGTTGCTGAGGCTTCGGTCAGTCAAAGAAGGAGCGGTGGAGAAGGTGGCCGCCTGACCGATGCGTTCAGACAATTTTTTGGTCCGCAGCCCCAAGGTATGATCGGTTCCAGCAACCATCGTCAGCGTCTGTTTTACATGGTGCAGGAATACCTAGGGGCAAGATCTGACTTGGACACCTTTCCCACCGAAAATCCTCTGGGTTACTGGGTCTTGAGGATGGACCACTGGCCAGAGCTTGCACAGTATGCAATTGAGCTACTGGCCTGTCCTGCATCCAGCGTTCTTTCGGAACGCACATTCAGTGCTGCTGGAGGCGTGGTAACCGATCACAGGGTGCGTCTGTCCACCGACTCGGTCGATCGACTGACCTTCATAAAAATGAAATCAGTCTTGGATCACCACCAGCTACCAAGCACCTGATGCTGATGTAACCGAATAATTTTTTTTGAAATCTCAGATCCCTTCAAAGACTGCCTATGCTGATGCTGAGTGACTATCCCTGAGTAATTATCCTCTTCCTCCTCAATCATCACGCTGATAGCTTGTAAGAACATTTTTGGTTCTGGGCGCCACCACCAGTGCCTAAGGCACAATTTTTCTGCCCCTGTTTAACAGGGGCGTGTAATTACAATTTTTGATGCAATACTTTGCAGCAGGGCTCGTTCCTGCATTCCAACTAGAGTGTCTGTGAGGGGTTGCAGTGTTGTGGCACCAGCACCACCACCACCAAAGGCCCAATTTTTCTGCCCCTGTTCAACAGGGGCATGTAATTACAATTCTTGATCTAATATTTCACAGCAGGGCCCTGTGAAGGCTTACAGTGTTGTGGCCACAACACCTAAGGCCCAAATTTCTGCTGAGTATATAGGGCAGGCCCCTACTTTCAAACGTCTAACTTACAAACGACTCCTACTTGCAAACGGAAGGAGACAACAGGAAGTGAGGTGAAATCTACCCCTAGGAAGGGAAATTCTCTCCTGTAAGAGTTAATATGGGAAAAACATTTCTCCTTTCCACTGATGCTTTCCAATCCTTGTTCCACAAAAAAACCCAAATTCTCAAAAAGCATTTGTCATTGGGACAAAAAGTGAGGTGAAATCTTCTAAAGAGGAGGAAAGACAGCAAAACAAAATGTCACAGGGGTGATAACCCTTCTGTCAGGAACGGTGTCATCTCCGGTTTCTCCTGCTGGTGGCACTATTACATTCAGCACCAAAAGGGTGTAATTCCAGTGGCCACCAGCGGGGGTCTCCCTGCCTGGACTGCAGACTTGCCATCAAGCACACCTGTCATGGTTTTGCTGGACTATATAAACCCGCCCTGAACTAACCTCCAGTGCTTCAGTATTCCTCCGCTAAGCCCTTGTCCCTGCCAGTACCTGCTCTTGTTCCAGCCTGTTCCTGTTTGTTCCTGAACCCCGTTTGTGTATCCTGACCTTGAACCCTGTTTCCTGTTCCCTACTCCTTGGTCTGCTTCATTATTCCTGTTTTCTGTTCCCTTGTTGCTTTGGCCCATGCCTTATTTTTTATTTCATGCTGGTTTCCTTGCTTGTGTATTATATTAGTTAGATAGATAGTTAGGTGGGTTTGGGGGTTTGCTGTGTTTTCACCATTTACTTGTTTTGGTTTGCTGTCTTGTTTTCACGTGTATCTTTATCATTGACAATAAACATACTTTCTTTATTTACTCGTTTGTCCCTGATTCCTTGGTGCAGCCCAGCGATCTGATCACCTGCATTGGATGTTGTGTATAACATCCCCTGACAGAATACTGAAGCCATACAATCAGATTGGTTGCACCTGGGAATTGGGGCCTGAGTCCCAGCTATTTTTGAAAGATGGATTTTGAAAGTATTTTGTATTTATCGCTCCTGGCAACTGATGACAGAGACTTTTGTTATCAGACATTGGCTGAATACACTAGGGAACAATTGTTAGAATGCATCCGCCTAGCTCATGTTTTTATTGAGCAAGGCAGTTTTTTGTTTGGAGATGTGCAACCATTAATTAAGATCTGTACTGAGTTGGCCCTGTCTGATGTCGCTGAGGGAGGTGATGACTATACACCCCCTTTTAGTGCAGCTCAGGTAGAATCTTTAGTTTGGCTGTTGGAGGAGCCAAGTGCAAACCTGATGCAGTGCAATCATTAATACAGGCCTGGTCAAGTCTGTCGCCTTCAGCTTCTGTTAGCTCCCAATATACCTTTCTACCAATGAAATACCAGTACCCTGTTTCCTCCTGTTGCACCTACCCTGCTTTTAACTCCCCTGCTGCTTCTCAACTGCCTCCATCAGCTCCACTAAATCTCCCTTCAAAACCTACTCCCTCTGTTTTGCCATCCTATCACTCTTCGCTTCTACCAGCTGCATTCACTACCTACAGCCCTGTACCCACTTATAGATCCCCAGTGGCTAAAACCAAAAAGAAGCGGAAGTTTTTTCCAACCCATACCATCATGCCAGTATCCAATCCTGCCTCCCCACCAGCTGATCTGTTCCAGCCTGATGTGTTCCTGTATGCCGCCCAGCCTGATGTTCCGATGCCTGCTGTTGTGCCAGTACCTGCTGTCCTGCCTGATGTGCCAATGTCTGTGCTTGCTGCCCAGTGTGAAGTTCCAGTACCAGCTGCCCGGTTTGAAGTTCCAGTACCTGCTATCCAGTCCGATGTACCTACTGTTCAGCCTATTGTGCCAGTACCTGCTCTTCTGCCTAATGTGCCAGCACCTGTGCCCACTGTCCAGTCTGAAGTTCCAGTACCGACTGCCCGGTTTGAAGTTCCAGTACCTGCTATTCAGTCCACTGCACCTGCTGTTCTGCCTGATGTGCCAGCGCCTGTGCCCACTGCCCAGTCTGAAGTTCCAGTACCGACTATCCAGTCCAAAGCTCCTGCTGTTCTGCCAGTGTTTGTGCTTGTTGCCCAGTCTGAAGTTCCAGTACCGGCTGCCCGGTTTGAAGTTCCAGTACCTGCTATTCAGTCTACTGCACCTGCTGTTCTGCCTGATGTGCCAGCACCTGTGCCCACTGTCCAGTCTGAAGTTCCAGTACCAGCTGCCCGGTTTGAAGTTCCAGTACCTGCTATCCAGTCCGATGTACCTGCTGTTCTGCCTGATGTGCCAGTGTTTGTGCTTGCTGCCCAGTCTGAAGTTCCAGTACCAGCTGCCCGGTTTGAAGTTCCAGTACCTGCTATCCAGTCCGATGTACCTACTGTTCAGCCTATTGTGCCAGTACCTGCTGTTCTTCCTGATGTGCCAGCACCTGTGCCCACTGTCCAGTCTGAAGTTCCAGTACCGGCTGCCCGGTTTGAAGATCCAGTACCTGCTATTCAGTCCACTGCACCTGCTGTTCTGCCTGATGTGCCAGCACCTGTGCCCACTGTCCAGTCTGAAGTTCCAGTATCAGCTGCCCGGGTTGAAGTTCCAGTACCTGCTATCCAGTCCGATGCACCTGCTGTTCAGCCTGTTGTGCCAGTACCTGCTGTTCTGCCTGATGTGCCAGCACCTGTGCCCACTGTCCAGTCTGAAGTTCCAGTACCAGCTGCCCAGTTTGAAGTTCCAGTACCTGCTATCCAGTCCGATGTACCTGCTGTTCTGCTTGATGTGCCAGCGCCTGTGCCCACTGCCCAGTCTAAAGTTCCAGTACCGACTATCCAGTCCAAAGCACCTGCTGTTCTGCCTGATGTGCCAGTGTTTGTGCTTGCTGCCCAGTCTGAAGTTCCAGTACCAGCTGCCCGGTTTGAAGTTCCAGTACCTGCTATCCAGTCCAAGGCACCTGCTGTTCTGCCTGTTGTGCCAGTGCCTGCTGCCCAGTCTAAAGTTCCAGTACCGGCTGCCCGGTTTGAAGTTCCAGTACCTGCTATCCAGTCCGATGTGCCTGCTGTTCAGCTTGTTGTGCCAGCACCTGCTGTTCTGCCTGATGTGCCTACTGCCCATTCTGAAGTTCCAGTGCCTGCCCTCTAGCCTGATGTCTCGGTGCCTGCTCTCCAGCTTGATGAGCCCACTGCCCAGCTTGAAGTGCCCATGCCTGCTGCCCAGCTCGATGCGGATGTGCCACTACCCAGCGTGATGTACCTCTGCTTTCTGCTCAGCCTGATGACATGGGGCCTGCTAAAACTGTTCCTGACTGATGGCCATCTTGCCGCTGGGTCAATCCTGTCTGTCGCCTGGCTAAAATGTAATGCTCCTGTGTGGTCTGCCTCCGATGGTTTCTTTCCCGTTACCCTGCTAATTTTCATTTCCAGATCCAAACTTCCTGACCCGGGTGGTGGGGTACGTGTCCTATTTTCAGACTCTGATGGCACGTCCCCCAGTGAACTAAAAGACTCTGGCCTTGGAAGTGCGAAGAAGTCCGCAGACTCAGTAGGGAAACATTTTAAGGTGTTTTTGCACCCACTCGGACTGTCGTACCCAGGGCTGAATGGAGTGTCCGGAGGCCACTCCTTTAGGAGGGGGAACTGTCAGGAACGGTGTCATCTCCGGTTTCTCCTGCTGGTGGCACTATTACATTCAGAACCAAAAGGGTGTAATTCCAGTGGCCACCAGCGGGGGTCTCCCTGCCTGGACTGCAGACTTGCCATCAAGCACACCTGTCATGGTTTTGCTGGACTATATAAACCCGCAGTGAACTAACCTCCAGTGCTTCAGTATTCCTCTGCTAAGCCCTTGTCCCTGCCAGTACCTGCTCTTGTTCTAGCCTGTTCCTGTTTGTTCCTGAACCCCGTTTGTGTATCCTGACCTTGAACCCTGTTTCCTGTTCCCTACTCCTTGGTCTGCTTCATTATTCCTGTTTTCTGTTCCCTTGTCGCTTTGGCCTATGCCTTATTTTTTATTTCATGCTGGTTTCCTTGCTTGTGTATTATATTAGTTAGATAGATAGGTGGGTTTGGGGGTTTGCTGTGTTTTCACCATTTACTTGTTTTGGTTTGCTGTCTTGTTTTCACGTGTATCTTTATCATTGACAATAAACATACTTTCTTTATTTACTCGTTTGTCCCTGATTCCTTGGTGCAGCCCAGCGATCTGATCACCTGCATTGGATGTTGTATATAACATCCCCTGACACCTTCCCTATGTTTTCCAAAAAGCTTAAAAAAGATTTTTTTGGCTGGAGCTAAACACATTGAAAATGTACCCGTTCAAAATGACAAACAGATTCTACTTAACAACAAACCTACAGTCCCTGTCTTGTTTGTACCGCCTGTATACTGCTGTTCAGAGTATATAGGGCCTGGTAGCCCCACACCTTTCCTTATTTTAATTTGGGTGCGGGGTTCCCCTTAATATCCATACAAGAACCAAAGGGCCTGGTAATGGACTGGGGGGTACCCATGGTGTTTGTCTCACTGATTTTCATCCATATTGCCAGGACCAGACATTACATTAAACCCGCAAGCAGTTTTAAATGAGATTTTTTCCTTTAAAAATGACATTTGGTACAGGGACTGTTCTAAACACGGGAAACACGCGCCACTTTACAGGCATACTATAGACACCCTCCAGGTACGATATTTAAAGGAATATTTCACTTTTTTTTTTACTTTAACCACTTCCCGCCCGCCCTATAGCGGATTGACGTCCGGGAAGTGGTTGTGTTATCCTGACTGGGCGTCATATGACGTCCAGCAGGATAACATGCCGCAGCGCGCCCCCGGGGGCGTGCATCGCGGCGATCGGTGGAGCGGTGTGTCAGTCTGACACACCGCTACACTGATCTTGGTAAAAAGCCTCCGGTGGAGGCTCTTTACCACGTGATCAGCCGTGTCCAATCACGGCTGATCACACTGTCAATAGGAAGAGCCGTTGATCGGCTCTTCCTCACTCGCGTCTGACGGACGCAAGTAGAGGAGAGCCGATCAGTGGCTCTCCTGGCAGGGGGGGTCTGCGCTGATTGTTTATCAACGCGGCCCCCCCGCAGATCACCCCACTGGACTACCAGGGATGCCACTAGAACCACCAGGGAAGGGGCAACGTGGATGGCCAGGTATGTACCCCATGGCCATCCACATGTGCCCAATCTGTGCCAATCAGTGCCCACAAATGGACACTGGCATTATTATGCCAATGATATGCCCAGCAATGCTATATCAGTGCCACCTGTCATTGCCCATCTGTGCCACCAGTCATTGCCCATCGGTGCCACCTGTCAGTGCCCATCTGTGCCATCTGTGCCCATCAGTGCCCACCTATCAGTGCCCATCAGTGCCACACATCAGTGCCACACATAAGTACCCATCAGTGCCACCCATATATGCCAATCAGTGCCCATCAGTGCCGCCTATGTGTGCCCATCGGTGCCACCTATGAGTGCCGCATACCAGTGCCCATCATCAGTGCCCATCAGTGCCACCTATCAGTGCCGCCTATCAGTGCCCATCATCAGTGCCCGTTAGTGCCACCTCATCAGTGCCACCTCATTGGTGCCCATCAGTGCCGCCGTATCAGTGCCCATCAGTGCAGCTATATCAGTGCCCATTATTGAAGGAGAAAGCGTACTTATTTACAAAAAAATTTAACAGAAACAAAGAAAAACTTGTTTTTTTTCGAAATTTTCGGTCTTTTTTTATTTGTTGCGCAAAAAATAAAAACCGCAGAGGTGATCAAATACCACCAAAAGAAAGCTCTATTTGTGGGAACAAAATGATAAAAAAATTGTTTGGGTACAGTGTAGCATGACCGCGCAATTGTCATTCAAATTGCAACAGCGCTGAAAGGTGAAAATTGGGCTGGGCGGGAAGGTGTCTAAGTGCCTGGTATTGAAGTGGTTAAGCATCATTAAAATCATTGCTCCCGAAAAAACGGACGTTTTTAAAAGTTTTTTTTGCATTGATACATGTCCCCTGGGGTAGGACCCGGGTCCCCAAACCCTTTTTAGGACAATACCATGCAAATTGGCCTTTAAAATGAGCACTTTTGATTTCGAACGTTCGAGTCCCATAGACGTCAATGGGGTTCTAACGTTCGTGCGAACTTTCGGTCCGTTCGCAGGTTCTGGTGCGAACCATACCGGGGGGTGTTCGGCTCATCCCTATCCATGATATCGGAAGAAGGTTCCAACATGTTAGCATGGCATTTATATTCCTGAACAAGGGGAGATAGTTGGTCGAATAAAGGGAGGAATACTCAGGCGTGAGTTGAACCCCTAGATATTTGAGAGACGCTGTGCACCAGCGATATGGGTATGAATTTTTAAGCAAAAGGAGGTCATCAGGAGGTATGTGAAGAGGCATGGCTTCAGTTTTAGATGCATTAACCTTGTAGCCAGATAGGGAGAAAAAATTGGGATAGTAAGGCCTGTAGTGATGGTAGGGAGATATGAGGGTTAGTTAGGGTAAGGAATACATCATCGGCAAATAAAGATAGTTTGTATTCCCTATGACACATGGGATACCCTCTTATATCAGGATGGGATCTGATAGCCTCCGCCAAAGGCTACAGACACAAGATGAAGAGAAGGGGGGATAAGGGACATCCTTGTCTATTTCCGTTGGATATGAGGAATGAACGTGACGTGAAGGAAGCCAGCTGGACCTGCGAAGTGGGTTTGGAATAGAGGGATTTTAGGGCTTGCATAAAGGGACCTCAGATGCCAAATCTTATGAGAGTCGCAAACATATAGGGCCAACTTAGTCTGTTAAATGCTTTTTGGGCATCAAGGCTTAAGATCAGGGCAGGACGGCAGAACCTGTTCAACATATCGATAAGGTCAATGGTTTGTCGGGTATTATCTCCTGCATGTCTAGTGGGGACAAATCCCACCTGGTCTCTGTCAATGAGTTTTGTCAAAAATTGCGAGAGGCGGTTGGCTAGAATTTTTGTGAATAGCTTGTAATCTGAATTCAGAAGGGCTATTGGCCTATAGTTGTCCGGGAGCGCAGGGTCTTTATCAGGTTTCGGTATGACTGTGATGTACGAGTGGAGAAATTGTTGGTGGGGGAGTTTTTCCTGGAGGAGAAAGTTATATAGGGATACCAGGTGTGGTGATAGGATAGGAAGGAAAGACTTATAGTAGGAGTATGGGAGACCATCTGGGCCTGGAGCTTTATGATTCGGTAAGGAATTGACAGTGTCAGACAGTTCCTCTTCTGTGACAGGGGCATTCACTGATAACTTGGGAAGCCGCATGTCGGTCATAAACTCTTCAAAAGCTGTCATTTCAAATGAGGGGTGTTGGTTGGTTGGGTAGAACTCACCAAACACCTGAGTCATAGTCTGTGGGCAGTAAGAGGGAGTCCCATCAGGGTGCTTGATGTGGTCTGGAAAGGGAAGAAAGGGTCTTGGGTTAAGCCTAGAAACCAACATACTGTGTGTTTTATTTAAAAACTCATAGAACTTTTGTTTAGCCCACAAAAGTGATTTGTCTAAGCATTTTATTTGGTGTCGTAAAAAGGTTAGCGCACGCAGCGGAGAGATCTTTCTGCAGTTGAAAGTCGAGACAGCAAAGATGATTTCAAGAGGGTCTTGTCTTTCTTCCTTTGCGAACCAACAGCAATACACTGTCCTCGGAAGAAAGCCTTATGGGCCTAACAAAGAGTGGACGGGCTGGCCACGGAGCCTGTGTTCAATTGAAAATATTCAGTTAAGGTTTTGGATAATGTGTCTTTTGTTACGGAATGTGATAACAGGGATTCATTGAGCCTCCAATGACATTTCCTGGGAAATGCTGCGGAAAGGCTTAGATCTAAGGATAAGGGAGCCTGATCTGATCAGGTAATGGGCCCCAGTTCAGATGACACCGTGTGTGGTAGCAGGGGGGCAGAGACAAGGAAGTAGTCTAGTCTAGAGAACATCTTATGAGGGGGGGGAGTAGAACGAGTATTGTCTACCTGTGGGGTGTTTGATCCGCAATCTATCAAACATATGATGAGCGCGGATCAGTCGTCTAAAGGAGGTGACCAAGGAATGTGTAGCGGAAGATGATTGGGGAAGGATCAAAGATTTTCTATCTTGGGTGGAAGAGAGGACAGCATTAAAGTCGACACCTATTATTGTAAAGGGTTGAGAGAATTTTTGTAGGCGGTCAAAAGCATCTGTAAGGAGTTTAACCTGACCAGAGTTAGGGGCGTATATATTCATAATCGTTATAGGGTTAGACAAATAGGTACCTTGTAATACTATATTACGACCCTGGGGATCCAAATGGGTTGACTTGATCTAGAGAGGGCATGAGCGTCTTAACAAAACCGCCACACCTGCCCTCCCAGATGGGTCAGACGCCAGAAAGGATAGCGGGAAGTATTTAGAGGCGAATTTCAGGGATCCTCCAGCCCGGATGTGAGTCTCCTGAACCAGGATCACATCCACACCGGAGGTCCTGAATTCCCGCAATGCCAACCATCTTTTCTTAATAGAATTCAGGCTCTTTACATGATATAACATTAATTTTAAAGCCATGACAGGTTAAAGCATTTAGGCCATAAAACATTCAAAGCCATGGGCGCAAGCCTGACAGTGTAAAGACACCAAAATAAACCGTTAACAAACCATAGTCTGTCAAGGGTAGTCAACAATAAGGCTAATATTGATAATACTGACCAGAGAAAAATAAAAGTAAGCATAGAGACATATATAAAGACAATAATTAAAAATAAAATTTAAAAAATTGTATAAAATTGGTAAAATAAAACGTCTGGAAATAACTGTTATGAATCAGTTCATGAAAAATAAACAAAAAGAAAAAAAAACAAAAAGAGAACCGATTTGGAACGTGTTGCATAACAAATAGGCCTGATGGGCCCAAAAAGAAAAAACAGCAGGAATAGTCCTGAAAGGCAAAAGCCTGTCAGGGGGCCTCGACCGCAGCCTGAGGACCTGTGGGGGAGTACGACAGTCTCCAACATGGGGGGTGGAGCGTGACATCCCACCCCCGATGATCCGATAATGCTGCCAATTCTTCGGATCCTCCTCTAAGCTTCTGTGCTGTGAGCAATTGTGGGGGGGAGGGCTCCCTTAGGTAACAGTTCTAAATGCAAATAATGTTCACATGTGCAACAAAACAAGAAAAAAAAGGCACTGAGTAAAAACATTGTAGAATGCCCAGAAAGAAGGCAAAACTGACTCCCATATGGGGTCGCCTGGGGGATTGTAACCTCATGGGAGAGGGAAAAAAAAAAGAAGAGCCAATGGGGACTCTGCAGTAGATCAAGTGGGTGGTCTGGAACGTTGGGAGTGTTGAGGAGTGGAGTAAGCCCTCGAACCTCTTCCTCTTACTGGGGTCCAAATCCTGGCTGGGGCAGCGAGGTGCCGTGGGGTGGTCGGAGAGGGCTAGTCATTCTCTGCAGGAAGCGGGGGCAAGCCTAGGTACTTGAGAAAGGCGTCTCCTTCCAGGAGATCACATAGGGTGTATTGGACCCCTTCCATGGTGACATTTAGGCGAAAAGGAAAACCCCAATAATAAGGGACTATATGCTGTTGGAGATGGGCAGTGATGGGTCGTAGAGAGCGTCGTTTAGCCAATGTGATGGGAGATAGGTCGCTGAACAGTTGGAGCTTGTCTCCCTTGTATTCAATGCTGGATCTGGTACGAGTGGCTCTTGTCAGGGCCTCTTTGCTCTCATAAAAGTGGAAGCGCACCACCATGTCGTGGGGTCTGGCTCCCGCAGGGGGTTTAGGGGCCAAGGTTCGATGTGCGATGTCCATACGCCAATCAATGTCCACTATTTCAGGCGCCAGGGCGTTGAAAAGGCTAAGAAGATAGGATCGTATGTTGTTGTCAGCAACCTTTTCAGGGACACCGCGGATCCTAAGGTTTTGACAACTCTCTGTTCTCAAGATCCTCTTCCTGTAATTGTAACTGAGATAGAGTTTTTAACCTTTATTTAACCATTATTTCTGCATGGAAATGTGTGGTTTTATATTGTAGGCCTGTAATTCTTAGGAATAACTCACTGAAATCTGTCCAAACAAGAGTCTAGTAGACATCCTGGGTATGATAAAGTTTGAAACACAAAATCATAAATTATAATATAATAAATAACTATAAATAATAACAAATAATAATATAATAGTAATAATACTTTTTATTCAATAAAATTTAGTAAATAATATAAAATCAAAAACACTGACATTTTTTCTGGCCAAACAAGAGTGGAATATTAGTAGTCATATTGCTTTAGTAAACATCTCGGGTATGGAAAATTTTAAAACAGGGTACAGCACAAAGTCCGACGTCACAGTCGGGACAGTAGAACCGGGTTTCTTTTCTGATTTTCCTTCCTGTGTCGTCACGTTTAGAGCAGCAAACCACACACATCCTTGTGGGTGCTGCCTTCTTTTCTGTTGATGGAATGTGGTCCATAAAGTGTCGACCTGTCAGGCGTTCTGGGTTCACAACGCCAGCAGCATGACGTCCAGATCGATTTACAGTGGTTGGTGTTTCGTACTTGAGAAAAATGAGTTAGGCAACTTTCCAAACGAAGTCTGCATGAATCACAGGCCTGTCACTTTTTTTTTTAGAAGGGTGAACGCATTCCACAGGCACTGTTCAAGAAGATGCCTGAAGATTTTTTTGTAATATTTTTTTTGTTGCTTTCTCATAGCAGGATAAAAAGTCATGGCCTGGTCAGCTCTGTCAACACCACCCATGGTGTTGTTGTAGTCCATTACGAGTTGAGGTTTCATTACGTCTTTTCCACCTTTTGTATGTACAATGAGAGTAGAGGTGTTGTGAATGGTACTCATTAGGCACACATCTTTTTTATCGTGCCATCATTTTGCCTTTTTGCCAGGCAGCTATTTCTCCTGCCTTGAGCTTTTTATTGCCAAAGGTTGGCGGCATGTCACGCCGGTTAGCTCTAATACCGCGTACACACGGTCGGACTTTTCGTCTACAAAAGTCCGACGGACTAAAGCTGGCTGGCAATCCGATCGTGTGTGGGCTTCAGATTTGAAACATGCTTCAAATCTTTACGTCGTAATTACGACGGACCCTGAAATCCACTCGTCTGTATGCTAGTCCGACGGACAAAAAAACGACGCATGCTCATAAGCAAAAAATAAACGGAAGCACTCGGTCTAGTAAAACTAGTGTTCGTATTGTAGGTAGCACATTCCTCATGCTGCAAAATCTGTGATCGTTGAATGCAGCGCATTTAATGTCTTCTTTACGAATGCTTTAAAGAACGAAGATGTTTTGCTGTTCATATTCAAACAGAGTTCTCCCAAACTAATTTCTGGATTCTTTTTCTCTTTGATCTCATGAATGATATGGTATACTTTTTAAAAACAATGTTTCCATACTAATACTTTTTACACTTGTTTTTTTTGGTGGAGTCATCTTTTCTTGTAATTTTTATCCAGATGTTTATTTTATGATTGTTGTCGAACTTTTTTTATGTCTGTTTTTTTTTTTTTTTTTGCATTTGTAAAGTTACCACAGAGAACCCATTTTTATATATATATATATTTTTTTTTGGTGTTTGTAAAGTTACCACAAAGAACCCTTTATTATTTTTGTTTTTATAGTGATTTTTTTTTTTGTATATAAAGTTTACCCAAAGAACCGTTTTTGGTTATGTATCATTTTTTTTTTTAAGACTTACCACTCGAACATTATTAACATTATTAATGTATTTTTGGTGTGTTTTTGCAAACTCAATGAGATTGTTGTCCCTTGTTAATTTAACATTGTGTCTAAAATAAAACACAAAGTCTTTTCATAAACTCAAAAAATATCCATTTATTCATGGTCTAAATAAAATAAAGAGGAAGTCAACGCTGGAAAAAGTCTGTGGACAAGAAAATTGGGATCTTGAGGAGTCCATATAAAAGGGAGCACAATCTGGTCCAGGAATCCCAGAGATCAACAGCACCAGCAGATGATATAGATGTCCCCAGACTGTGGTACTACAACAGCCTGCGTCTTCTGTCAGACCAGACTGAACTCAGGTCATCACTTTCTTCTCTTCCCTGCAGCCTTTCCTCCACGCTGCCCTGCACCCTTCCCTGCAGCCTTCCCTGCAGCCTTCCTTGTAGCCTTCTTTGGAGGCTGTGGCTCTGGTGTTTCAGTTGTGGCAGGAGGAGGAGGAGGAGGGGGGCTGCCTCATGTAGTTGGGTGTTTCTTGTTAGCGTGCCCTGCAGCCCCTTCTGGATTGTTTCCCCAAATATTCACTCGCAAATGAGGCGCTGCTCCCAATCCATTTGAAGAAGCCTGCTGGCTAAGTAGCAGCCATAGGACTCTTCCGCTTCGGGGGGGCTCCTTAAAAAACGGGTGGCCTCTTGCATGAGGCGCAGGGATGCCTCCTGTGTGACCGTCCCCTTCCTGGCCCTTTTTTTGGGAAGGCGGAGGGGAGACACTTGGGATTCGGTCAGGCTCCTACTGGGCCCAGCCACCTCCTGCCTGACACTGGGCCCAGCCTCCTCCAGGATGATGGTGAATCCGGCCTCCTCCAGGCTGTCCATGGGCCCGGTCTCCTCCTGCCTGCCACTTTCCCCACATTCCTCCTGGATGGACTCATCCTGTGTATAAAAAAAGGACATAGTTTTAGTATTTTTTTTGGGGTTCATCAATGACACACAATTTGCTTCTCATGACTAGCAAATTCAATGTGAATACATCTCTTTAATAAAAGAGTCTAATCAGACACCCTAATTTTTTGAAGCAGGTGCCAAACATATTTAGCCACTATTGTCAATTGATATGTATACACAATTTTGAGGGCAAAATTATTTTAGACAATTATAACATCCAGTTAACATCATTAATATTAGTACAGTAAATATTTGTTAAAATAATTTACCTGACTCCAGATGGTCATATCCGGTTCATCCAGGATGGAAGACCCAGCTTGCTCCTCATCAGCCTCTGCTGGGGTGGAGGGAAGGGTGCATGGAAGGGTGGAGGGAAGGGTGGAGGGAAGGGTTGAAATTGATGCCCTGGCTTCAGTCTGGTCATCAAGAAAACGGAGTTGATTGTAGTACCACAGCCTGGGTACACTAACATCATCTGCTGATGCTCCTGATCTCATTGATTCCTGGATCTTCTTATGCTCCCTCTTATACATGTTCCTCAAGACCCCAATTTTCTTTAACAATGTCTCCATTGTTGCTTCCGGGATGGTTGCCTGGACAAAGGACAGAAGTCTCTCCAGCGTTGACTTCCTCACATGCTTTGAATAATACTGAGGGTGTTTCACCTCCCACAAATTCCTCATCTCTCTATATTTAGAAATAAAAGCTGTAAGTAACTCTGGATCCTTAAATAGGGGATTCATAATGTCTGTAAAAGATAAAGTCACAAGACAAAAAACACTTATTAGGTTTCTGCTAAACCCTCATCTTATCCCTATGTAGGCCTCATCAATCTTTCAAGCCATATAGGCCGCTTGCTACAAAGTCTTGACCAAATGTATAAATTTAAAATTACCTTCGTTTAGTAGCGTCCCGGTCCACTATCACCTACGCACAGAACGTACGTACGACACAATACGTAACAGCGCTTTATACACTGCACATGCGTAATACTACGCCTACTTGGCCCGCCCCTGACGTTCTTTTTGTTTACGCATATAACCCGCCCTTGACTCTACGCACAGAACGTACATACGTACGACACGTGCACAAGTCCCTCTTTATACACTACGCATGTGTGAAACTCCGCCTGCGTCGCCCGCCCCTGACCTTCGATTTTAACTCATGTTCTCTGCCCCTTAATTCTACGCACAGAACATACGTACGACACGTGCACAAGGCCCCTCTTTATACACTACGCATGTGTGAAACTCCGCCTGCGTCGCCCGCCCCTGACGTTCGATTTTAACTCATGTTCTCCGCCCCTTAATTCTACGCACAGAACGTACGTACGACACGTGCACAAGGCCCCTCTTTATACACTACGCATGTGTGAAACTCCGCCTGCGTCGCCCGCCCCTGACGTTCGATTTTAACTCATGTTCTCCGCCCATTTTTATTTACGGCGCGTAGTGGGGTGAATAATGGCGGAGACACATCAGGTGTGTACTACCTCAGGTAGCGAAGAAAGCCCGGAGGCCAGAACGTCAAGATCTGTGAGGCCTAGATTTAAGGCCTCCAATATGTCCTTTAAAGAGGTGGTGGAAATGGTGGCCATTCTTAAAAAAAAGGACTATGATGGGAAGTATGGGCCGTACGCCCGGCCAAATTTGCGCAAAGCCAAAATAATGGCAAAGGTGGTGAAGACTTTACAGGCTTATTTTGGGGTACAGCGCTCGAAGGATCAAATTCGAAAAAGATGGACCGACCTCAAACTCAGGGAGCCGGATCAGTACAGACGGATCCGTAAAGTGCTGAAAAAAAGTAAGTACTTGTGTTTTCATCTTGTGTTGATTACCTTGTATACTGCTCCATGTGCTTTTCATTCCTATACGATTTTTTTTGCATCGTTTGAAACGATCTCCCTCTCCCTCTCCCTCATGTTTTTTTAAAATTTAAATTAATATATATTTTTATATTTAGATTTTGTTTGATATTTAGATTTATATTTAGTTATAGATATAGAGAGAGAGATCAAGATTTTAAGCTATATTTAGATATTGATATCTAGATATCGAGATATCTATCTATCTCGATATGTCTTTAGAAATTAAAATCTTTAAGTCAACTAGGAACTCTACACAAACAGACAATTTGTACACAACTTCACTACAAATGTTTGAAGATTACTATGTACTAAAATATCTGTGTGCTAAGTATATTAATTTTTTGCTTCACATAGGGGAAAAATCACTCAGCCAACAAGAAGAACCCAGTCCCCCCCAACCAAAAGAACATACTTGGGAAATCAGCCCAAGCCCCACTGAGGATGTGGAGGAAGGAGAGGTGGGCGACATGGGCACCCCACCAGGTGAGTCTCTGACACACCAGCTTACGGTAATCTATGCATGGCTGCCTTTTATTCTATGTAATTTTTCTACTCTATTTTAGGTGATCTGGTTGTGCTTGAGTCAAGCAACAGCGCCACCCCCCGAGGATGTTCATGAAGTATGCGACATGGGCACCCCACCAGGTCAATGTCTGAGACACCAGCTTTTTGGTAAGGTAAACTATGTATGTGTGCATATTTCTAAACACATCTTTTTTTTCATTCCACTTTAGGTCCAAGTGACTATTTCACCACAGACAGTGCCCAACGGCTAATTGCTCAAATAATGGCCTGGAATGGGGAGATCGATCAAATGCGTAATCGGCTGGATCGTATGCAGCAGGAAATGAAGGACATGATTGATGTTTTGGGTCGAATCTAAATGCCCTTTTTGAAACCCAAAAACATCGATCATGTCCTTCATTTCCTGGTTTGCTGACCCCATTCTGGGCCTTCTCTTTATTATTTTCTGTTAAATGGTATGCCTGTTTAACAACATTTAAAAAAGGAGGCCTGTTTTTAGAAAACACAAAAAAAAAAAAAAATGGATTTTAAAAACAAACAAAAAAAAGAAAATTTGTATTCCGACATGATGGTGCCAAAAAAAGGAGTTGTTATTTTGTTGGTTGTCCAGTACCACTTTTGCAGGGGTTTCCCCATCACTCCCTGGAGAATAATTAGGCCCAGAAACTTCCAGATGTCCTCCTTAGTCACTGGTTCCATTTTCTGCTCCTTGAAAATCTCTGAGGTATAGCAGCTTGTTGCTCCTGGTATCGGTTTGTCTCCGTAACAATTCTTTCTATGACTTCATCAGTCAAAAAGAGTTGGAGGTATCCCAAGGGGCTGTCATCTTCAACCTCCACTTTGATACCAGGCGCTCCGGTAAACGGGAACCTTGGGGGCGCTGTGTGCTCCGTAACGCAATCAATCGAGCACCAAGTCCGCATATCACTGGGCACAGTCGCAGGATCATCGCTGAAATCGCTTTCCGTGCCTGATGACGAACTTCCCCATGAATCGCTATCACTCACTTCTGCAAGTGATTCTGTCTCGCTGTCGCTGTTTTCCAGCAGGTCATATGCCACTTTTGAGATTGAAGCGTGCTTTTTTGATGCCATGGTCGCTCTGCAGTTTCCAGACACAAAGTACACTAAAACTGCAGGCAGGGGCACTGGACAAAGCACTGGGGGGCAATCTGAGGTCAATTTTATTTTATTTAGTAATGTAATCCAATAGGATTACAATGTGTCAGTGTGTTTGTGCTTTATACATTTTGAATTTGCCGCCGGTTCCACCCCCTGCGTCGCTACGCTCGCAGGGAACGGAAGCCAGGGCACACAGTGCATCGGGCGGAAGATCCGGCCGCCGAACACAGCAGGGGAACATCTTCCAGGATCCAGCGATGCGATCCAGAGTCTGGCTCGGGGTTACCGCTTCTGGTACTAAAATCTCACCCCGAGCCAGACTCGGGAATACCGCCAGGGGGGTTAAGAAGAGCATTCTCCTCTTCAAGGGCCTGTATATACTGCAGAGTCTCATAGAATTTGGTCTCCAGTGTTGCTGTACGTTCACCAAGGGCATCTATTTCCCCTCAGAGTTCTCTGGAGATCCTCCCCATCTCCTGGGCAATGTCCCTGGTAACTTGCTGGGCTAAGGCCTGGAGCTTGAGATTCATCAGCTCCAGGGTCAGTGTTAGCTGAGGAGTGGAGGATGTGTGAGGAGGAGGGATCTGCTGAGAAGGAGCTTCCGCCATCAGCGTGCTGACATAGTCCTCCGGATCCCCTTGTGAAACCGAGACCGGGGACTGAGGCCTAGTTAGGAAGCGGTCCATAGTGGAGGAAGGCTGCGGGGGCTGTGGGGGACGATAGAGTGACCGTTGATCCCCAATTTTGCCCATGTAGCGCCGGGGAGGCTTGAGGAGGTGTTGAAGCTTACCCCTGGATCGATCGGTGGCTAATGCAGCTTGTCAGGGGCCTCGGATCTCGGGACGGGACCGGAGCTCACGAGTCACACGTCTGCCATCTTGGAAAGCCGCCGTTTTGATCATTTTTAATTGTGCTGTTTACCATTTTGCATCTCAAATCAGATCCCCATTACCAGGGCTTTTCTTCTTGGAGAATAGGTGCAGGAACTCCCCCTGTCTGAGTCACCCCTTGTCTCTGCCCCTACCCACCTCTGACCACCGTCCCTTTATTCCACCCCCTACCCACCTACCAGTACTGCCCCTTTTAGAGAATACAGAACCAAGTATCATTTTGTGGTGCTAAATCATTTGTATGGAACATGTTAATGATAAAAAGAAAAGCAGTAAAATAGATCCCCTGCAGCCAGTAACAATAGAATCCCAGCAATAGATCCCCACACAAAAATAGACTCCCCCAGCAACAATGGACTCCACCCCAACAACAATAGATTCCCTGCAGCAACAGTGAACCACCCACAACAAAATATCACACCCAGTAACAAAATATCCACCCAAGCAACATTAGACGCCCCCCCCCCCCAACAGCAACAACAGATCTCCCAGCAGCCAGCATCAATGGATCCTCCAGCAGCCAGTAAAAATAGACCTCTCCCTCAACAGTAGATCCCTTCCTTAGTGCTGGAGGTGCGTTCCCCCGTGTTCCCGCTCAAAAAAAGCCCTGCCCATTACTATATGGTTGGTTGTAATACATTACAATGGGATGCTGTCCCTTATGGCAAATAACCAATCTTTGCACTCCCCTGGTATTTCTCTCCAAGTTTAAAAAAGGAGCTGGAAGCATTCCTAAATGCAATAATATAACTGAATACTAAAGTTTATAGATAACACAAGGGGTAATTGATCCAGGGAATATTTGATTGCCTCCTGGGGGTTCAAGAAAGATTTTTTTTCCCCCACTAGAGCAATTTGAAAAATATTTTTCTTCCTCTAAATCAATTGTGGGTATATGGAGGTTTTCTTTAGTTGTTTTTTTTGTTTGTTTTTTATTGGTTGAACTGGATGGATCTTTTTTCAGCCTACCTATAAAACTATGCGGTTCAAGAGATACAAAGTTTAGACAGTTTAATCTGTCCCAATTGTTTATACCAATAAAATTAACAAGACGCAGACATCAAGGCAAGGTTCACACAAGTGCAATGTGATTTTGATGAGATTTTAAATGTGATTTTTTAGTACAGCTGCAGAGCGTTTTTGATTTTTCATTTTTAATGTGAGTTTTACGCCATGAGGAGAAGTGATGAGGAAAGGGTGAGGGAAAGGCAGGCATAGGAGAAGAGGCAAGAGAATATGAAAACACTGCGCTCTAATAGCAAAAATAAAATATATGTGAGCCAGCAGCTGCATACATTGTGACAAACAATAACTGGTAACTGGGAAAAAATGCAGCGCTAAGATATATTGGGAAGTTAGGGTGTAGTGAAACAATTAAGTAAGAGATGCTGTACTGAACAGTAAAGCATATGTGCAAAAACCATAAGTGAAGTGAAATGAACAAACACAGTATAAAGTGTCCACATATGGTAAATGGATGATTCCACACAAGGGTACAGCGGAGTACATTTCTCTGTCCACTAATTTGAAAAGTATTCTTGAAAGAGAAGAAAAAGGAGGGCGATCTCCCCTTCCTTACGCTGCTTAGATTTTATTTCAATTGTGATCACTTTTATCCATTTTTTGTATGGTATTTTTAGAAATAAAAATCCCTGGTTTACCTGCACTATGCAGAAGCTTTTTATTTTGTATTTGCATATTATCCCAATGCAAGAAACTGCCTTCCAGTAGCCCTACTTCCATCACGGGGTCTGGATCAAATCTGTCCCCGGCTTCTCCTTGGAACACATCCTTGAGGTCTATTGGCTAATATCCAGTTGGTGGCCCTTCCTGATGTTTCTTCACCCCACCAGAGAAGTCGAGAAGTGAGACAGAGGTTCCACCATTCCGGATATCATTTTCCAGCCTAGGTCTGGCTCCATGCACCATTGACTCCATGTCATACGACAGTGGAGTCCACGTCACCTGGTAAGAGTACCCATCTTATCTTACTTCCTGATGTTTTCTTTCTGATGCCCCATATCGAGATGTTGGTTTACAGCTACGGAAGTTCTGTACCCCGTTGTTGACTCACAGTCACAGATCCACACCGTGCACCATTGACTTTAATTTCCAGTCTCACATCATTTTTTGGTCCATACCAGTTCCTCTTATTAATTTGAGTTTGGAATCATCCATTTACCATATGTGGACACTTTATACTGTGTTTGTTCATTTCACTTCACTTATGGTTTTTGCACATATGCTTTACTGTTCAGTACAGCATCTCTTACTTAATTGTTTCACTACACCCTAACTTCCCAATATTTCTTAGTGCTGCATTTTTTTCCCAGATAGGAGGAGAGGGGGTAGGAGGAGGGGGGCCCACCCTACTATCTACATAGGTTCCAGTGTGGGTCATTGTTAAAATGTGATAGTTGGGTGGCGATATACGAAAGATGCATGAAAACAAAACCATCAATGGAGATCCCTGGGACAGGTGAGACACCCCAGCACATAAGATTGGACCTATAGAAAAAAAAGGAGGGGTGTAGGGGTGGTCAATCCCAATAGTAACCAGGGATGCACAACTCTGTTTCGTGTACACGTGTGTAGACAAGGAACTTGTGGGCAACAGCCCTCTCACCCAACCAGGGCAGTGTTGTCAGAAGACTCCGTTCTGATGTGCAGGGTTCTGTCTCCAGCCAGCACTGCTGCGATGCTCCGCTCCTCTCCACAAGATGCTCCGGAACTCCCAGATGACTACGACAGGCTCCTCCGGCTCCTTCCCAGTCTTGCCCTGTCGTCAGTCCAGCTCTGTGGGATGTCACAATACCGCTGCTCGGATCGCTGTTCCGTGGAGGTAGGCCGCGCTGTGCTGGAGACCTCACACAGATCCTTCCAGGCTGCCCATGCGTGTCCAAGAGAACTAAGGTGGCCGCCCCCAGCCCTTTAATAATCTTCCCATAATGCAGTTCTGTTCCTTGAGGTTCATGGGAGTCACTGAGCATTGCGGGTGGGTTAAGTTAATGTCCAGATATAAACAAACAAAAGACCTCCAGGTCAACTTGAATAATCATAATAGAAATAAAACCAAGATTCAGTCTTTGTATATTTTGGCCGCTAGATGGCACCAGAGGATAAGATATAACATAACATTATTAGGCATTATTAAGCAAATAAGTGACCGTTACACACTCCCCCTGCTTGAACTCTTTGGTCCCCAAAGAGGAAAGATTTTGTTCCTGTAACATGTTTTGGTTTTTATTTGATTATACAAAACTGACAGAGGAGCTTCCCACCAATTTTCACATGATGGGGAGCTGTCCTGTACATTTACAGCTGACACTCCAATGTCGTGTACAGGTGTGTCAGTGGACGAGACTGGGTTTTATTATCTTGGTTCAAAAGCAATAGTATCAGGCCTTTCAGGTTTCTCCTGGCAGTAAAGTTAACTCCTTCAGAACACTCGCCCAATGTTTGATAAGTCAGTCTCTTTGTGGGACGAATGACTCTTTTGGTCCTTTGTGCTTTTGGCGTTACAGGTAAGTGCGTATGTTCCTCAATTCCATCTTCTTCTGGTGGTTCAGAATCAGCACTTAGATCTCCTGAAGTTATTTCGGGTAAAACAACATGAGAATCTCCTGGATCTTCTCTTAACCCGTTTTTAGGTATAAATTCAGGAGCTTCCGGTCTAAGTATTCCACTGTCTTCTCCCCCTGCTTGGAATGAGAAGTCCATTTCAGATTCTTCTACCTCAGATGGCCATAACCAGTTTATCTCCATCTCCTCTCCCTCATTTTCAGTATCAGAAGGCTCAGGCCTAAGTTTGGTCAATGGTCTGTGCACAACAGTGGAGGTGGAATGTAGCTCTTCCTTTGCAGCAATTCTGACTGCTTCTGTGAGAGGCAGGAAGTGATTACGATGCCAAGTCTTTACTGGCCGAATCTCATATATTGGAAGCCCTGGAAGTCGTTTACATATAACGAAGGGCTGTGACTTCCATCTGTCCGTCAGCTTGTGCTTTCCCGGTATACCCAGATTCCTTAACAGGACTCGGTCGCCAGGTTGTAAATCTTGAACCCTCACTTTGAGATCAAAGTTCTTTTTGTTTCTGGATCCTCTGCGATCTGATGTGACTTGAGCTTTGTCATAAGCGGTCTTCAAACTCCTCCTCAACCTATTAACATATCCTTTGTGAGAAATCGCTGAGGTATGATCCACCCTGGTTCCAAAGGCCAAGTCCACCGGCAGTCTAGCTTCTCTTCCAAACATTAGTCGGTAGGGGGAATACCCTGTTACATCACATTTTGTACTGTTATATGCATGTACTAGTGCAGTGATGTGCCTGCTCCAGTGTGGTTTTTGCTCCGATGTCAGGCTTCCCAACATATTTAGAAGAGTCCTGTTAAATCTTTCTGGCTGAGGATAACCCTGCGGATGGTATGGAGTGGTTCTAGATTTCAGAATACCTAAAAGATTCAACAGCTTTTGAATCAGGGTACTTTTGAAATCTCTCTCTTGATTGGAATGAATTCATTGTGGCAGACCATAATGGACAAAGAACTTCTCTACCAAAACTTTCGCCACTGTAGAGGCCTGTTGATCTTTAGTGGGATAAGCTTGAGCATATCGGGTAAAGTGATCTGTCACTACAAGAATGTTCCCTTTTCCACTTAAGTCAGATTCCACACACAGGAAATCTATACAGACCAACTCCATCGGTCCTTGGCTCTCCAAATGGCCCATTGGGGCAGCTTTCTGAGGCAAGGTCTTCCTCTGTATACATCGGAGACATGAGTGACAATAGCCCTCCACTTCAGTTCTCATATAGGGCCAGTAGAACCTGTCCTTCACCACCTGGAAAGTCCTTTCTGCTCCCATATGCCCGTGGTGGTCATGTAGAGCGATCAGTACCCTCTCTCAGTACTTCTCCGGTAAGAACAGTTGCCACTTTTCTTCGCCATTGTCAGAGGGGCCCCTTCTGTAGACCACCCCTTGTTTGAGCTGTAGCCGATCCTACTCTTTGTGTAGAACTCTAGCTTTCTTTACAATGCTCTTGAGAAGTAGGTCGGGGTTTTTTCCCTCCAAAGCCTTCAGTGCCAGGCTACAAATTGGGTCTCCCTGTTGATCTGATCGAAGATCCCTCCTGGACAGCTTTGTTAAACCTTCCTCTGCAATTTGGCTGACATCACAGTAACACGTAGGCACTCCGGCAGCAGATACTCCAAATTCTTCTGCTCTAGCCCCATCTTTAGTTTGCTGTTGTGCTCCATCACAAAGGGCCCTCACTCCCTCCAGGGTGAGTTGAGTCCATTCTTCTTCTTGACTTTGGGAACAGTGAGGTCATCTTAATAATGCATCAGCATCTCTATTTCCTATTCCTGGTCTGTATTTTAAGCTGAATGTGAACACTGAGAGTGCGGCCAACCACCTATGGCCAGTAGCATCCAACTTGGCTGTGGTAAGTAGGTAAGTAAGTGGGTTATTGTCTGTCTTAACCACAAACTCTGCACCATACAAGTAATCCTTGAGTTTATCTACCACAGCCCATTTTAAGGCCAGGAATTCCAATTTGTGAGTGGGGTAGTTCCGCTCAGCAGGAACTAGACTTCTGCTCACGTAGGCTATGGGCCTTTGTTGTCCATCATGTTCCTGGTAGAGTATTCCACCTAGCCCGTCTCGGCTGGCATCCACATGTAATTCATAGGACTTAGAAGGGTCTGCATAGGGTAGAACTGGAGCAGTGGTAAGGCTCCATTTCAACTGTCTGAAAGCTTCTTCACACTATGTAGTCCATTCTTCTTGGATGGACTCTTTCTTCTTTCTGGGGCCTTCTTTTGGCTTCCCCAAACCTTCTGAATCTGAGCCAATTCCGTCTTGATTCTTCAACAGCTCAGTGAGTGGGTGGGCTATCTTAGCAAACCCTTCCACAAACCGCCTGTAATAACAGAATCCCAGAAAGGATCTAAGCTCAGTCACGTTAGTTGGTCTAGGCCAGGAGGTAACGACCTCCAATTTCTGTGGGTCTGTTGCCACACCTTCAGGGGATACGATGTGGCCCAAGTAGTTCACAGAGGGTTGGTAGAAATGACACTTCTCCAAGGAGAGCTTCAGGCCTTCGTCATGAAGTCTCTTCAAGACCTTCTCCAGGCACTCTTCGTTCTCCTCCAGTGTTCTGCCAAACACTATGACATCATCTAAATAGACCAACACCTCGATCAGGTTCATATCACCCACTGTCTTTTCCATTAATCACTGGAAGGTGGCTGGAGCTCCAGACAGACTTTGAGGCATTCGATTAAACTCGAAAAATCCCACAGGAGTGATAAAAGCGGTCTTCTATCTTCAGGGCACATGGGGATCTGATAGTACCCACTCTTGAGATCTAGCACACTGAACCACTTTGCTCCTGTTAAACTCTGTAGGGCATCCTCAATGCGAGGTGTGGTATACTAATCTGGGATGGTCCTCCGATTTAGTGTCCTGTAATCAATACATAATCGCAGAGAGCCATTCTTTTTCCTTACGACCACTATGGGAGAGGCATATGGACTCCGGGACTCTCGAATAATCCCCGTCCTCTTCAGCTCAGCTAGCTCTTTCCGTAGATCTTCCAGATCTCCCAACGGGATCCGCCTTACCCTCTCTCGGAAAGGGTTTGTCTTCTTCTAGGCGGATTTTGTGTTCGCCACTCTTTGCAAGCCCCACATCAAACTCGCTTTTTGAGAAGGCAGTCCTCCATCTCAGGAGCTGATCCTTCGCTCTCTCCATCCAGGCAGGGGTGAGAGGTGTATTCTTTGGGTAGAACTCTTCCTCAGGAATCTCTCCCTCCTGTTCTCCCATAATGCCACACGGTGAGACTGGGGTTGCTTGGCTGACTTGCCCCAGCAGCATCCTGGCAGGTACCTTTACAGGTAAGGCTGTTGTGTTGCGAACACTGACCGAGACTCTTCCTTTACTTCTCTTCAGCGCCTTGGTTGACAACACTTCAGGTATAACGTCCAGGCCTTTGCCTTCTTTCTGTCTGTCCGTCTCAAGGACGATGAAGGACCGGGCTGTCTCCAACTTAACTTGATAGAGGCTTTTAGGCAGACTACTTCACCCGGTTGTACCAGCTTTTCACTCTTGTCCAGACGCCAGACTTTTCCCACTCCTTCTGGTGGGGCCTTCTGTTCCTGTACAAGATCCTAGTACACCTGTGTTAACATGGGATGTACACCCTTGGCTGGGGTGCTCTTCTCCTGCAATAGTGGTGTAAGCAGTCTTTGTACCAGATCAGTATTGGTCCCAATAATGAGGGAACTTCTGTCAGCCCCTGGAGGGCGAGGACACACCACTGCCAAGGTATCAAAGGTTTCGGCCTCCCCTGCCATACTTGGGTCGAAGGTAAGTTTAATAGGTAGGTAGTCGTCATAGAGAAAGTTCTGGGTCCCTAGGCTCCATATCTCCAGCTCTTCCAGCTTTTGCAATGGGAGATGTGAGATATTTCTCGTAAAAGTCCCTGTATAACAGAGTCACTTGAGCTCCAGTGTCCAATAGGACTTTAGTGTATATCCCTTCTATCTGGATGGGAACAATCGGGGAAGGTCCCACTAGTTTGCGAGAGAAACCATGGGGAGTAGCACTCTGTTTGCTTTGTGACTTGTACTTTTGCACTTGGCTTTCGTGGGTTCCTTTTCTTCCGTTTTGGTCTAGCTGTGATTGCAGAGGTCTGGGGTGTACAGGTCGGTTTGGAGTTGACTATTGTAGTAGGGCACCCAGTTGACTCCTTCACTGGGGCCCTCTGAAGTTTTCTGCCGGCCGTTGGAGTTTTGTTTCTGTTTTTGGGCTTGGGCATACCCGCCTGTAATGTCCAACTCCTCCACAATTGAAACAGGACTTAGGCTTTTCCACAACTGTGGGGCTTAACAGTTCTTTATGTGCTTGACCTCCTCCATCAGGTGGAGTGACGTGCTTGACAGTCAACAGGGCCATCATCTCCATCAACTGTGCCACCCGTGTCTTAAGAAGTTCGATCTGAGGGTCGCCATTAGTGGCACTAGCCGTCCTAACTCCAACTACTGACTTTGGCCTTTGGATTTTTTCTTTCTTCTCCAGGATGGCTTCTTCTTCCCGCACAATTCGGATCAGGTCCGGGTACTTCAGGATGCCACCATCTTGACGGGTTCTTAACTGGAGCATTATGGGGTCCAAGGGCTGGGCACCCCTCAGGACTTGTTTGGCTCGGACTTCATCCACCTTCCGAGGGTCTAATCCTTTTTTTTTTAACAAGATCTGGTGTATGATCCTATCCAAACGCCTTATATACTCTGATAGCTTCTCTCCTTCACTCTGATAAGTGTGTTCCAACTGTTAAATCAGGTCGGAAACCTTCTCTGTCCGTCCAAACACATCCTGTAAGATGTCTAAGTAGTCCTGAGCCACGCAATCTTGCTTGCTGAGCTTCAAATTCCGGATGGCTTCTGAAGCAGGTCCTTTTAAGCTCTCTGCGATCCTCCGTTTCTTGTGCGCTTCTGGCACATCCCATTCATCTACGGCTTGAGTGGTTTGCTCCAACCACTCCTCAAAGTTGTTTTCCTCTGGGGGTACAGGCTGTCTTCCAGAGAAAATGCTAAGTTTCTGGTATGCATTTCCAGGATATGTGAGGTTGCCCTTCTGACATTTTGCCACAAAGTTCCCTAATGCTGTAAAGAGCTCCGGTTCAACTGTGGTCAGACGTGACCGGGAGGGAACTTTTGCCTGGACTGATTTCACTTGAGTGGATTTGGTAGGGTTCTCACCTGGTCTCTCTAGGTGTGTCAGACAGCTCTGTGGGATGTCACAATACCGCTGCTCAGATCGCTGTTCCATGGAGGTAAGCCGCACTGTGCTGGAGACCTCACACAGATCCTCCCAGGCTGGCCATGTGTGTCCAAGAGAACAAAGATGGCCGCCCCCAGCCCTTTTATGATCTTCCCACAATGCAGTTCTGTTCCCTGAGGTTCATGGGAGTCACTGAGCATTGTGGGTGGGTAAAGTTAATGTCCAGATATAAACAAACAAAAGACTTCCAGGTCAACTTAAATAATCATAATAGAAATAAAACAAAAATTCAATCCTTGTATATTTTAACCACTAGATGGTGCCAGAGGATAAGATATAACATAACATTATTAGGCATTATTAAGCAAAAAAGTGACCACTACACATACAAAAGCAATAAGTGAAGAAAAAAGGGGTTGTAGGGGCCTATATTAGAAATACATGCAAGGTGTCCTTAGGTGTATCAAGAGAAGTCATTGATGCATCGAGAAAAAGGGGAGGCTGTGAGGGAGAAAGGAAAGGGCGAAAGGAAAGGGGAGGAAAAGGGAAGGATAGACTAAAAAAGGGTATGTCCCAGCAAAGGCTGATTGTGACGGTACTCAAAGAAAAAAGGGGGATGGAGTTTAAGAGTCACATCCAATAAGGGGTGTGGTGAAGATCAAGGTTATTAGCGGTAGAGTTCTTAAGGGTCTACCAGGGTTCAAAAATCCAGAGGTGCTGTCTGTTCACTGTCCAGAGTAAGGGCCAAAACAAAATAAAAGGCCCTGTACAAAAAGCATGTGAGACTAGTTGGGGGCAGCATTGAAGTACAGCAAGTTTAAAGACTCAACCAAATGTAAGGTAGCTCACTTATGGTCAGAATAAAAAATAAATAGCAAACATCTAAGCAAGGTTCCAGCTTGGAATAGGGGATGATGACTTCCAAGGAGTCCACCACAGGTCCCCAGGAACAGGAAGAGTTAATGTTAAAGAGCAGATGTCCTCCTGATGTCAGGGGAGAATGCATAGAGACAGTGTGTTTTGCTAAAGATTATGGTTTTGTGCAGATCTTTCTTTCTCATGAGGGGGTCAGGAAGAGAGAGTGTGTTGAGAACCCGGTTGGGTGCCTGTGGTGCCAGCTGGGTCTGGAGGCAGGAGACAAAGAAGATCATGGGCTTCCTCTGGAGAAGAAAAGGAGTGGGAAAGGTTCTCATGCGCAAATTAGAGTTTAAAGGGGAATCCCCATTTATGTTTTATGCCCCATTTTGGAGTATGCTTAGGAAAGGCTTCAGTGTCTTGTGTTTTTGAACAGCCTAAAGTGCCAAGTCAGCAAAAATTTTGTAGAGGTATGATTGGAAGTTTAAGTCCAGTTTGTTCCATGCAGCCAGCATGAGTTTCCTTTGTTCTGTAAAAGGTAGGATTAACAACATCACGAGTAGGGATGAGCTTCGAGTTCGAGTCGAACTCATGTTCGACTTGAACATCGGCTGTTCGCCAGTTCGCCGAACAGCGAACAATTTGAGATGTGTACCCTTTAAAAAGCCATGGGAGAAATCAAAAGCGCTAATTTTAAAGGCTTATATTCATGGTATTGTCATAAAAAGTGTTTGCGGACCTGGGTCCTGCCCCAGGGGACATGTATGAATGCAAAACGAAGTTTTAAAAAAGGCCGTTTTTTCGGGAGCAGTGATTTTAGTATGCCTGTAAAGGGACGCATGTTTCCCGTATTTAGAACAGTCTGGCAGCAAACTGACATTTCAAAAGGAAAAAAAGTCATTTAAAACTACTTGCGGATATTAATGAATTGTCGGTCCGTCGGTCAGTTTAAGTTCATTGATAAAAACGGCATGGGATTTCCCTACAGGGGAACCCTGAACAAAAATTTAAAAAAAAAACGGTCTGGAGGTCCCCCTAAATTCCATACCAGGCCCTTTAGGTCTGATCTTTATGGATAAATATATCTATATATAGATATATAGAGATATAGATATAGATATATAGTGCAGGCGGTGTACACAGTATCTAATACAGTGTGTACCATTTCTAATACACTTCAGGTGGTGTACACAGTATCTAATACAGTGTGTACAGTTTCTAATGCACTTCAGGCGGTGTAGTAATAAATATATATATATATATATATATATATATATATATATATACTCTGCATTCAGTGTAGCCCATATATACACTTCAGGCGGTGGTGTATAGTTTCTAATAAACTTCAGGCAGTGTACACACCTATATAATACAGTGTAGTGTGGCGTTGCAAAACAAAAAATACATCATGTCCAGAAGGCCACCAAGTAGAGGCTGACACTCACAGGCCACTAAAAGAGGGCAAGCAGTCTCCGTGTCTACAGTCAACTGTGGTGGTCTTGAACATGGTGCATCCTCTGTAGGTGGCCATGGGGCACGCTTGTCCTTTTTTTCTGCTTCTGGCCGTGTTATTGAGCCACAACATGCAGAAGAGTTGGTGAAGTGGATAACAAAGCCGTCCTCATCCTCCTCATCCTCTGTCACACAGGCTCAGAGTAGTTTGCCTTCCAACGCAGCTGCCAAAGCAGCCTATTCCACCGGCTCCTTGTCCACAGTCACTCCTTCCATAGCCCCACCATCATGCACAGAGAAGTCCCCAGAATTATTCAACCACAGTGTCGAGTACATGCTGCTGGAGGATGCGCAGCAATTTGAAGGCTCCGATGTTTGTTCACAGGTTGAGGAAGGGAGAACCTGAGCCTAGAGAGAGGGGGTGCCACAGAAGGACAATAAACTGGCAGTCATGTTCCCTCACCTGCAGCATACTGCCAAGTCTACTCCAGTGAGGAGGAGGGAGGGAATGATGAGGTCACTGACTGTACTTGGGTGCCTGAGAGAAGAGAGGAGGAAAGTGAGGAGGAGGAGGAGGAGGAGGAGGCACAACTCCACTGAGGCAGGATATCCTCTAAGGGGCAGCTTAAAGGCAGCCACCCTATTGCATCATACTGCAGAGCTCCGCAGGTGCAGCATATTACACCATTGCTGTTTGCAACCTATGTCTGAAGCAGATCGAGCATGGCCAGAACAGCAGCCACTTGGGCACCACATGCTTGACCAGACATATGGCGACTTGCCATGCAGTCCACTGGCAACAGCACTTGAAAGACTCACATAAAGGAAAAAGGCAGACTTCTCCTTGCTCCTCATCTGGGATCTCCAACCCTACTATACCTCCAGTCCTCTCAAAAACCTGCACTGAGAGGAATGAAGGTATAGCAATAGGTGTCCCAAGTACTTGCAGCCAATCTGCTAGCAGTACACCACCAATTGATTTTAGCAGGCAAATTTCCCTACCCAAGTTGTTGCACCGTAAAAAGAAATTCGATCCCAGCCATCTACATGTTCAGCGTCTAAATGCTAGCTTGGCCAAATTGCTAGCACTGCAACAGCTGCCTTTTCAGCTGGTAGACTTTGCCCCCTTTTGTGAATTTGTAGAATGTGCTGTACCTCAGTGGCAGGTTCCAAAACGCCATTTCCTTGAAGGCCATTCCGGCTCTCTACTGGCATGTGGAAGGCAATGTTTTGGCCTTGTTGGACAGGGCGGTCAGCAGGAAGATTCATATTACCACTGACTCATGGTCCAGCAGGCATGGGCAGGGACATTACCTTTCCTTCTCGGCGCACTGGGTAACTCTGCTGGCAGCTGGGAAGGATGCAGGACAGGGTTCAGTGTTGTTGGAGCTTGTTCCGCCACCACGCCTCCAAAATGCTAGTGGTGATTCTGCCACAGCTCTCTCCTCCACCCCCGCCTCCTCTTCTTCCTCTATGGCCTCTTCTGCAGATTTGTCCTCTGAACCAGTGGTGCTCCGTAAGCGTTCAAGGGGCTACACAAGCAGTCAGGCTAAAAGATGCTATGCGGTGATTAGGGGACAGGAGCCACACTGGCGCAGAGATTCTGTCAGCTCTGCAGGGGCAGGCTCAGAGGTGGTTGATGCCATGCCAGATTCAGCCAGGAATGGTTGTATGCAACAATGGCACCAACCTTCTCTCCGCCCTCCAGCAGGGACACTTGACCCATGTTCCATGTTTGGCACACGTCCTGAATTTGGTGGTGTAGCGGTTCTTGAGCAGGTACCCAGGCTTACAAGATCTCCTGAGGCAGGCCAGAAAAGTCTGTGGTAATTTCCACCGGTAATATAATGCCAGTGCTCGGCTGGCTGACATTCAAAGGGAATGCAACATGTCCACCAACCGCCTCATTTGTGATATGCCTACCAGGTGGAACTCAACGTTGGCAATGCTGCAGCAGCTGCACACACAGCAGAGGGCCATTAATGAGTGCCTGTCTGAGTATAGCACCAGGACAGGGTCAGGGGAGCTTGGGTTCTTTTCGCCACGCCAGTGGCTACTGATCAAGGATGCATGCACTGTCCTGTCACCACTTGAGGAGGCCACAAGGATGGTGAGCAGCAACAATGCATGCATCAGTGACACTGTCCCTCTAGTCTTCCTGCTGGAGCACACGCTTCGTGGAATCATGGACAGGCCACTTGAGGCAGAACAGCAGGAGGAAGAGGAGTACTTCCTTTCCTCTCAAGGCCCCCTTTATCCAGAAAGCATTCCTGCAGGCCTGCCAAACACACAGGAAGAAGAGGAGGAGGATTGTGTTAGCATGGATGTAAAGGATAACACTCAGCAGAAGTCTTCAAGGGATGGTTTTCAGTCCCCAGAAACCAAAGAAATTGTACGTGGCTGGGAGGAGGTAGTTACGGATAATGTGATTCTTAGTGACACAGAGGACTCAGAATCGAATGCCTCTGCAAACTTACGCTGCATGGCCTCCCTGATTTTGCAAAGCCTGTGAAAGGACCCTAGGATTCGTGGTAACAAGGAGAGGGATCATTACTGGCTGGCAACCCTTCTTGATCCACGTTACAAGGGTAAAGTTGTAGAACACATCCTGCCTTCACAGAGGGAGCAGAGGATGAAACATCTTCAGGAGGCCTTGAAGAAAGGTTTGTGTAACGCATTTCCAGACCCTGGGAGGTTACCATTTCCTGGTGCTGGATAACGTGTTGCTGAGGCTTCGTTCAGTCAGGGGAAGAGTGGTGGAGAAGGTGACCGTCTGACCGATGCCTTTAAATAATTTTTCAGTCCTCAGTGCCAAGGTCTGATTGGTTCAAGCAACCATCGCCAGCATCTGCATCATTTGGTGCAGGAATACCTAGGGGCAAAAGCAGACTTGGAGACCTTTCCAACAGAGCATCCACTGGGTTACTGGTCTTGAGAATGGCCAGAACTTTCTCAATATGCAATCGAGCTACTGGTCTGTCCTGCATCCAGTGTGCTTTCTGAATGCACATTCAGTGCTGCTGGAGGGTTTGTAATGGATCAAAGAGGGTGCCTGTCCACGGACTCTGTTGATAGGCTCAAATTCATAAAAATGAATCAGTCTTGGATCAGCAGGTATCAAGCACCTGATGCTGATGTAATTGATTGAATTTGCTATGGATCTGGGATCCCTTGAAGGCTGCCCATGCTGACTATCCTATTCCTCCTCAATCTTGATGATGCTAGCTTCCAACAATATTTTTGGTTTAGGGTACCACCACCACCCAAGGCTCAATTTTTCTGCCCCAATTTTTGATACAATATTTAACAGCAGGGCCCATTCCTGTGCCCAACAAGAGTATCTGTGAGAAGTTACAGTGTTGTGGCACCACCACCCAAGGCCCAATTTTTCTGCCCCTGTTTAACAGGAGCATGTAATTACAATTTTTGATATAATCTTTTACAGCAGGGCTCATTCCTATGCCCAACAAGAGTATCTGTGGGGGGTTACAGTTTTGTGGCACCACTACCCGAGGACCAATTTTTCTGCCCCTGTTTAACAGGGGCATGTAATTACAATTTTTGATATAATATTTCACAGCAGGGCTCATTCCTATGTCCAACAAGAGTATCTGTGGGGGGTTACAGTTTTGTGGCACCACTACCCAAGGACCAATTTTTCTGCCCCTGTTTAACAGGGGCATGTAATTACAATTTTTGATATAATATTTCACAGCAGGGCCCATTTCTGCGCCCAACAAGAGTATCTGTGGGGGGTTACAGTGTTGTGGCACCACCACTCAAGGACCAATTTTTCTACCCCTGTTTAACAGGAGCATGTAATTACAATTTTTGATATAATATTTCACAGCAGGGTCCATTCATGCGCCCAACAAGAGTATCTGTGAGGAGTTATAGTGTTGTGGCACCACCACCACCACCACCCAAGGCCCAATTTTTCTGCCCCTGTTCAACAGGGGCATGTAATTAAAATTTTTGATATAATATTTCACAGAAGGGCCCTTTCCTGCGCCCAACAAGAGTAACTGTGAGGGCTTACAGTGTGCTTGTGCCACCAAAACCAAAGGCCCAATTTTTCTGCCCCTGTTTAACAGGGCCTTGTAATTACAGTTTTTGATATAATATTTCACAGCAGGGTCCGTTCCTGCACCCAACAAGAGTAACTGTGAGGGGTTACAGTGTTCTGGTACCACCAACACCTAAGGCCCAGTTTTTCTTCAGAGTATATAGGTCAGGCCGTATAGTATATATGTTCAGAGTATATAGTGCCTGGGGGACCCTCATGCCATTTTTTTTTTTTACACTTTGGTGCGGTGTTCTCCTTAATATCCAAGCCAGACCTAAAGGGCCTTGTATGGATTTTGGGGGGACATCCACGCCATTTTTTTTTTGGTATTTTTTGCACAAGGTTCCCCTTAATATTCATACCAGACCCAAAGGGCCTGGTAATGGACTGGCGGGGGTAACCCACGCCGTTTTTTTCAATGATTTTTATCTATAATGCCGGGATCCGACAATACATTACAGCCGCAAGCAGTTTTTAATGAAATTTTTTCCTTTAGAAATTAAATTTTGCTGTGGTACTGTTATAAACATGGAAAAGATGCACTACTTTACAGGCATACTAAGGACAACCCCCCCCCCCCCCAGGCATGATATATAAAGGAATATTTCATTTTTAATATAATGTCAGCTTTTAAAACTTTTTTTGCATTGATACATGTATATACATACTTGCATATAAGCCTTTAAAATGAGCACTTTTGATTTTTCATGTTTGCGTCCCATAGACTTTAACTGTGTTCACATGTTTGCACACATTTTTTGCCTGTACGCATGTTCTGCTGCGAACCGAACCGGGGGATGTTTGGCTCATCCCTACCCAGGAGTAATGTTATCGTGGCTCCAGCCACTCACAGCCCCAGTGCCCGCGATCCCGGAAGAAACACCAGAGAAAATGTCAGTCACCTTAGCAAGGTGCGGGTGCCGCTGGAGGGCTCCATTGAGATGTAGACTAGCTCATTATGCCTTTGTCTTACAGGTTTTTCTTTTTTTGTTTTTTACCAGGGTTTACAACCACTTTAACAATACTACTGGGAAGAATATAATTTGGATTTGGACACGGTCTTAGGAGGGAAGAAATCTGCGGATAGGTACATTGTTCTTTATCAGGCAATTTAGGTTCGCTCTGGAGATCAGTAAAGGATTTGAGTATATCAGAAGAGTACAGGTGTTGGTTTAAGGTTTTTATTTGGAAAAGTTAGGTGGCAAATCTCCAAGGGAATAGGTATAGTGGTTAGTTCCTCACAACAGTACTCAACAAAACAATCCAGCACTCAATGGGTTAGTAGAAAAAGCAGTCTCACAACAGGCAGTGAAATGTAAATACAGCTAGTTTAATCAATGATAATCATAAGATCCAATCTTGTTGTCAAGCAAGAAGGAATGGGGAGTGATAAAAAGTAAAAGGCTTACGGTGTCACCAGGAACCACAGAGCAACGAGGAGCTGACAGCATCCGGGTATGGGGAAAACCCTCATAGCAGGGGGCGCCAATGCCCCTGCTGTACTGCAGCTGAATGTAAGACCCGCTCACCAGCGTGTGGAGGATGGTTGGACGTGCTGGAGGAGAAGATGGAGGCAGCAGTCGGCGGGAAGGTGGAGAGCCAGACTCCGTGCTTCATAAGTCAGGGACGCCAGACCCGCTGGAGTGCTGACAGGAGGGGAGAAAGTGCCGCAATGCTGCAGATGAGTTCCCACTGCTCTCTCCTGGTGTAACCAGACATGTTGGTTGCTGATCACCGCTGCGTGGGAGTGTCCTGGGGCGTTGCAGTATCCGGAGGCATGGCAACCAGAGCTGGGTTGGCTGACATGGATGACGGTCAGCGTTGCTGGTGGTTGTGATGATTGAGACACCTCTTGGACCAGAGTGACCCGCAAGCTTCTCGGTTGCCTAGACAACGCATTTTGCGCACATCTGCTTTTTCTAAGTCATGAGAGTGGGCAATCGGGACGTTTAAATAGTGTATAGGGGCGGGGAGTTAACTGAGTAATGGGGCAGGGCAATTTTGGTAACTGACGTTAACCCCTCGTTGCTCTAAACATTAAGAATATACATAGGTTTGCACGATCAGAACTTCATTAGTTTTATATATATGTAATGGGCAAGCAATTGCAAAAACGTAATAACAATAAAAATATATAAAATAATAAAAAAAAATAAAAAAATCCAAAAATAATCAATTCCAAATGTAAACACATATGTTAAAAATATATACATGTAAATCTGTGTAATAGCAAATGATATATTGATACCCCAAAAGATCTACTGTATTGCTACACTGTAACAGTCTTTATAATCGACTAGAGACTTCTGGCTATCACCTTCGTGAGTAATATGTATAATAATTGTGCTGAACAAACAATGTTTGTGCATTGGAAAATTGTACAATTATTTTTTGGGGGAAATAAAAATGTTTTAATTATAAAAAATATATATATATATATAATATGTATATATATATATGTAAAAAAGGCATATGTAGAGAAACCTTTGCACATATATTCACACTTAAGCATGCCCACATGAAATATACCAACGAACAAATGTAAAATATATGCATAGGTGCGATTTAAACAATGTGAAACAATGACCTAACCTATAAAATAAAAAGAGAAGGGAAGTGGGGAGAGAAAAACAGGGGGGAAGAGAAGGGAGAAAAAGTAAAAAGGGACTGTGGAGGTGGAGGGGGGGGGGGGAGAAAAGGAAAAAGGAGAATGAAGAAAGAGGGAGGGGGAAGCTATGAAAGGAACTAGACAAAACTGCTTGTTTCTAATTCCTTGTTTAATCCATTTGGGGCAAGAGAGTTGAACATATATACCGTATCCAAAGTACTTCCCTCTTGCATAATAGGGAAAATCTCTCATTTGCAGTCAAGGTTACTTTGGGGATGGTCTCTATGGCAAAAACTTCAAGGTATTTAATATCATCATTATGCATACAATGAAAATGCAGTGGAACGCTATGTTCATCACATCCTTTCTTCATGAGTCTACAGTGATCACCAATTCTTGTGCATAAAGCACGTATAGTGCGACCCACGTATAAAAAGGCAGCAGGGGCACCGTAAATCATATATAACAAAATCTGTAACATCTGTAGCAAAATCTGTAGCATCTGAGAATGTGATGAATTGATTGATTATATAACTTTTACCTATATTAGTGGTAATCTTATTGCTGCCATGAGTTAAAAATTGACAGGTCAGGCATCATCTTTTTTTACACTGAAAAAAGCCTGTCCTGTTGTCAAAGTATGATATAATGTCTAGGGGGGATCTGGTGGACTTATTTATCATTTTTCTTGGTGCTAATATGTTTTTCATAGTCCGTGCTCTTCTGAAAGTTACTTGGGGAGCTTCTGGTAACTCAGGGGCCAGACGCTGTTCTAATAATAAAATATTATAATGTTTTCTTATTATTCTGGAGACTGAATTGAATGTTTCATTAAAGGTTGACACGAATCTGACTGTATGGTTGTCATTCAATTCAGCTGGAATTTCCTTTTTGGAAGGGGGATTCATGTGGGACAAGAAAGCGTCTTGAACTAGCTCCCATGGATATCCCTTTTCTTCAATTTTTTTTATCATCGAGCCACCCTGTATGACATAGTCATCCACTCTCGAACGATTTCTCCTCAGTCTGTTGAACTGTCCACTAGGAATGTTCTGCTTCCATGTGGGGTGGTGGCAGCTATTAAAATGCAGGTAGGAATTTCCACTAGTGAGCTTAACGTTATTTTTGGTAACAGTACCACTGTAATCATTGGTCAGCACTAGATCCAAAAACACCAAGTCGTTGGAGTCAAGTACATGTGTAAAGGACAAGCCAAAGGGGTTGGCATTGCAGCGGGCCACAAAAGAGGGGAACACATCCAGGCCACCACTCCAGGTGAGCAAGATATGATCAATATATCTGCCAAAATACACAATGTGCTCAGCAAATGGGTTGTTGGCCCAGATGTATCCCAGTAGCCCAATGTTAGGTTGGTGAATACAGGAGCAAAGTTTTCCCCCATGGCTGTATCCCTGCATTGTAAATAAAACTGTTCAAAAAATGTAAAATTGTGTCTTAAACAGAATTCAGTTGATTTAACCAGAAATTGTGACTGCAAGGAATTAAAGTCTCCATTATGGGTGGGGAAATGTTGTATGGCCATAAGGCGTACCTCATGGGGTATGGATGTATATAGGGAGGCGACATAGAGAGACGCACGCATATATCCCTCTTCCCAAGTGTAGTGTTTGAGGACATCAATAACTTGGCTTGAGTCTCTGATATAGGATGGGAGTTGGCAAACCAGGGGTTGTAGAAAAAATCAATATACACTGATAAGGAATTAGTAAAGCTATTGGTACTAGCCACTATTGGTCTTCCCGGGGTTATCTATCAAAGACTTGTGTACTTTCGGAACATGGTAAAAGTACGTTGTGCTACACTCGGATGGAAGCCGGAACTGTCTTTCCTTTTTGTTGAGCACTCCTTTTCCCTAGGCCCCGTTGACAAGGGTTTTGAGTTCTAATTGGTATCCAGGGAGAGAGTCAGCTACCAGTTTAAGATAAGTTTCAGTATCAGCTAGCAGCCGACTCGCCTCTTTGATGTAATCTACTCTGTTCTGTACCACTAGGCTCCCACCCTTGTCAGCTTGTCTGATAGTGATGTCAGTATTCTCTGTCAGATCTTTTAGAGCTTGGCTTTCTTCTCTTGTTAAGTTATGATGTCTATTGGTGGTAGGGGTGTCACAAAGTGCTAGAAGATCTTTATAGACAGCTTGATAATAAGTCTCTATATAGGAGCCCTTTGAATGTGTTGGGAAAAACATGAATTTTGGTCTACATGTAGTATGTGTAATTGATGGTTCTAGAAATGGTGTTGGGATACTTCCCTTTGTGTTGTCCTCTTCCCAGAGTTCTTCCAGAATCTGGAGCATGTCATCATTAGATTCAGTGTGAGGCTCCTTATCTAATTCGGAACAAGGTTTATTGGCTCCTCCTATGGTCTTTTTATGACTGGCCTGGGGGTTGGGGGCATAGTGAAATTTTGTAAGGTACCTGTGATAGGTAGTGTCCAAAGTGGATCATGTGTGCTGAGGATTCAGGCAAAAACTTAATCAGGCATATCAGGACGGCAACAGATCAGGCAAATCGGTACACAATCGAAATCCAGAGATTGGACAGGCAGGCAAAGGTCATACACGAGCTGGCGGTGAAGTACAAAATCAGCAGGATAGAGAGTAGTCAGGAATTCAGGCAGAAGTTCAAATACGGTATTCAGAGTCACAAAGCAGTCAAAACACACAGGATGCTAGTCCAAACAAACGGGCACTGAGAGATAGGAAGTGCTGCTATTTATGGGCTGCTTTGATTGTAGATTGTCCACAGCTGGCAGCAGGTGGGGCTAGTGAGTCCAAGGTAATGCATCAAACTAAGAGAACACAGCTATAGCTCCAGAGCTCCTCTGTGGCACAACAAGTAAGACTGCAGCTGTGGGGCCAGGAACATCCTGGTTTGAATACACTCAGGTACATGACAGGGCCCCCTCTCCAGTGAACCCCTCCGGGGGCCTAGCGGGGTTTAGTGGGAAAGGAGGCATGGAAGTGTCGATTAAGAGCAGGAGCATGCAAATCTTTGGCTGGGACCCAGGAACGGTCTGTAACGGGATATCCCTTCCAATGAACCAGATACCGTAGGCCACGACCCTGTCTTCAAGAATCTTAGAGAGTTCAAACTCATTTTGTCCATCAACAAGAACAGGAGGAGGTAGCTGTTGTGTTCTGGAGTAGCGATTGAAAATGGCCTTTTTGAGGAGGGAAACGTGGAATATGGGGTGAATCCGGAGAGAGGAAGGCAATTTCAACCGATAGACTGGCCCAACTCGAGCAAAAATTCTATAAAGACAGATGAATTGAAGGCCCAATTTGGTAGAAGCTTGTTTCAGTCTCACGTATTTGGTTGATAGCCAAACTCTTTCCCCCACCACATATGGAGGTATATGGCGTCTTTATTTGTTGGAGAAAAGCGCATACTTGCCTGCTGATTTCTGTAGTAATAAGCAAATCTTTTTCCAATGTAGCAGAATATTTTTCAAACGCAGATCTGCTGTTGGTACACCAGAAGAAGGCTGAAGTAGGGCTGCGTAGAATGGTGTGGTATGTAGGGCACTGTGCCAACGGGAATTAATGGCGAACTCAGCCAAAGGCAGATACTCAGACCAGTTGGAGTGTAAGGCATTGACATAATGTCGAAGATTTCTAAGGGTCTGCTTCATACATTCGGTTTGACCATCTGTTTGAGGGTGATGTGAGGTAGAGAGTGAGAGCGTTACTCCGTTTCTTGCAGAATGCTCTCCAGAATCGGGAAACAAACTGGGATCCACGGCCTGAGATGACATTGGTAGGTATGCCATGATATCTCACAATATGGGAAAGGAAGAGGGTAGACAGTGCTTCCGCTGTAAGTAATCCCTGGAGCGGCACAAGATGAGACATTTTGGAAAAGCGATCCACTATGACCCATATAGCAGTCGTGCCCTCGGACTTGGGTAAGTCTGTAATGAAGTCCATGGTCAAATGGGTCCAAGGCTGGCGAGGTGCTGGAAGTGGTTGCGACAGTCCAGAAGGCAAAGTGCGAGGTACTTTATTAGCAGCACAAGTTGGACAGGCAGCCACATCCTTTTTCATATGAGGCTACCAGACATGACATTGCAGGGTCTTAAGAGTGATGGTGACACCAGGATGACCGGATAACACACCATCATGAGCCCAGAGAAGTACAGGTTTTCTGAGGCTAGGGGCTACGAACAGACGACCTGCTGATATCTTCAAGCCTTGGGGAACACAATTCTGGCTTTCTTGTAACTGTTGGGAAAGAGCCATAGAGATCTGTACGACAATTGTGTGAGGTGGGATTACATACTGCTTGGTAGGTTGATCTTCTTCAGAGGTAGTGAACTGTCTGGAAAGAGCATCGGCTTTCTTGTTTTTATGTCCAGGAACATGTGAACAAAAATAAAACGGGAGAAAAACAGAGCCCATCGAGCCTGACGTGAGTTCAAACACCTTGCAGTCTGAAGATACAGCAGGTATTTATGGTCAGTGAGGATAGAAAAAGGCTTGGGAGCCCCTTCCATGAGATGTCGCCATTCAGACAATGCCAATTTGATGGCCAGTAGTTCGATTTCCAACGTCGTAATTCATCTCCGCCCGAGAAAACTTTCTAGAAAAAAACACTAGTGGATGGATTCTACAAGACTTAGGCTGTCTCTGGGACAGCACGGTACCTGCTCCTACTTTGAAGGCATCAACCTCAACTATGTACTGGAGATCAGGATTTGAATGCTGAAGAATTGGAGCCTTGCTGAACATGTCTTTTAATTGCTGAAAAGCCGATTCTGCTTCTGAGGACCACACCTTGCAATTTGTACCTTTCTTAGTCATAGTAGTAAGGGGGGCCACAATAGAGGCAAAACCTTTGATGAGGCGGCTGTAGTAATTTGCGAACCCTAGAAAGCTTTGGAGCCCTCTTAAAATGGTCAGTTGGGGCCATTGCAAGACAGCGGAAAGTTTTTGAGGGTCCATTTGGAAACCGACAGCACTTATAATGTATCCAAGGAATACGGCTTTGATGGAAACTGCATTTCTCAATCTTCGCGTAAAGATGGTTTTCTCTCAGTCATTGTAATACCTGCTTTACATGTGAGGTGTGCTCTAGATGAGTCTTGGAAAATATTAAAATGTCGTCCAAGTATATGATCACAAAACTGTTGCTGAAATTGTGAAAAATGTCATTCGTGAAACGTTGGAAGACAGCACGGGTGTTACACAACCCAAATGGCATAACCAGATATTCAATATGTCCATTACGAGTGTTCAATGCTGTCTTCCACTCGTCCCCGTCTTTAATTTGAATCAGATTATAAGCCCCTCGTAGGTCCAGCTTAGAGAAGATAACGGCTCCATTAAGTACATCAAACAGTTCAAGAATGAGAGGCAAAGGGTAGGAGTCTTTTACAGTGATTTGATTTAACCCTCGATAATCTATGCATGGTCGAAGACCCCATCTTTTTTTTCAACAAAGAAAAAACCTGCCCCTACTGGAGAAGAAGAGAGTCGGATAAAACCTCTTTCCAAGTTGTCTTTCACATATTCCTCCATGGATTTTTGTTCAGGCAAAGACAAGGGATAGGTCCTTCCTTATGAATCAGGTGCTCCAGGAATGAAGTTAATTGCGCATTTAAAAGAACGATGTGGAGGTAAAACCTCTGCCTTTTGCTTGCAAAATACATCTGCAAACTCATGGTATTCACGAGGCAAGATAGGTGGGATGGCCACGGAAGCCAACAGACAACCAGAGACAGTTTAGATGACAGAACGACCCCGAAGAGATTAGTTCTCCATTTTCCCAATCAAAAAAAGGGTTATGTTGTTGTAACCATGGGTAACCAAGGATTAACGGGCAGAAGTGGGGAATCAATAAGAGATAAGACAACTTCCTCTTTGTGGAGTACGCCTACCTGAAGGGTGATAGTCGTAGTCTCAAATTTTACAATGCCATCTCCCAAGGGTTGTCCATTCAGGGTGGTGATGTTCAGGGGCCTAGACTTTGGAACAAATGGGATTTTATTTTCTTTAGCAAAAGTGTAGTCAAAGAATATGCCAGCGGCTCCAGCATCCACAAAAGCCTCACAGGAGACAAGTTTAGAGGGTAAATTTATAATTGTGGGAACGGTAATCTTGGTCTTGGAGGATATACCTGTAAGATCTAACCCAGCTCCTCCAACACTGGTTAGGCCCTGCCTTTTACTAGACAGGAAGGGCAGACAGATAACAAATGTCCTTTAAGTCCACAGTATAGGCATAGGCCCAATGCACACCTTCTTTGTTTCTCTGACTCAGTTAGGTGGAGACGGTTTACTTCCATGGAATATGAAACCCCCAAAAGGTTGATGGGACTTTCAAGGCAACACAGTAGTTACAAAAAGAATAACTTCCATGGGTTCCACAGGTGCCTGGGGTTCAACTGAGATTTCAGGTTCTGGCTGAGGTGGTGCTTGGAAGTTTGGCCCCTAACGGTAAACTGGCCTAGGAAACTTGCAAGTTCTAAGTCCCTCTTGGCACCTTTCATGATACTGGACATCCAGACGAACACACAGCTCTATGAATTTCTCAAGGTCTTCTGGGGAATCCTTATAGACTAATTTGTCCTTGATGCGATCTGTAAGACCTTTTCAGGAGGCTGCACGTAATGCCCTAGAGTGCCAATTAGTCTCAGCAGCCAGTGTACGGAACAGCATATTATGCCACAGACCTGGTACCTTGCTGTATGTCCAAAAGTGAGTACTCAGCTGCAGAAGCTCTATCTGGCTTGCCAAATACAGTCTAGAGAGAAGCCAGAAGTTTGTCAGCGTCTAGCAGCACAGGATCATTGCATTCCAGGTAAGGAGAGACCCAGGCCAGGGCCTTCCCCTTTAACAAGGAAATTATAAAAGTCACTTTAGCAGACAAAGCATTCAAAGTCCCAGGGTTGTTGCGGAAATGCAAATGGCAAACATTTAAAAAGCCTCTGCAGTCCTCAGTATCACCATCTAACTTTTCAGGCAGGGGAAGTTTGGGTGGTACAGAAGAGGTGGGTTGGATTGGAGCAGGAGTCTGGACCATTGCAGGACGAGGCAAGCAAGATTTAAGCATAGTACAAAGTTCATCTAACTTGGCGTCCATGGAAGAAAGATGCTGTTCATGAGCTCCAATCAATTGTCCCTGACAATTGTCGCCTTGACAATCGTAGCAGGGTCCACTGCCATTATGGCCCGTTTGTAATGTAAGGTACCTATGATAGATACTGTTCCGAAGTGGAGCTTGTGTGCTGAGGATTCAGGCGAAAACGTAGTCAGGCAGATCAGGACGGCAACAGATCAGGCAAAGCGGTACACGATCGAAATCCAGAGATTGGACAGGCAGGCAAGGTCATACACAAGCTGGCGGTGAAGTACAAAATCAGCAGGCTAGAGAGTAGTCAGGAATTCAGGCAGAAGTTCAAATACGGTATTCAGAGTCACAAAGCAGTCAAAACACCCAGGAAGCTAGTCCAAACAAACGGCACTGAGAGAAAGGAAGTGCTGCTATTTATGGGCTGCTTTGATTGTAGATTGTCCACAGCTGGCAGCAGGTGGGGCTAGTGAGTCAAACTAAGAGAACACAGCTATAACTCTAGAGCTCCTCCGTGGTACAACAAGTTATGCTGGCCATACACTATACGAAAAATCGGCTGAAAAATCGTTCATATAGACACTTTGTTCCTTTTTTGGCAAGTTAATGGACACAAATCGATAATCGTTTGTGATGTTTTTGTGGAAAAAAAACGAACGGCAAGTTTGGAAAATTTCTGCCGAACGTACGATAAATTTCAAGGTTAATGTGTTTCCCGTCCGAACTGTCTGCACTAGGTATATGTAAAAAAACGAACAAAAAAATATTTATTTATGTCCACTGAACGATTTATCGGCCATTACATGATGACACGATCGTTTGCGGTCTCGGTCGAACGTTCGTTTTTCGAAAATGTGTTCGGCCGATTTTTGGTATAGTGTATGGCTAGCATAAGACTGCAGCTGTGAGACCAGGAACATCCTGGTTTCAATATGTCCAGGTACATGACAGGTTTCAATGTCAGAGATCGTATAAAACTATGTAAATCTTTAAATAAGCCAAATTTATTGGGCCCTACTGAGGGGGAAAAGCTGAGACCTTTTTGGAGCAGTAAATAATCAGAGGAAGTGAGGGCATGAGTGGACAGATTATACATTTTTATTGTACCGACTCCTGTATTAGCTCTGTTCTTTCTTTCTTGTTGTTTCTTCCTGCTAATTCCTCCTCTATTTTTTTTTTTCCTTGTAAACTCCCTTTGTAGGTGACGTCTGAATATTCTGATTGTGAAAAGGCGTTCAAATATGTAATGGAAAATTATGCGCTGCGCACAAGTGAACCAAACAATTAAAAATAAATATATTATGACAAAATAAACGAAGCCAACTATGGGTGTATAAACCTAAATTCTGCAATTGTTGCTGTTCTTAAACATATAAAGTGCAAAGTGCAAGCATTAAACAAATAAAAGTGCACAGTGCAAAAGTGGGATAAATGTAAAACATTAATATTATACATCCAAATAATAAAGTGCATAAATGGACATAAACAGTGCTAAATATCCATATAAGACACCATAAGTGCCCCAATGGCTGATTGCAGGGTAAATTGTGAAAGTCCTATAAAGCACTCCAAATTAGTGCGTGCAGGCGATATCCAAATGTGATAACATTCATCATGCTGAAGTATCCTTAGTGCTGCAAAACATGCTCTGGTGCACTTCAGTGGCCCCCTTAGGCTAATCTGCTCACCTCAGAGCGTGTGACTCAGAAGTTTTTTGCCACAGCATACTACACCATACGTCAAGCGGTTCCTATACCTTGGTATTGAAGGCTGTTGTAGAATGGTGCACTGACGCACCAGTACTATGTGAGTACCCCATTGTGGGGAGTGTTTTTATATAATAAATTTTACTTGGCTATATTACACTATATAGTTTCCTTTTCATTCATATATATGGAGCTACATTGAATCCAGCTGGAGGAGTATTTCTGACATCAGCACTGAGCCCAGGGGTGGCTCCAAAGCGTGTTTGGACTCAGGGTAACAGCTGAGTCACACTCTCTGAGGTGAGCAGATTAGCCTAAGGGGGCCACTGAAGTGCACTGGAGCATGTTTTGCAGCACTAAGGATACTTCAGCATGATGAATGTTATCACATTTGGATATCACCTGCACGCACTAATTTGGAGTGCTTTATAGGCCTTTTCACAATTTTCCCTGCAATCAGCCATTGGGGCACTTATGGTGTTAACTGGGTTGAATGTCAGTGTGTGGGGGAGCATGGAACTCAGAATGAGCACATGTTGGGGGGACGGGTAACCCTCTGTGGGTGTGGGGATGGATACCTATGTCTATTTTGTTTGTGTTTGTTGGATGTGGTGAATTTGTTACCCCTGGATTTAGTATTTTTTGCAGTTATTATTTGTCTTTTATGTATTATTGGACCTGCACCTTCCTGGAAGGGGCGCCTCCATTCAACACACGCCATTGCTGTAGTCAAAGAGGTCACGTTCCAATTTGTTGGTTTTCTTTAGAATGAGGTTATCCTCATCTTTCTTAACATTTTTATTTAGAACTTGTAACCACATTGAGTATAGACAGGAAGTATTGAATTCTTGGATATGTGCTTCTTTTTCTTTTGCTTGTTGTTGTGCCAATTTCTTTTCCCTCTGTTGGACCAGGATTTTAATCCATTTTATAGTACAGAATTCAGCCATCAGTCTCTATTCTTTGAGGAGGTCCTCATCCAGGAAACTGCAATGTTTCTTGATCCGAAAATTATTATTGTATATGTAAATAATTGATATGATCAAAATAAGTATACAAATCGACAACTAGTAATTGGTTGTAGTGCCGACCTTGAACAAAAAAGATTAAAAGTTTGAGAATAAACTTTAAAAGGAATAAAAATACTGCTCCCCACTATATGTGCTCCCCTGCCTCCACCCTCTCCTCCCTTTTTTCACCTCCCCCCTCTTTCTTCATTCTCCTTTTCCCCTCCCCCCCCCCCACCTCTCCACCTCCCCAGTCCATTTTTCCCTTTTCTCCCTTCCTTCTCTTGCCCCCTTTTTCTGTTATGTATATATAACACTAGTGATGTTCTGATCATGTAAAACTATGTATATTCTTAATGTTTATCTTCTGAGCAACAAGGGGTTAACGTTAGTTATCAAATTGCCCTGCCCCATTGCTCTGTTACTCACCGCCCCTATACACTATTTAAACCTCCCGGTTGCCCACTCTCATGACTTTGAAAAAGCGCATGCGCGCAAAACGCGTTGTCTTGGCAATCGAGAAGCTTGCGGGTCACTCTGGTCCACGAGGCGTCTCAGTCATCACAACCTCCAGCAATGCTGACCATCATCCATGTCATCCAAGCCAGCTCTGGTTTCCATCCCTACGAATAGGACACTCCCATGCAGCAGTGAGCAAGAACCAAAGTGTCTTTGTTACACCAGGAGAGAGCAGCGGGAATTCATCTGCAGCATCGCAGCACTTTCTCCCCCTCCTGTCAGCACTCCAGCGGGTCTGGCGTCCCTGTGAAGCACAGGGTCTGGCTCTCCACCTTCCCGCCGACTGCTGCCTCCTCCTCCAGCACGTCCAGCCATCCTCCACATGCTGGTGAGCGGGTCTTACAGTCAGCTGCAGCACAGCAGGGGCATTGGCACACCCCCCTGCTGTAAGAGTTTCCCCCATACCCGGATGCCGTCAGCTCCTCATTGCTCTGTTCCCTGGTGACACTGTAAGCCTTTTACTTTTCATCACTCCCCATTCCTTCTTGCTTGATAACAGGATTGGATCTTATGATTATTATTGATTAAACTAGCTGTATTTACATTCCACCGCCTGCTGTGAGACTGTTTTTTCTACTAACCCATTGAGTACTGGATTGTTTTGTTGAGTACTGTTTTACCCATATCCTCCAGCTATGGCTGTTGTCCAGCTGCACTGGGTTCAGACCCCACACTATTGACTGTGATCCCTTCTCCCCCACACATGGCCACGTTTTAGCGCTGGTGACATTTGCCATCTATCACTAGTTCCTCACAACAATCTATGGAGGTCAGGGTTTTCCAAGCCTTGATAGATGCTTATACTGTAGGAGGCAAGGACGACGGAGAACAGCTCTTAAACTGTTGAGAGAGCAAGAAAGTAAGTAGATAAAAAATAGTAAATGTGCCCGCGCTAGTATAGTGTCACATATAAAATATATAAAAAATATTTTCACATATAAAACACATGTAATGTGATAAATAAAACCATACAGGTAAAATATAATGCAAATAACTATAAATGATAAACCACCAAGTGCATATAAAGGTGCAATCGTGGTAGTAACTAATAAAAGTGCAACGTGCTAAAATATAAATATCAAAACACTTTCCAGTGACAAATGAGTGTTTATCCCAATTAATAAATACAAATCACAAAAAACGTGAATAAATAGTGTCCATAAAATGAATAAACATCATGCTTCTTCTGATGGGTGTATAAATCACAACACGTGAAAACTGTGCTCTCCCGTGACACCCCACATGTGCTTGCGCTCACCTTCAGTCCTGTGACACAGTAATTAAACAGTGTCAAAATAACGCATTGGGGCCACTCCTAGGCTCACTCAGGATACAATGATGCAAAGACACTCCTCCCAGGTGAAACTGCTAGGCTCACTCAGGTTACAATGGTGCAAAAACACTCCTCTCAGGTAAAACCAAGATCCAAAATCATAGAAAAAACAAACAGAGGGACTCCATAGTGCAATATAGCCAGGACATTTATTAAAGAATAAGCCCTCCAAGAGGGTACTCACATTGGATGGGTGCTAGAATGCACCAGACTGTACAGGTAAAATAATAAGCAGCTGATCGTATGGCGTGCGGTATGGCATGTGCAATCCTCCTCCTCTGCTGACAGCTCCGTCCTACCCCTCCCTGACGCGTATTCGGCACAGGGGTTTCGTTATCCCCCAGAGGAAGGGGATTAAATATCTTGTAATATTCCCCACTGTATCTATCTGGACCAGGGGCTTTATTATTGGGCAAGGAGCCTATAACCCTATATATTTCTAGTTCTGTGAAGGGGAAATAAGAGCCTCCAATTGGGAGGTTGACAGTTTAGGTAGGTTCACCTTCCGAAAGGAAGTTGTCAATATCAGTCAACGAAGGTTGAGGAGTAGAGGTATCCTCCTTTAGGTTATACAATGAACTAGAATATGAACTTAATGCGTTGACAATTTCCTGAGGATTACAGGCCTTTTTCCCAGAAGAGGGATGGTATAGGTGAGAGATTCTAGTTTTACCTCTATGCCCCTGCAATTTTCATCTTTGTTTCCACTAGTGTAATAAGTCAGTTTCATGCGCCTAATAGCACGCTCGTGAAATTCCAATAATACATTGCAGAGCTTAGTTCTGAGGGTAGATAGTTTGGAGCGAAGGGCAGTGTTTGGATTTGTTTTATTTTGCGTTTTGATGTTTTTTATGTCAGAGAAAAGGGAATCCATTTGCTGCTGCCTTCTCCTCTTAACCCCAGACCCAAGTTTGATAAATATACCCCTCATGAAGGATTTGAGGGCATTCCACAACATGAAATGGTCTGAAACCAAACCTGCATTAATCTGGAAAAAGTCTATCAGATTTTTCTCTAAAATAGCCTTTGTGTCTGGTGATTGTAACAATGCCTGGTTTGTCCTCCAGAGGAAGGTGGATTGCGGAGCATGTGAGTCAGCAATCAATAAGGTTATAGGAGCATGATCAGACCATATGTCCTTAATTGAGACATCTTGTATCCATTGGAGAAGCCATTTGTCAGTCAAGAACAGATCTATTCTTGAGTAAGAGTTGTGTATGAATAGTCTCTTTCTGTAGTGTGTAAACTTCGCCACAAATCAAATAGGTCATATGTATGCAAAAAAGGATTGAAGAGATGCTGTGCTGAGCCTTTGGGAGGTGGTGGAGTCAAGCTGTGGGTTCGGGAGTATGTTAAAGTCATCACAGAGTATTAGAGATCCCTGCTTTTTACATTTTTGTTACTTTCTTTACTAGTTTGTGTAGAAAGCGAAGCTGGTGGTTGTTCGGGGCATACAGATTGACAATTGTGTATCTAGTAGAGTTTATGTCCCAGATTAGTATAAGGAATTTACTTTTCCTGATATTAGGTTCTCTTATAAGGGTATAGGGGTTCTCTTCTTCTATTAGGTGAAAAGCAAGAGTATCTCTTATTTCCACCATCAGGCAGAAAAGATATGTGGGAAGTTACGATATTGGCAGTTTGGGGGAGACAACTTGTGGAAATGCGTCTCCTGTATGAACAGAATGTCGGCCTTTTGGAGTAGAGCAGGGGCAGGCAGCCTTTTCAGAGGTTGAGATCTACCTGGACAACATGGAGGAAATCAAAGATCCCCGGGGGAAGCGGAGGGGGTCGCCCTTTAAAAAAGACCATGGCCTGGTATGGATTTGTGGGGGGCAGACACTTTTTTTTTTTTTTGGTGTGGGGTTCCTTTTCAAAATCCATACCAGGCCCGAAGGGGGGGGACCCTCACACCATTTTTTAAAAATGTATGTGGGCTTTTTTGTTAAAATTCTGCTGTCAGCAGGGATGACGCATCATTGCTAGGGCACCAGTGGATGCTTAATAACTGATGACTCATGTCTTCTGTTGACAGCAGTGACGAGTCACTGGTTGTTAGTAAGTTGGTATGTGCCGACTCCTTAACAACCAGCACAAGTTGCACGCAAAAATGCATAAAAAAACACATGTAGATTCTAACCACATCACAGCTGTGCTGCTTTGATGTGAATGGGCCCCATTGCAAGCAATGTTATTTAAATTGTCATGCAATTCAGTGTGTCCCAAGTTGCATCTGAAATCGCATCAGTGTAAACCAGGCCATAATAGAACTACAATTTGTTGTTGCCAACTTCCTCAAATGTACAGTAGTAAATATTGTTATAAATGTGGATTAAAAAACAAACATTCAGCTCAGGTTATTTTAAATAAAAATGAATACTTCATACCTAATACCAAATGTTGTTTGGATAAATGTAGTGATCCCAACACAGGTGAATATTGTTCCTATTAGCTGGCTTACTGTCTGTTGATCATTTCCGACACAAAGCGCTTGTGCTAAAATAAATGGTATAGCAATGGTTCCACTGAAGCATGTCAAATAGTGCTGAAAAGAAGGAAACATTGTATAACAATTAAAAGGAAATTCCAGCAACAAGTGAAAACAATCAGTAAACTACAAATGGTATTAAGGGAGTGTATATGCTCTATTTTTAAAATAACAAACATGTCATACTTCCCTGCTCTGCGCAATGGCTTTGCACAGAGAAGCCCCAATCCTCCTTTTCTCTGGTCCCATGGCTCTTCCTCCCCACCAAGTGCACTCATCGCAAGTCACTTGCTCGGGGGGCACTCATGCATGCTTACTGCCAAGCTCTGCGTGTCCATTGAAATACATCGCATGGCTCCGCCCCACCCCCACTCCCTCCTAACTGGCTGTGATTGAAAGTAGCAGGAGCCAATGGCGGTGATTCTGCCTCTGAGCCAATAAGGTGGGAGTGAGCCGAGAGAGACTCTGCGATTGGGCTCAGGTAAGTGTTGGGGGGGGGGGGGGGCTTCTTTCTTTAAAACCACTTTAAACCAATCATTGCTTCTGTTCTGAAAAGAAAAAAGGCAATAGCTTGAAAAAGGAGATGGGGAAAGAAAATAATGAAAAGGGAGAAGAAAGAGTGAAGAAAAATGGAGGGGGGAGTATGGACAAAGTTAATGGGTTAGGGGATGGTATTTTGATGTTTGTGAGCAGTTAGAAAAAATAGGTTTGGCATTTGATTGAGTACTGTGCTCTGTGCTGTTTATCCTGATTTTTAAATGTAAGTTACTATGTTGTGGTTAATAAAATTGTGTTGAATACTACACGATGGGGATACTCCTTTTTATTGCATGCCTAGCACCTTACCTGCCGAGCTTGAAGCCTTCCACCAGAGACCCGCTAAGTGCTATGACGATCGGAGGGGATCGATCAACCACTGGTTCTCATCTGCTTTCAGACTGCAGCCTCAACTTGACCTGTAGGGGTCTTTACTACAACCCCTGGCAAAAATTATGGAATCACCAGTCCCTGAGGATGTTCCTTCAGTTGTTTATTGTTGTAGAAAAAAAGCAGATCACAGACATGGCCAAAAACTAAAGGCATTTCAAATGGCAACTTTCTGGCCTTAAGAAACACTAAAAGAAATCAAGAAAAATAATTGTGGTGGCCAGTAACAGTTAGATTTATAGAACAAGCACAGGGAATAAATTATGGAATCACTCAATTCTGAGGAAAAAATTATGGAATCATGAAAAATAAACAAACAAAATAACACTCCAACACATCACTAGTACTTTGTTGCACCACCTCTGGCTTTTATAACTGCTTGCCGTCTCTGAGGCATTAACTTAATGAGTGATAAACAGTACTCTTCATCAATCTGGCTCCAGCCTTCTCTGATTGCGGTTGCCAAATCATCTTTGCAGGTTGGAGCCTTGTCATGGACCATTTTCTTTAACTTCCACCACAGATTTTCAATTGAATTGAGATCCAGACTGTTTGCAGGCCATGACATTGACCTTATGTGTCTTTCTTTAAGGAATTTTTTCATAGTTTTTTTGCTCTATGGCAAGATGCATTATCATCTTGATAAATGATTTCATCATCCCCAAACATCCTTTCAATAGATGGGATAAGAAAAGTGTCCAAAATTTCAATGTAAACCTGTGCATTTATTGAAGATTTAATGACAGCCATCTCCCCAGTGCCTTTACCTGACATGCAGCCCCATATCATAATTGACAGTGGAAATTTGCATGTTTTCTTCAGACAGTCGTCTGCATAAATCTCATTGGAACGGCACCAAACAAAAGTTCCAGCATCATCACCTTGCCCAATGCAGATTCGAGATTCATCACTGAATATGACTTTCATCCAATCATCCACAGTCCACGATTGCCTTTCCTTAGCCCATTGTAACCTTGTTTTTTTGTGTTTAGGTGTTAGAGATGGCTTTCTTTTAGCTTTTCTGTATGTAAATCCCATTTTCTTTAGGCGGTTTCTTACAGTTCGGTCACAGATGTTGACTCCAGTTTTCTCCCATTTGTTCCTCATTTGTTTTGTTGTACATTTTCTGTTTTCTAGGCATATTGCTTTAAGTTTTCTGTCTTGACGCTTTGATGTCTTCCTTGGTCTACCAGTATGCTTGCCATTAACCACCTTCCCATGTTGTTTGTATTTGGTCCATGTTTTAGACACAGCCGACTGTGAACAACCAACATCTTGTGCAGCACTGCGTGATGATTTACCCTCTTTACCTACATACTAGCAAGCAGATTTAATATGATGCAGGTGTTAGTGTTTGTAATGAAAATTCACAGGGTGATTCCATAATTTTTTCCTCAGAATTGAGTGATTCCATAATTTATTCCCTGTGCTTGTTCTATAAATCTAACTGTTACTGGCCACCACAATTATTTTTCTTGATTTCTTTTAGTGTTTCTTAAAGCCAGAAAGTTGCCATTTGAAATGCCTTTAGTTTTTGGCCATGTCTGTGATCTGCTTTTTTTCTACAACAATAAACAACTGAAGGAACATCCTCAGGGACTGGTGATTCCATAATTTTTGCTAGGGGTTGTAGAACTTACTTTACTTGGAACCTTACTGCACTTATTGGATTATGCACTTTTGTCTATTTTTATAGTGTTTTTTCACTATTTTGAGCTTTATGCGATTTTTTTTTTCATTATGTACGACTTTTTTTCACTTTATGTGATTTTTTTCATTTTTTGTGTTTTTTTTTGTGATTTCTTTCACTCGTATGCACCTTTAGAGTATTATTGGACTTATGCACTTTTTTGCGATTGTATTCATTATATGCGACTTTTTCACTTTATGCGATTTTTTGCATTTTTTTGTTTTTGTAATTTCTTTCATCTTTATGCACTTTTAGAGTATCATTGGACTTATGCACTCTTATTGGATCCCTTTATCACTTTGATTTTGTTTATTGATGTCACACTGAGGAATTGTCATTATTTTTATGTTTAATCACATTATTTATGATATTTTAATGCACTTTAGTTAGCGCCACATATTTTTTATAATCATATTAGAGAGTAGGGATGAGTTTTATGATCAAGTTGAATGTAAGTTCGACTCGAACATCGGGTGTTAGCCCGTTCGCCAAACAGCGAATATTATGGGGCGTTCAAGGGAAATTTGAGCGCCGTGGAATGCCCCATAATGCATTGCGAGATCACAGTGCATTGCTGTATGATGATTGGCCAAAGCATGCACCTGACCTGCATGCTTTGGCCAATCACTGCGCAGTCTACTGAGAGAGCTATAATTGGCTAAAGGCAGGGTGACTTTGGCCAATCATTGCTCAGGTGGACTAAGTCCATGCCCCACACTATATAAGGCTGCTTACATAGCGGGCGTGTATAATGTGTGGATGGAGATAGATTGAGCTAGATTAGGCAGGCAGGTTAGGTTGTGGCAGTGTATTTGATATATACCGTATTTATCGGCGTATAACACGCACTTTTTTCCCCTTAAAATCAGGGGAAAATTGCGGGTGCGTATTATACGCTGATCCCCTGCGATCCTGAGCTTCCAAATCGCCGACCGCGATTTGAAAATGGTGTCGCCGGAGCCGAAATACACAGAGCCGGTCCTTGGCTCTTCTCGGCCACTTTCGGCTTCACTCGAGCGCCGCCCGAACCTAGCCGAGTGTTAGTTCTCCCGCAGCCCGCTCTAAAGAGTGGACTGGAGCAGACTGACGCTGGTTGAGATCCGTCTGGTAGTGAAAAGCTTCTTGAGGATGCAGAGAAGTGTTTGCAGAGTAAAGATATAGATAGAAGATCTAAGAAGATAAAGATATCGGTTATAAGCGGATGTACAGTCAAGTCCATAAATATTGGGACATCAACACAATTCTAATCTTTTTGGCTCTATAAACCACCACAATGAATTTGAAATGAAACAAACAACATGTGCTTTAACTGCAGACTTTCAGCTTTAATTTGAGGGTGTTTACATCCAAATCAGGTGAACGGTGTAGGAATTAAAACAGTTTGTATATGTGCCTCACACTTTTTAAGGGACCAAAAGTAATGGGACAGATTAACAATCATCCATCAAACTTTCACTTTTTAATACTTGGTTGCAAATCCTTTGCAGTCAATTACAGCCTGAAGTCTGGAACGCATAGACATCACCAGGCGCTGGGTTTCATCCCTGGTGATGCTCTTCCAGGCCTCTACTGCAACTGTCTTCAATTCCTGCTTGTTCTTTGGGCATTTTCCCTTCGGTTTTGTCTTCAGCAAGTGAAATGCATGCTCAATCGGATTCAGGTCAGGTGATTGACTTGGCCATTACATAACATTCCACTTCTTTGCCTTAAAAAACTCTTTGATTGCTTTTGCAGTATGCTTCGGGTCATTGTCCATCTGCACTGTGAATCGCCGTCCAATGAGTTCTGAAGCATTTTGCTGAATATGAGCAAATAATATTGCCCGAAAAACTTCAGAATTCATCCTGCTGCTTTTGTCAGTCAGCAGTCACATCATCAATAAATACAAGAGAATCAATTCCATTGGCAGCCATGCATGCCCACGCCATGACACTACCACCACCATGCTTCACTGATGAGGTGGTATGCTTTGGATCATGAGCAGTTCCTTTCCTTTTTCATACTCTTCTCTTCCCATCACTCTGTTACAAGTTGATCTTGGTCTCATTTGTCCATAGGATGTGGTTCCAGAACTGTGAAGGCTTTTTTAGATGTTGCTTGGCAAACTCTAATCTGGCCTTCCTGTTTTTGAGGCTCACCAATGGTTTACATCTTGTGGTGAACCCTCTGTATTCACTCTGGTGAAGTCTTCTCTTGATTGTTGACTTTGACACACATACACCTACCTCCTGGAGAGTGTTCTTGATCTGGCCAACTGTTGTAAAGGGTGTTTTCTTCACCAGGGAAAGAATTCTTTGGTCATCCACCACAGTTGTTTTCCGTGGTCTTCTGGGTCTTTTGGTGTTGTTCAGCTCACCGGTGTGTTCTTTCTTTTTAAGGATGTTCCAAACAGTTGATTTGGCCACACCTAATGTTTTTGCTATCTCTCTGATGGGTTTGTTTTGTTTTTTCAGCCTAATGATGGCTTGCTTCACTGATAGTGACAGCTCTTTGGATCTCATATTGAGAGTTGACAGCAACAGATTCCAAATGCAAATAGCACACTTAAAATGAACTCTGGACCTTTTATCTGCTCCTTGTAAATGGGATAATGAGGGAATAACACACGCCTGGCCATGGAACAGCTGAGTGGCCAATTGTCCCATTACTTTTGGTCCCTTAAAAAGTGGGATTCACATATACAAACTGTTGTAATTCCTACACCGTTCACCCGATTTGGATGTATATACCCTCATATTAAAGCTGAAAGTCTGAGGTTAAAGCACATCTTGTTTGTTTCATTTCAAATCCATTGTGGTGGTGTATAGAGCCAAAAAGATTAGAATTGTGTCAATGTACCAATATTTATGGACCTGACTGTATGCTCGTGTCACCCCTGTGTGCCTGATCAAAACATCTGGGGGGGCCGTGGCGTGCCCCTGCAGATAAGCTCCCATCTACAGGAACGGTAGTATAATACGGATATGCGTTGTTCTCTGAACAACGCAGAATAAGGATTCACACCAACGGTAAAAACGGGAGTCTTTGAATTGTCATGGTCGAGGGCAGTGTTCATGATTTCACTCAGCCATGCGGCTTACTGGAGAGCATGGTTTCCAGGTAGAGGGGGCGGGAAATCGTACACACTGACTCCACCCAGACACGCCCATAAACTCCCCTAGTCATTGTTATAACTCTTCCTGTTTGAAGGAATGCCTGTGCTTGATTGGTCGATTGTGAAACCATCAAGCTCTATTGTTAAGTACTGTCAATAAACACAACACAGAGCTCCAGGGGCAGTTGGTCGAGCTGGGGAGCTGAGGATGTAAAAATGGTGGTCATGTCTGTTAGGTATGAGCTTCATGTTAGAGTCGAACCCATGTTCGACTCGAACATCGTATGTTCGCCAGTTCGTCGAATTACAAACGATATGGGCCATCCGCGCCAAATTCGAGTGGCACGTCACGGCCCATAATTCACTGCGGCATCGCAGTGCATTGCTGGCTGATGATTGGCCAAGCATGCACTATGACCCGCATGCTTGGCCAATCACAGCGCCGTCTGTACAGAGAGCCATAATTGGCCAAAGCCAGGGTGGCTTTGGGCAATTATGGCTCAGGGGGTTTAGTATACGCCCCACACTGTATAAGGCCACCTACGTGGCGGCCTTGTGTAGTGTGTTGTGGCGGCGAAGAGATAGACAGACAGTGTCATTCGATTTAAGATAGAGTAAGCAGGCGAGTCAGTTAGCTGCACTCACAGTGTATTGTGTATGTATATATATACATATATACACACACACACACACACTCTCTTCCTGCAGGCAGGCAGGTGTTTTTAAAGTATTTACCGCTACCTGAAGAAAATTGCTGGTGTTCTTCTGATCCTATTAGTCCTATTAGCTACAGTATTTACAGTTAGTGTAGTGCGTCCTCTGCACAGTGTGCACCTAAAGCTACCTGAAGAAAATTGGTGGTGTTCTTCTGATCCTATTAGTACCGCAGGCAGCTGTAGTATTTACAAGTTAGTGTAGTGGGTCCTCTGCACAGTGTGCACCTAAAGCTACCTGAAGAAAATTGGTGGTGTTCTTCTGATCCTATTAGTACAGTACCGTAGGCAGCTGCAGCATTTACAAATTAGTGTAGTGCGTCCTCTGCACAGTGTGCACCTAAAGCTACCTGAAGAAAATTGGTGGTGTTCTTCTGATCCTATTAGTACCGCAGGCAGCTGTAGTATTTACAAGTTAGTGTAGTGTGTCCTCTGCACAGTGCACCTAAAGCCATCTGAAGACAACTGCTGTTGTTCTGCTCCTATTAATACCACAGACAGGCAGCTACAGTAATTAAAGTTAGTGTACTGTGTCCTCTGCACAGTGCGCACCTAAAGCTACCTGAATAAAAATTGGTGGTGTTCTTCTGATCCTATTAATACCACAGGCAGGCAGCTACAGTATTTACAGTTAGTGTACTGCGTCCTCTGCACAGTGTGCACCTAAAGCTACCGGAAGACAATTGCTGTTCTGATCCTATTAATACCACAGACAGGCAGCTACAGTATTTACAGTTAGTGTACTGTGTCCTCTGCACAGTGTACACTTAAAGCTACCTGAATAAAATTGGTGGTGTTCTGATCCTATATTAATACCACAGGCAGACAGCTACAGTATTTATAGTTAGTGTACTGCGTCCTTTGCACAGTGTGCACCTAAAGCTACCTGGAGACAATTGCTATTGTTCTGCTCCTATTAATACCACAGGCAGGCAGCTACAGTATTTACCGTTAGTGTACTGTGTCCTCTGCACAGTGTGCACTTAAAGCTACCTGAATAAAATTGGTGGTGTTCTGATCCTATAGTAATACCACAGGCAGACAGCTACAGTATTTAAAGTTAGTGTACTGTGTCCTATGCACAGTGTGCACCTAAAGCTACCTGAATAAAATTGGTGGTGTTCTGATCCTATAGTAATACCACAGGCAGACAGCTACAGTATTTAAAGTTAGTGTACTGTGTCCTATGCACAGTGTGCACCTAAAGCTACCTGAATAAAATTGGTGGTGTTCTGATCCTATATTAATACCACAGGCAGGCAGCTACAGTATTTATAGTTAGTGTACTGCGCACAGTGTGCACCTAAAGCTACCTGTGAAGAAAATTGCCAGTGTTCTCATACTAATAATACTACAGGCAGGCAGTTGATTCTGCTAGCTGCAGTATCAGTATATATATACATCCCAGCTTTGTGCAGCTACATCTCACTGCAGGCCATTAGTATGTCTGGAAGGCCAACAAGGAGAGGCAGACATTCACAAGCCAATACAAGAGGGCAAGCAGGCTCTGTGTCTAGAAGCAACAGTGCTGGTCGTGGAGACGGTGCATCCTCATCAGCACGTGGCCGTGGGACACGCTTGTCCTTTTTTTTGGCAGCTGGCCATGTTGAGCCGCAACATGCGGAAGACTTGGTAGAGTGGATGACCAAGCCGTTCTTATCCTCCTCATCCTCTCTCACCCAGGCTAAGGGTACTTTGTCTGGCAAAGCAGCTGCCAACATGGCCTCTTCCCTTGGCTCAATGGCATCAGTCACTACTTCCCTAGCCCCACCATGTCCTCCTGAGGAGTCCCCTGTTTGACCACAGTGTTGGGTACATGCTCCAGGAGGATGCCCAGCGTTTTGAAGGCTCCAATGAAGGTACTCAGCTCGAGGAAGGCAGTAACGTGAGCCCAGAGAGAGGGGGTGCCCAAGGAGGACAGCAATCTGGCAGCATACTGCCAGCTTTGCTTCAGTGATGAGGAGGGAGAGGATGAGGTCACTGACTCCACGTTGGTGCCTGATAGGAGAGAGGAGGAGGAGGAGGCACATCACCAACGAGGCAGGATGCCCTCCAGGGGCCAGCTTAAGGGCAGCACACTGACTGCATCACACCGCAGAGCTCTGCATGTGCAGGGCACTGCTGTCTCTGCGCGTTATTTCAAAAGTTCTTTGGTGTGGGTCTTTTTTGAGATGAGTGCATCAGATCCCACCGCTGCTATTTGCAACTTATGTCTCAAGCGTATCTCGTGTGGCCAAAACATCACCCGCTTGGGCACCACATGCTTGACCATACATATGTTGATCTGCCATGCAGTTCGTTAGCAAGCGTACCTAAATTACCCACACCAAAGAACAAAGAGGACCTCTCCTTGTTCCTCACCAGCTGGGATCTACAACCCCACTGTACCTTCAGTCATCTCTGAGACCTGCACTGAGAGGAATGAAAGTACTTGGGGGCAATTTGCTATCGGTACACTGACGTCAGATTGTACCAGGCAAATTTCCCTGCCCCAGCTGCTGCACCGCCGAAAGAAGTTCACGCCCAGCCATCCACATGCCCAGCATTTGAATGCTAGCTTGGCTAAATTGCTAGCACTTCAACTGCTGCCTTTTCAGTTGGTAGACTCTGCCCCCTTCCGTGAGTTTGTGGAATGTGCGGTTCCTCAGTGGCAGGTTCCCAAACGCCACTTTTTCTCACAGAAAGCAATTTCGGCTCTTTACCAGCATGTGAAAGCCAATGTCTTGGCCTCTCTGGACAGGGCGGTCAGCAGTAAGGTGCATATTACTGCTGACTCATAGTCCAGCAGGCATGGACAGGGACTTTACCTATCTTTCACGGCACATTGGATGACTCTGCTGGCAGCTAGGAAGGATTCAGAACAAGGTGCTGTAGTGTTGGAAGGTGTTCCACCACCACACCTCCAAAATGCTACAACTGGTGATTCTGACACACCTCCTTCCACCCCCTCCTCTTCTTCTTCCTCTATGGCCTCTTCCTGTGTGTTGTCCTCGGAACCAGCGGTGCTCCATAGGCGTTCAAGGGGCCTATGGGGCCAAGTACGCAGTCCAAAAGATGCCATGCGGTGCTTGACCTGGTGTGCTTGGGGGATAGGAGCCACACTGGGGCAGAGATTCTGTCAGCTCTGCAGGGGCAGGCTCAGAGGTGGTTGACGCCACGCCAGCTTAAGGCAGGAATGGTGGATTATGACAATGGCACCAACCTACTCTCCGCCCTCCGACAGAGACAACTGACCCATGTGCCCTGTTTGGCTCACGTCCTTAACTTGGTGGTGCAGCAGTTCTTGTGCAGGTAACCGTGCTTACAGGATGTCCTGAGGCAGGCCAGGAAAGTCTGTGTGCATTTCCGCTGGTCATATAATGCCAGTGCTCGGCTGGCTGACCTCCAAAAGGAATTTAACCTGCCCAAGAACCGCCTAATCTGTGACATGCCCACCAGGTGCAGCTCAACATTAGCCATGCTGCAGCGGCTGCACACGCAGCAAAGGGCCATCAATGAGTACCTGTGCGACTATGGCACCAGGACAGGGTCAGGGGAGCTTGTTTTTTTTCCCCACGCCAGTGGGCCATGATCAGGGATGCATGCACTGTCCTGTCACCATTTGAGGAGGCCATGAGGATGGTGAGCAGTGACAGTGCATGCATAAGTGACACTGTCCCCCTTGTCCACCTGTTGGAGCACACGCTGCGTGGAATAATGGACAGGGCACTTGAGGCATAACAGAGGCAGGAAGAGGAGGATTTCCCTAGCTCTCAAGGCCCCCTTTATCCAGACAGTGTTCCTGCGTGCCCGCCGATCACACAGGAAGAGGATTGTCTCAGCATGGAGGTGGAGCCTGGCACTCAGCATCAGCAGCAGTTTATAAGGGATCATTTACAGTCCCAAGAAACCCATGGACTTGTACGTGGCTGGGAGGATGTGGCTGTGGATCATGTCGTCCTTAGTGACCCAGAGGACTCCAGACAGAATGCCTCAGCAAACCCTGCGCTGCATGGCCTCCCTGATCCTGCAAAGCCTGCGGAAGGATCCTCGTATTCGTGGTATCAAGGAGAGGGATCAATACTGGCTGGCAACCCTTCTTGACCCATATTACAAGGGTAAGGTTGCAGACCTTATCTTGCCACCGCAGAGGTAGCAGAGGATGAAACATCTTCGGGAGGCCTTGCAGAAAGGTCTGTGCAACGCCTTCCCAGAGACTGGGAGGTTACAAACTCCTGTTCCTGGACAACGTGTTGCTGAGGCTTCGGTCAGTTAAAGAAGGAGCGGTGGAGAAGGTGGCCGTCTGACCGATGGGTTTAGACAATTTTTTAGTCCGCAGCCCCAAGGTATGATCGGTAACAGCAACCATCGCCAGCGTCTGTTTTACATGGTGCAGGAATATCTAGGGGCAAGATCTGACTTGGACACCTTTCCCACTGAAAATCCTCTGGGTTACTGGGTCTTGAGGATGGATCACTGGCCAGAGCTTGCACAGTGGGCATTTCTGCGCCCACCAAGAGTAACTGTGAGGACTAACAGTGTTGTGGCAACACCAACACCTAAGGCCCCAATTTCTGCAGAGTATATAGGGCAGGCCCCTACTTTCAAACATCCAACTTACAAACGACTCCTACTTGCAAACGGAAGGAGACAACAGGAAGTGAGATGAAATCTACCCCTAGGAAGGGAAATTCTCTTCTGAAAGAGTTAATATGGGAAAAACGTGTCTCCTCTCCACTGATGCTTTATCACCAATCCTTGTTTCACTAAAAAAAAACAAATTGTCAAAAAACATTTGTCATTGGGACAGAAAGTGAGGTGAAATCTTCTAAAATGGTGCACAGACAGCAAAACAAATGTCACAGGGGTGATAACCTTTCCCAAAAAAAGCTTAAAATAGTTTTCCAAAAAAGCTTAAAATAGATTTTTTGGCTGGAGCTACACTTTAAAAATGTACCAGTTCAAAATTACAAACAGATTCTACTTAACAACAAACCTACAGTCCCTGTCTTGTTTGCACCACCTGTATACTGCTGTTCAGAGTATATAGGGCCTGGGGGCCCCACGCCCAGTGCTGGGACAAGGCCATTTGGTGCCCAGGGCAAAGATGGCAAACTGCGCCCCCCCCCCCCCCCCCCATTTTTAAGAAAGAATCAATGTTGTTTCAAAACAAGAATATACTTAAAACAATACAAATTCAATTAGGTTTATGGCGATAGAAACAGAGTTCACTCACACCTTTTAATTATATGTACAGTCAGGTCCATAAATATTGGGACATTGACACAATTCTAATCTTTTTGGCTCTATACACCACCACAATGGATTCCACCACTGGTCCACAGTGGGAGGATTCCCCCTTCCACCTGGAATGTGTAGATGGGGGAATTGGAACATTCTTTTTTTTTTCATTCAACCTAATAGTTGAATGAAAAAAGTGATCAATGTATGGGCTGCCCAAGAGCTAAGACTAAGATAGTTTAACCTCTTGACATCCACGCTATAGCCGAATGATGGCCACAGCGCGGACCTGAATTTCCCGGAGTGCACGTGCCCTGTGCACGCTGTGATCACTGTGTCATTGAGTCCTGGCCCCTTACAATGTGATCAGCTGTCAGCCAATGACAGCTGATCACATGATCAAAACAAAAGCTCTGTGATCTTTTTTTCTCCTCACGCTGACAGCGCAAGGAGAAAAAAAAAGCTGATCACCGGCTCATCTGCAAGGGACATCGGTCCCGAAGAGGTAGAGGCGATTATGCCTCATCTGTGCCACCTGCCATTGCCACCTACCTATGCCCATGAGTGCCACCTATCAATGCCACCTAGCAGTGCTGCCTATCAGTGTAACTGATCAGTGCCCATTATTGCCACCCATCAGTGCCGCCTCATCAGCGTACATCAATGAAGGAGAAAAATTACCTGTTTTAAAATTGTATAACAAAATATAATAACATTTTTTTTTTTAATTCGGTCTTTTTACATTTTTTTTAACAATAAATAAAAACCTCAGAGGTGATCAAATACCACCAAAAGAAAGCTCTATTTATGGGGAAAAAATGATAAAAATTTAATTTGGGTACAGTGTTGTATGACCGCGTAATTGTCATTCAAAGTGCGTCAGCGCTGAAAGGTGAGAATTGGTCTGGATAGGAGGGGGGTTTAAGTGCCCAGTAAGCAAGTGGTTAAATCTCGGCTGTTTCAGCGAGAACTGGCTGAGATTTGAACCATTAATGGGCAGGCTGAATGTACCAAGTTGAACGATCAAATTGGGTACAACCAGCCTGCCGGATTCTCTTAGGATTATCACTAGCGGTTGCTATATCTGCTAGTGATAATCACCGTTTGTGGGGACAATACAATTGCTCAGCAGAAGGGATTCCGCTGTCAGCACTGACTGTGCTGACAGGGGAATCATGGAAATTTCTTTCCTGCAATCTGTGGTTGCTGGAAAGAAATTTGTACCATCTATTGTCTAACTGAAAGTGAAAGTTAGTGAATGTCTTGAAAGAACATGAGGGGGGGAGACAGATGGGGGGTGGAGATAAGGACAGTTCAGTGATTACAGTGTACTGCACTGTGTGCACTCACCCAGGTCCAGGCTGGAAGATCAGGCATCTTTGGCACACAGAGGAATCTGCAGCTGCTGTTTTCATATCTCCCGCCCACACATCCCTTTTCTACAGATACATCTGCATGTCGGGGATAGCGTGGGCGGGGCGGGAAGCCACTGGAAGAGCAGAGGTGGGAGGAGCTGTATTCCTCCCTAATCTTCCGGAGGTGAGGGGGGGAGGTGATGTGTTCGCTGGGCTGTGGAAATGTCACAGACACTACAGAGCTGCAGCCAACAGTCTCACAATTTACAGACTGATTCTCCTGTCCTACGGATGGGAGAAATCAGTCTGTTTCTTCACAGTTACCAAGATAATGAGAGGCTTGTCCGCCCCTCCCCCTGCTGGTTCAATCCCTCCTGAAGTCGCTCTCCTCCCTGCCAATGAGGGGGAGGGAGCAGATCGAGCGGCCGTGACAATGCTAGCGGCTCTCATATTATGCTCAGAGTCAGCGAGCAGAGGGAGGGGGAGAAATCCGCCCCCTCTCACACTCCGCCCCTCTCGCCCACCCCTTGTACCGGCCCTGCCCACCCCTTTCCTTTTTTTATTTGGGTGTGGGGTTCCCCTTAATATCCATACAAGACCCAAAGGGCCTGGTAATATGGTAATAGACTTGGGGGGGGGGGGTACCCATGCCGTTTGTCTCACTGATTTTCATCCATATTGCCGGGACCCGACATTACATTAAAGCCGCAAGCAGTTTTAAATTACTTTTATTCCTTTAAAAATGTCATTTTGTGCAGGGACTGTTCTAAGCACAGGAAACACACGCCACCTTACAGGCATACTATAGACACTCCCCAGATACGATATTTAAAGGAATATTTCACTTTTTTTTCACTTTAAGCATCATTAAAATCACTGCTCCCAAAAAAACGTCAGTTTTTAAAACTTTTTTTTGCATTGATACATGTCCCCTGGGGCAGGACCCGAGTCCCCAAACCCTTTTTAGGACAATACCATGCAAATTAGCCTTTAAAATTAGCACTTTTGATTTTGAACTTTCGAGTCCCATAGACTTCAATGGGGTTCTAATGTTCGCGCAAATTTTCGGTCCGTTCGCAGGTTCTGGTGCGAACCGAACCGGGGGGTGTTCGGCTCATCCCTAGTAGAGAGGTGTTCTATTGCCCATAAGGCAAACATACATGAATAACAGCAGAGAATCCATAGTCCTTCAGAGGCAAGTGTCCAATAAAGTGGTTCTAAAGATACAATTTTTTTTTCCTTAATAAGGAATAAGTAATAAGCACATCATATTTTCCTGCTCTGTTCAATGGTTTTGCACAGAGCAGTCTCGATCTTCCTCTTCTTGGATCCCCCAGTGGCGCTTCTGGCCCCTCCCCCTTGCCGAGTGCCCCCAGAGCAAGCTGTGTGCTTTGGAGCACTTGTGCGTGCTTGCTCCTGAACCGCCTCTGTATGTCAATGGGACACAGAGCATGGCTCAGTCCTGCCCCTGCTCCCTCTTCTCTGGCTGTAATTGCCAGCAGCGGGAGCCAATTGCTCCCGCTGCTGTGTCTCAACCAATGAGGAAAGAGTGACCCAGGAGAGCTTCTGGTCTCATGCACATCACTGGATCAGGCTTGGGTAAGTTTTAGGGGAGCTGTGGGGGGGAGCCGCACACTGAAGGTTATTTACCTTCATGAATAAAATGCATGAAGGTAAAAAACCTTCACCCTTTACCACAAGAGGCAGCATGTATCCTTAAAGTCCATAATTGGCAGTAAGTCTATAAAGTCCTCAGGTGTCCAGTCCCTCAGGGAATCCCGAATAGCCCCCCAGCAGAGAGGTGCAGACCGACAGAGTAACAGCCTATATCTTGGCAGTGTTGCCCAGAAACTATCCCCCAGGGCATTTCAGTGAGCCCTTTATATGTGGATCTCTGAAAAAGTGGCGGGAAAAATCTAGCCAATCAATTCCTTAGATTGACATACATCTACATTGTAATAATTTGACTTTGGCAAAGCGTATGCACGTGAAACATGTAAGTCACGGCAACAGAACAGTGGACGCTTACACAACTGACTTCAGGACACCTTTCCCCTTCATTTCTGGCACAGCAGGGACGTCACAGATGGCGCATAGGCGCGCTGAGAATATCGACCCTGCTCGGCTTGGTTGTTCCCTCTGGGGCCGTTTTCATCACACAGGTTGCCTTTCTATCCATCCTGCTGACCACCATCCAGCCGTGGCATCCACCTTGAGCTGGCCTGGAGCAGCCAGTACGCTCCCCCCTCTGGGAACTGAATTTTCTCCCCTCCATTTCCTTGGATAGTGATTGATGTTCAAACCATCTCCAGGCAAGCCTCCGAATGATTGTTTCCCCCTTATCCACTCTGAGGTCACTGGTAACGTTCACTACCATTTATTTTAAACTTTGACTGTTCAACCATTTTTTAACTTTATGGATTAAATAGCACTGTTTATGCATACAGTACTACGTTGGAATTTGTTCATTCTTTCAGAGTGCTGAATTTTGTGTTTTTTGACTGTAGCATCTCTTTCCATGCTGTGCTGGCTGCACTGGGTCTGATCCACTTTTCTGATTACTCCTCATCAGAGCACTTTACTTGGCTCCTAGACTCGCAGCGCTCCAGGTGCTTTATTGTAATGATTTGTACCTGGCTGGCTCAGTAAACTTGCAGACATGAGCACAGACAGGAGAAACAGCACGGCTTGAGGCAGATAGCTGCAGAACATAAGTGAGCACAGCAGAAAAACTTAAACCTCCTGTAAGCACCTGCCTTCAAAAGGCAACCCCTATGTATACTGTCTTATATTTTACCACTAATACCCATGACTTTTGACCCATATTGTAGTCCCTTATTATTACTACTAAAAATAGTCTGACACCAAAGGTTGGGATAAAACTGGCCATTTACGGCCCCTTTATTAAATAAAATAATTAACGGTATAAACCAAAACAAAGCATAAACTTTTTGGTTGCCGATCCTTGGAGGCACTACGTATCCAACTCTTTACCTTATATCTGCTTAACCATTTATGGTCCCTGTCACTTTGCATCCGACTCGGGGACGAATCACCTTCAGCAGATAACCATAAACTCCCAGTTAACCACGTAACGCACTCACCAGGGACCCATACCTCAGATGTGTCCCAAACCTTTAATTCTATCATTTTACTTCCAAATGCCTCCAAAGACCCAACCTCCACAGCGCAAAGTGTGAAGCCTCACACCTTTGTGCCCCGACAACAACAAACTGCTCGCTGTATTCCCTCCTGTAAACTTAAGGACCACAGTTCCGTACCCACCTCATTAAAGTGAACTCCATCCCCACAGAGATATCTCCATGTCTCGAACTTAAGCTCTTTATGCCTGACCACAAGACCCTCATTCCTGGCAATGAACCTCTCAACCTCTTTATTGGCCTTAAGTCAGGCCCTGTTAATCTTAGCCACCGACCGGGCAAGACGCCAGATGGTGGCCACCATCTCCGACCATACCACTATAGTGTGTGGGAAAGCAGCTTGCAGTCACAGCACATCAAATTTTATGTCCCTTATCAGGTGCCTAGTGGATCTAACCCCCAGGTCATTACCCCCTGCATGTGTGACCAATACATCCGGGGTCCTATCCCATCTGGATATCCTGTTAACCTCCTGCACAACCCTGCTCCATAACATCCCCGGAATTCCAATCCACCGGATGCTGACTTCTGCTCGTGGTAAACCCAATTGTCGGCCATTAGGCCTGACATCAGCCCTCATTGCCCCCCAATGAACAAAAGAATGGCCCAGGATCCAAACGAGGCAAGTATGATCTGAAAGAAAAAGTGAAACATAGCACACACACACCCATCACCATCTTACCACCACTACTACTCAACAGATCATGGAAATAAACACAAAACAAAAAAAGGGGGCACATAACCCCCCACCTTCCCTTTTTTTTCTGTTTATTATTTGTTTATTTTTTTAAAACCAACCAACCCCTATTAAATCAAATGGGGAGGAATGTAAATTTTGAATCTGTCAGATTCCCACCTACCAATACGCTTAACTACCGTGCCTTTCCATACCCCACTGGGCAGCCTCAGTGGCTGCCCCAATCCTAAACGAATGTGAAGAAAAATTAATGGCCTCAACAACGGCAGCTGAAAGGCAGCACCGCAGTATCAAAATAAATTGAAACTTAGATAAAGCCAAACCATCAGAATGGATCAGAAAAGAACCGGCCACTGCTGAGCGAAACTAAGTAAGCCATCACCGTCTGCACAGGGCATGTGAAGGAACCCTGTATTTGGCGCAACTCAATGTGAGCCCCCCTGCTGGCTTGATCTGTCTTTGAACAGCAGATGAAAAGCCTGACCATCGAGTCGTCACAGCGGACATCGCCCGCCGACAAGCCCCCCGTGTGCCACCTTGGAAGGGCTGACCAGTTCCCCCACCCTGAGGGCTCTATAAAATGCCAATGCAAATGCCGACTGGAATAGTACCGTCTCAAACTCCGATGAACAAACTGTAGCCGTCTGTAGAAATAAAGCATGCAAAATATCAAAAGTGATAGGCCGGCGGCAGTCTGGCCGATGAGCGCCCCTTCTATAACCTTTTAATGCCGGTTTACCAAAAAGTCCTTGGTAAAATCAGGCATGCCCCGCATTTTGAACCAGAAAGCCATGCCAGCCAATTTTCTTTGCATGGCTGAAATGGATATCCCTTCTGCAAAACACTTGTATATAAAGTATATAACTGGCTCGTCTCCCCACTATCACCCCCACAGCCTGACTGCCAAGTTAAAGCCTCCCAGTCCTTCCAGACCTTAGAATAGAACGACCATGTCGACTCACTTAAGGAGTTTCGAATCAGACCGGAGGCGATTCCAATGCAACCCGCCACAGATAAGGAGGACAAGGGGTTCCATGCTGCTCCGCACCCAGCGCCAACTCCCAGAACCTGTCCAACTGAAAACAGGAGAGAGCGTCAGCCGCCATATTCTAGGAATATGCACAGCATATAAAAAAAATGTTTTGCCATAAACAACACAAAACTAAGTACTGCAACAAGCGTATGACCGGAGGGGAGGATCCCGACAGCGAGTTAAGAACCTGCACTACCCTCAGGTTGTCACAATGCGGCCATACCTTCTTGTTGCATAGGACTTCCCCCCAAAGCACAAGGGCAACCAAAACTGGAAAAAGTTCCAGCAGCACCAAATTCTTTAAGTATCCCGCCCCCTGCCATTCTTTGGGCCAGCGCTCCGCACTACACTGACCCCCCAAAAATGCCCCATACCCGGTAGAACCAGCCACATCTGTAAAGAGTTCCAAATCATAGTTGCTGAATGGCCCCTCCATCCAGATGGACCGCCCATTGAACTCATCCAGAAATGCCCACCAAACCTGCAGGTCATCCCTATGCTCCCTAGTCAGTCTGATAAAATGCCTGGGTCAAGTGACCCCAGCCGTGGCGGCCGACAGCCATCTACAAAAAAATCTGCCCATGGGCATAATATGGCAAGCAAAATTGAGCTTGCCGAGTAAAGACTGCAGGTCCCTCAGTAGAATCTTGCATTTCCCTGTGACTAAGTGAACCTCTTCCTGTAAGGCATGCAACTTATCGTTAAGCAGACAACATTCCATAGCCCTAGGATCAATCTCAATCCCCAGGAATTTGATCACCTCAGCAGGGCCTTCCGTCTTATCAGCCACAAAGGGTACACCAAAGCGCTCCGCTATGTGCTGCACTGTAGCCAGCAGTACTCCACATAACCTAGAAGATGGGGGGCCTACGCAGAGAAAGTCATCCAGGTAAAGTCTCAAAGAATGCGCAGGAGATGGAACAACCCATAGGCAGGCAGAGATCCACGTAATAGGCCCCCAACCATTTACATCCCAGGAGATAAAAACTGCGTGGGTGAACGGGGAGTAAGCGAAAGGCCGCTTCTATATCTGTTTTGGCCATAAGGGCCCCCTTGCCGTAGCGCCGAACCCAACACACAGCAGCATTGAACGAAGTTTACGATACTGCACATGCCTCAGGGTCAATGGCATCGTTAACAGAACTACCCTTCGGAAACGATAGGTGGTGTATCAAACTGAACTTATGGGGCTCCTTCTTCGGAACTACACCCAACGGTGATACCACTAAATTCTCCAAAGGGGGGAGTGGAAAGGGGCCTCCCATGCGGCCCAAGGACACTTCCTTAGCAAACTTCTCAGAAACCACTTCAGAGTGTTCCTTAGCAGATCTCAGGTTGTCCGCTACAGGGGGAATCTGCATAAGGGAGCACAGAAATCTCCGTGAAACCCTCTCTTAGTAACCAAGCCGCCTGCTGGTTCGTATATTAATTTAGAAAGGGGGACATCCTGTCCGCCCTCACCGGCATCCAGCCTCTTTTCTGCAGTATCGCCGGTATGGGATTTTCCAGCCTTAAAACAGTGGGACACGGGGTGAGCCCCTCCGCAGTGTGAGCATTCATGTTTGTAACGGCAGTTGGTGCCGAACCTACAAGAACCCTCATTGAATTTCCAGCACTGACCCCGCTTTTTTGCGGCCAGTTGTCCAGGGGTGTTTGGACTCCTGGTCCCCGCTTGAAAAAACGCCTTAGAGGCTCGTGGAGAAGACATAAGTTTCACCACAAACTGATATCCTTATGGTCTCAATGCAAGGAAGGGCGTATCGCTTAACGCTGACGGAATTGTTTGTCATATCGCAGCCAAGTCACACCACCGTACACTCTCTGGGCCTCGCCAGTGGAGTCCAGATAGCAAAACAATGGCAAGCAATTCTCCGGTGCTTTTTCGCCAATGACACTAGCCAAAATGGCGAATGCCTGCAACCAATTACTAAACGTTCTCGGAATCAACCAATACCGCCGCTTCTCCTCATCTTCTTTTTCATTCTTCCGGCTTAACCATGTCTAGGTTAAACTTTTCCAGGGGAAGCAACGTGAAAATCTCCACATACTCCCCTTTTCAGATCTTTTCCCTGGCATCAGCTTTTGAGATGAGCCCCCAAATGGGGCCTTCAAAGCAGTCGTACACTTTGCACTTGGCCAAATCGTCCCTCCGCACCAGCTCACTATTCTTATTAACCTCCTTTGCGGGAACCACAGGGGAAGGGGCACTCAACTCCTGAACCACTGAATCTCCCAGTGACACCACCGCTTCTAACCCCTGCCCCGTCCCCTGTACCTGACCGACTATTGATGGAGCCCCTACCTGACCCTCATCCGAAACTCAGGCCGACACCGGCAGAGATGGCGCCGGTTTGCCTACATCAAAACGCGTTACCAATGACCGTAAGCCCCACCAATAGGTCCTGCATGGCCATGGCTTCCCCAGACGTGACTGACCCCACGCCTGACGATCGAGGGGGGTGAGAGACCCCACTCCATGATGCTGAAGGGACATGTTCCCCCGGGACCCTCCCACTTCTGGACCCGGACACAGGGACAGGAGAAGACTGAAAAGAAGCATCAACATTAGGTATGGACTTACCTGGCCAACCAGGGTGTGGTTCCACAGCCATCAATCCAGATTCTACCGCAGCCGACCTCCTCGGGGCGATGACCTCCTCCTCGCTGGACAGCTCACCTTCTGAGTGGGATGACTCTTGGAGACCGCCTGGAGATTGCACTGGTGAGGAATTTCCAGCCGCAGAAGGCCCTGGCAGCTCGTCCTCTGTTCTGGGCCTTTGGCCCGCGGGACTGCTGGTCCCGGCAGCGGCGGCGTGTGACCTTTTCACCCCCCTGGAGGTGGGAGGGGCCTTGCTTCTCCTCCCTTCCACTGTGGCCTTCGGATCCCGGCTAGATCTGGGTGCGTGGGTGACACCGGCCGCCCTAGTGGATGGGCCCGGTCCCGTGTGACTCCTCCCCTGCTGAGCCGACATCTTTGGTGAAACCTCCACCAGGGATGGTGCCACACTCCCCGTGGTCTGTGCACGGATGGGAGCCGGGGTGGGGATGTGCTGCGCCGCCGTCCCATCTGGCCTCACCCCCGCCGAGGCATCCTCCTGGCACTGTCCCCGGCTCCTGCCGATGGCGGCAGAGCCCGTGGTGTCTGAGGGTGATAGACTGAGCCCCCCGAGCCACGTTGAGCCCGAGATGACCCGCATGGGCTCTAGTGCTTTGGCGGGCATGCCCGCTGAGCACGCCATGTCTGCGACCCACTGGGGACCGCAGCGGCCATCGCCTGCATGGCTGCGAGCTGGCTCTGCAGCCATGCCATGCCCATAGTCTCTGCAATTACCCCGAGTTGCTCTGCCATCCTGCAAGCTTCAGCCATCGATCTGCAGAGGAGAGCAGGGGCAGACACATCAGCACACTAGCTTTTCCTATCCTTGTGTGCTGACAGGAAGTCTGCATCTATGACCTCCTCTCTGCACTGCCTCCCCCTCACACCGCTCAGACCAATCACCTGTGAGCTCAAGTTAACTTCAGTAAATAATTTAACCCTCAATAGCCCAGCCTACAGGGTCCCATTTCATGTAGCCCTGTGCTTATTTCTTCTTTTCTTTTGCTACGGATATATATATATATATATATATATATATATATATATATATATATATAAAGGCTAGTATGGTGGCCTGAATTTATGGGAGGAGCCCAGGGCGTATTTAACCAGCCCGCTCACCTGTGGTGATTGTCTGTTTCCTGTGCGCGATATACGTCACTAGGCCGACTATTCGAATACCAGCGTCCGCAAGTTCTTGTCTCGCAAGTTCCCGCATTCGCAAAATTCCGTGCTCGAGAGTTTTGAAGTCCATGTTACAGATTCGCATTTCGTACCACGCGTCTGGCTCGGCTATCGCAGGTAGGGTTCCGATTGATTTTGTTCTCACGCATTGTTAGATATCATGTCACTAAACCGTGATATCAAACTTACGAATCACTCGGAAATTTCACTACGTACCGCAATGCATACCACTCACACCATCGTTATGTTACCGTTTCTTGTTATCAGTAAACCACAGCGATGTAGACGTCGCTTCATTCAGGCATTAATAACAAATGGTTACCATGCGTCAGTAGACAACCGTTGTGATTCGCAATTCGCTATTTCTTATCGACTCATGTCAGTTCGATACCAAGTCATTTCTCGTTTCGGAAACATTTCTGAACATTTCTAACATTTCGAATCATTTCATTCATTTCAGTCACGTACCGCGCTCCAATCCAAATCAAGTCGCATCTAAAGATGCACCGATTCGTACCTTTGTCATGGCCATCATTTCACTGTCATATACCACGCTCCGATACAAATTCAGTCGCATTAAATGCACCGATTCGTCTCGGTGCGCCCCAGGTATTTGCCACATTTTGGTACATGCTCCAGAGTCCGATTCATACTCAGCCACAATAGCGGCATGATCGATTCGCTCCTCTGTCATGGCAAACAAACCATTACATGTGCACTCACCGCGCTCCGGTTTGAATCCAGTCGCATCTACGATGCACCAATTCGTTACGGCGTGCCCCAGGGCTCAGCCTCATTTCAGTACATGCTCCAGAGTCCGGATCGTAGTTAGTCGCAGATATCGGGCGACCGATCCGCATCTCTGTCATGGGAATTAATTACCAGTCATTTCACTCCGACATATCACATCACCGTTTTGAAACCAGTCGCATCCGAGATGCATCGATTCGTTACGGAATGCCCCAGTTGTTTCAGCTTATCCATACCTGTACCAGAGCTCGGTTCGTTGCCAGTCGCAGATGCGGCACAACCAATTCGAGCCTCGGTCAAGGTAAAAAACATTTTTGTCATTTCGGTGTTTCATACTACGCTCTGATTCGAATCCAGAGGCATCCAAAGATGCACCGATTCGTCCCGGTGTACCAATGTTTTCTGTTGCCTCATTTCAGTACATGCTCCAGAGTCCAGTTCATGGTCAGTCGCAGTGGCGGCATGACCGAGCCGGAGCTCTGTCATGGCAAGAGATTTCACACATTTCATGATCAAGGCAAAACATTTCAAATCATTTCATTGTCACTATACCACAAATCACCATACTAGTTACTACTTCAAGCTAGTTAGCAAACCCTTCACGAGTTATCACCTTTCATTTTCCTCCAGGTCAGTCAAAGTTCAGTAGGTCCACCCTGCACCAGGTTGGACGATATCCCCCCAGGTAAAAAAAAAAAAAAGGGAGAAGCACAAGTTGGGTAAGTATGGCTTAGGGAAACAAAGCAAACTTGAAATCCATGTCACCCCTAATAGGTTACAGTCAACCAAGACACGATCTCAAGGACAGGATATCTTAACCAGATCAACCATGTCCCAAGCCGGCAGCGAAGACCTCACGGTCCCTCTGTCACCTTCTCCGGTTTCAGAGAGCGGCAGCGTGCAGTCCCTCAGGGGATGGACTATCCCCAAGTTGACGGCAGAACTAAGACACAGAGGCGTGCCCTTCCCCGCTACAGCCAGGAAAGGCGAGCTCTTCAAGCTCCTCTTCCCTCTACCAGCTGCAGCAGGACCCAGTACCCAGCAGGCATCCCTCCAGTCGATATCCTCTGCCATCTCACAACTTCACACTATGGTGGCGTCCCTGTCTTCCTCGGTCACGGATGTACAAACCAGGGTGGCACTCCTGGAGGCTCGGCCGGCCGCGGCTATCCCCGACCCTACCGCAACCAAAGTTTTGACGCCACTTCCCGCAGGTACCACAGGGTGGAGCCCCATTGTCTACTCCTCCCATTTGGTTCCAACTAGCATCAGGAAGGAAATTTTGGACGGCAGGGACATCAATCTGGCCTCTCTCCTGATTTCTGTCCATGATCTGGCAGAAAAAAAGGCCTATACCTGGGGTGACGTATCGGTGGTCCTTAAAGCCAAAGACCCCAGACTGAATCGGAAATGATCTGTCCCAGATTTCACATTGGCCTTTGGCATGCTGAGGGATGTCCTATGTTCAGCCAGCAGAAGGGAAGAGCTGGACTTATACCTCCATACTGTAGTAGACCTGGGCTACAAGTATGGAGGATTTTCCTTCTACGACTACCACCGTTCATTTTCCGCAAAGGCAGCAGCCAGACTCACACAGTTTCAAACGACGACAAATTGGAGTCTCATGGACACAGAGCTGTTCTGTCGCCATTTTGCAGGCTTACGCTCACCCCTGTGTGCGATTTGCCAATCCTCCACTCATACTGCCACCTGGTGCGCCAATGCGACAATCAGACGTCCCTTTGAATTTCCCTCTACCTCCGGTGCACTTCAGGGTCAGTTGGCCCCTGTACAAACGCCTCAGGTGGACAAATTCGGACCCCCAGTCTGAACCGTGGAAGGGGCAGCCATCTGCAACAATTACAACTATGGGTCCTGCAACTTCAGTCAGTGCTGCCTTCTCCACATCTGCACCTTATGCCAAAGAGCGCATCCAAGAAACTTGTGCGAAGTCAAACAACAGAAGAGGGCATGACTAAGCTGGATCAACGTCTTGTGGCTAGGACTCTACCTCACCTCACACCCCACCCCCTCCCTGGCCACCTACCTTATCCAGGGATTCACAGTAGGCTTTCACACTGGCCTCATTTCACTACCCCACAGTACCTACGAATGTAGGAATCTTCGGTCAGCGGCCACTGACAAACAGGCCATAGATCAGCTCTTACAGAGGTAGACCGAGAGTTTGTTATAGGCCCCTTTACTCAGCCCCCTTTCAGTACTTAGAGAGTCAGCCCTATTGGGCTTGTCAAGGGCAAGTTCTCAAATAAACTACGTTTGGTGTACGACCTGTCTGCACCTCATTCTTCCCACATTCCTAGTCTCAATTCCCTGATCCCCTCCGAAGAGTTCTCCCTAAAATATTCCTCCGTGGACATGGCAATCCAAGCAATCATCAAAGCAGGTACAGGCGCCTGGCTCTCCAAAGCCGATATCTCGGATGTCTTCCAGCTCCTGCCTATCCACCCATCCCTTTGGTGCTGGCATGGTATCAAGTGGATGGAGACATACTATTTTGCCACAAAACTGACGTTCGGTTCCAAGAGTAGCCCTTGGCTCTTCTACACATTAGCTCAGTCCCTCGCATGGATACTCTTGCACAAAGCTCAGTGCCAAGAAGTCATCCACTACCTGGAGGACTTCTTACTAATTGAACCACCCAGAAGGCCCCCAGGAGACCTTGACAAACTCAGAGTTGTATTCGGAAATCTCAATGTTCCTATCGCTCAGCACAAAGTCGACGGCCCAGCACACATCACCTTTCTCGGGGTCAATTTAAACACCTGAAACATGCAGGCCAGTCTCCCCCTTGACAAACTAACCCGTATTAGGGCGGTACTTCATAAATTCACCCACACCAGGGGGTGTACCAAAAAGCAGTTGCAATCTCTCCTGGGAATGCTTAATTTCGCAATGCGAATTATTCCACAAGGCCGCACCTTTGTGTCACGCCTGCTGAGATTTCTGTCAGAAACACAAGACCCTGATCAGATCCTAAATCTAGATTCCGCAGCTATAGTGGACCTATCTATGTGGGAGGAATTCCTGTCCGCCTGGAATGGCATGTCTCTATTTATAACCATGGTTTCGGCCCTTTCACCCCAGGTGGTGACAGATGCTGCAGCTTCTACAGGCTTCGTGGCAATTTTTGGCCACCAATGGTTTTCAGGACCCTGGTCTCAACAGATACTGTTGATACCTGGCTTTACCCGAACATCCTCCCTCTTCGAGCTCTATCCCATAGTGGCAGCCGCACAGTTCTGGGGTCATCATTGGACAGGGCAAACCGTGGTCTTCACCACCGACAATCAGGCCACGGCAGACATTGTCAACAAAGGCAGGTCCAAGTCCCTATCAGTCATGTCCTTCCTGCGCAGATTGGTACAACTGTCTTTACAACATCAGTTTAACATCCACTGTTCATTTATACCAGGTAAATACAATCTAGCTGCTGACGCACTGTCACGTTTTAATTAACCTCCTTTTTCAAACAGGTCCCCGGAGCCGATCCAGTGTCGGCCCCTATCCCTGTTTGGTCTCAGCTGACCCTGGACTAATAGAACATTTACAAGGAGCAACCCAGCTCATCAACCACTCACTGTCCCATAACACACTCAAAGCCTACAAGACAGCTTGGAAGGCGTTCAATAAATTCCTGGCACCCTGCTGCAAAGGAACTACAGATGTCAAGCAAGTACTGGCCTTCATTTCATATTGCCACACTCAGCTGGCCTTATCTTATAATACCATTCGGCTATACCTAGCCGGCATACAACATTTCTTGACTCTTCAAGACCCTGCAAAGTCTTCACTGTTCTCGTCCCACGCTATCCGAGCCATCCTACGTGGCATTCAAAAACACCAATCAGTGGTCAGCCCCAAACGTTTACCCATTACGGGGCCCATCTTCAGGGATATGTCAACCATCCTAACTACTGCTCCATTTGGTCTTCTCCCCAGTACGGTCCTACAAGCAGCCATATATTTGGCCTACTACGGGTTCTTTTTTTTTTTTTTTTGCCACGTCAGTGATATATTAGAGACTTAATCCACTTTATCAGTGTCATCTATGTCCCTCCTTTTTTTCACATCATTTGTAGCTTTCTTTACAAATGTACATAACTTTTATTTACTTTAACCAATACAAAATTCGGCATACGTTTTTTTTTTTTTCCCCTCAAAAACCCCATCCCAAAGCCCTCTCGCCTACCCCCACCTCTGTGCACATTGGTTAATATCTCTCTTTTTAATCAGTTCTAGTTCTCAAACCTTCAGTAATGCTCCATAATTTTTTAAAGTCCTTCCAGTTTTGCCAGTTATTCCCCCCCCCTGCTGATTCGGCTTCCCTTCCAAGTCCTCCTTCCTCCATATATCGAATACCTTCTACTACATCCACCCACTCTCAAATTGATGGGCCCTCTACCTTCTGCCACTTTTTTGCGATGGTCTTTTTCGCGCGCATCCAGCAGATGTGGTACTAGGGTGTTTTTATACTTTTTTACCTCCCCTCCTATTCCATGATGTAACACTGTCCAGGGGTCTGTTTTAACTTCTATCTTAGTTATTTCCTTGATAAGCCCAAAGATTTTTACCCAATAACATTTAATTTCAGGGCAATCCCACCATATATGGGCCATGTTTCCTATACCTTTACACCCCCTCCAACACTCCGATGTTTTGTCTGTTTGGTATTTACACGCCTTATCCGGGGTGATATACCAACCTGTTAAAATTTTGTAGTTCATTTCAGCAACACTGGTGTCAAGCGACGAACTGTGGGTCAGTTCCAGTACTTTCTTTAACCTATTACTATCTAACTGCAATCCTAATTCTTTTCCCAATATTGTGATAAATGGTGGTACCTCACTACTACCCTTCGCCAGTCCCAATTTATAGATTTTAGATATTATACCTTTAGTATTGTTCGTCAAACATATATTTTCCAACTCTGGTAGCTCCTCCCCTGACCTTATTGGATGTGGTAGGTGACTGACAAAATGGCTTAGCTGAAGGTATCTCCAGTGATCTAACACCCATGTATCTGTTTTGTGCTTTACTTCCTGAAATGTGACAATCTTCCCCTCTTTAATAATTTCCCTCAGTTGTACCTTTCCATTTTTAATCCAACTCCCCCCCAATTTCCTTTTTCCCCGGTGCAAAATAGTCATTTTCTGAGAGTGAAATTAAAGGTGAGTTATATGTCTTGTATACTTGTTTATATACTGTGTCCTAAACTCTAAAAACCACCTTTGTCAGTGAAAGTGTGTTGATATCTAATACTCTATAGTGTGGAGGGTTCCAAATCAAGTGTCCTAAGTGTGCCTTACTCAAACTATTCTCTATATTCACCCATCTTTTCTGTGTATTCTCTCTAAACCACTCTATCGCTCTTGACACCAGTGTTGCCTTGTAATAACCCTGAATATCAGGCATCACCAGACCCCCTTTCTTTTTTTCTTGTTTTAGAATGTCGAAAGACACTCTGGCCCTTCTGTTTTTCCAAACAGTTCTCATGATAATTGATTTCAGTTTTCTAAAATAATACTGTGGGATATTCAATGGGAGCATCTGTAGTTTATAGATGATTTTAGGTAATAATATCATCTTTATGGCATTGATGCGTCCAACCCATGAAAATGGTTTGCTTGTTATCCTTTTGCTCTCAGCTTTTATTTCGTCTAACAGTGGAATAAAATTTAATTTATAGATCTTCCCTAGTGAGTTAGCCAGTTTTATGCCCAAATAGTCTATTTCTTTTTTCCATATAAATTTAAATTCCTTTTTCAGCTTACTTTCCTTCCTCTTACCCAAGTTAATATTCAGAATTTCCGATTTTGCCGAGTTTATTTTGAAGCTTGACACTTCTCCATACTGACTCAGGACTCTAAGAATGTTTGGCATTGTAATTCTCGGGTTGGCTATGAAAAGCAGAACATCGTCGGCGAAAGCCGCAATCTTATACTCCTCTTTAACCCTGAAACCCCAAATATCCGGATCTGCCCTAATTACCGACAACAGTGGCTCTAAGGAGAGGACAAAAAGCAGGGGGGACAAGGGACACCCCTGTCTCGTTCCCCTCTCCATTTCAAAAACCTCTGAAGGGGAACCATTGATTTTTATCGAGGCCGTAGGGTGGTTGTACAAAGCACGTATCCTGTTAATCATTTTCAGGCCCAAGCCCATAAATTTTAGAGTTTGGAACATGAACCCCCAGTCTACTCTGTCAAATGCTTTTTCCGCGTCTGTAGACAAGAGCAGACCTGGGGGTCCATGATCCTTAATATGCTGCAGCAAGAGGAGCGCTCGCACGCCATTGTCTCGCCCTTCTCTTTTTGGGGTGAACCCCACTTGATCTGGGTGTATCAAGTCACTGAGTATCTCTTTTAACCGATTTGCTAAAACTCTGGCATATAGTTTTACATCTGTGTTGATCAGCGATATTGGCCTATAACTAGAACATATTGTAGCATTTTTCCCCTCATTTGGAATAACCGTGATCTTTGCTCTAAGCGCTTCTCTACTCAGCTCAAAGTCCCTACCCAGCCCGTTCATATATTCACAGAGTCTAGGGGATAATATTTCTTTAAATTTTTTATAATACATATTAGTGAATCCATCCAGACCCGGGCTTTTGCCTGAAGCTGATTCCGATAGTGCTCTATTGATCTCTTCTATCGTTATCGGGCTTTCTAAGATGTTCTTGTCATTCTCGTTAATCTCCGGGAGGTTAGCTTTATTCAAAAATTCTACTATCTTCCTGTCCTGCGCTCCCTCTTGCCTTGTATTTTTGGCCACTGAGTATAACTCCCTATAATATTCCCTGAAGGATTCCCCTATTTCTCTCGTTGTATGGAGCATTACTCCTTTACTATTTTGAATTTTTTCTATGTAGTTTCTGGCTTTTTTCCTTATTATTTTAGCCAATAGTCTACTGCTCTTGTTTCTACTCTGATATCTTTCTTTTGCCACCTTATAAAATGCCTTTTTTGTTTCTAGATCTATATAATCTTTTAGTTCCTCTCTTTTTTGGACTAATTTTTGATAGACCCTCCTCCCTTGGCCCAAACCTTTCTTGTGTTCTTGCTCCAGATTATATGTTTCTTCAGTTAGTTTTTTAATTTGCTCCTTTGTTTCCCTTTTCCTTATTGCCCCCATCTTCATTATTATCGCCCTTATGTAGGCCTTGTGGGCCTCCCACAGGGATGACCCGGCGATCCCTCCTGTATCATTTATTTAAAAATATTGGTTTTAGTTCCTGTTCTATTTTCTTTACATTTGATACTTCTTGTAAAAGGTCTTCGTCTAATCTCCAGGTTACTGGGGTTCTCTGATTTTCTGAAACATACATTCCCATACTAACTGGAGCATGATCTGACAGGGTAGTAACCTCTATCTTAGACTCCACAACTCTGTCCAATAGTGAATGTTCAGTCAGTATATAATCAATCCTAGAGTACGTCCCGTGCGCTGAGGAGTAGAACGAGAAATCCTTCTTATTTGGGTTCATAGTCCTCCATATATCAACCAGTTGACATGAGTGAAGCTTCTGTTTTAACTTGTTCAATTTCTCATTCATTGTCCCCAGCGCACGCAACGTACTGTCTACCTCTGGTGCCATACACACATTGAAATCTCCCATCGTAATCAGACCCCCCTCTTTAAACTCCATTAGTTTTTCTAATATTTTCACTAAAAAACCACTCGGCTCCTTATTCGGTGCATAAATATTTGCCAGCGTACACCTCCATCCCTCAAGGGAACCCTTCAGGAATATATACCTCCCTCCCGGGTCCGTTAGCCTCTCTTCAACCTTAAAATTTACCCCTTTTGCTATTCCTATTGCCACTCCTCTTGCCCTTGATGTTATTGAGTCCCCATAAAACCAGCTTGGATACTTTTTTGACCATATCTTACTCTTAGAATAACATGTTGAAGAAACACAACCTCAGCTTTGTATCTCTCCAATTCCCCCAGTATCTTATGTCTCTTCGTGGGCTCATTAAGACCCTTTACATTATAGGTCATAAAATTTAACTTCCTCATCCCCTCACCTGTTTTTTAATTTTTGTTGGACCTGCATTACTGAACTAACCCAAATTTTCTCCTTTTTTTCTTTTTTCTTTCCCCTTCCTCTTTCCCTTTTACTTCCTTGTACACAGAGTTCCCCCTTCCCCTCCCTCACCCCCTACCCCCCAGCCATCTCCTGGCTCCCCATTCGCCAAGCGCCATGGATACCATGTAGCCTAACAAATCACCTGTTTGAGGTGGGAGCCCGAGTGTGTCCCTTACCCCCCCTTGCATGTTGTTTTAAGCAAAGTGGGGTAATCCAGATACCACAGAAACTCCTCCTCCCGCCGCCCCCCCACTCTATTCCTTAATCCCTCCTCACCTCCCCCCATCCCCTGCTACAGACCCCAAGTCACCCCTCCACCCAACCCGGCAGGTCCGGTTCTTTCATATCAAGTCTATCACAGAAGTCCTTTAATTCTTCAGGGAACCTCAATCTTGCTGATCTTCCATCTCTAAAGCCCATTAAGCACGCCGGGAACCCCCAACTATATTTTATGTTAAGTTCTCTCATCTGGTCCAATAAGGGCTTCAGGAGCCTTCTCCTTGCTAGAGTTTCAGGAGCGAGGTCTGTATATATTTGGATCTCTGACCCTTCAAATTTTAGCGGGGGTTTGCCTCTCATTTTAGATATAATTGCCGCTTTATCTTCATAGTATCTAAACCTGATTATTATATCTCCCGGCCTCTGGTGGTCTGAGTTGAATAGTCTACCTACACGGTGAGTCCTTTCTATTTTAGGGAATTCCACTACCTCCTCTCCTAGCAGAGGACCCAATATTTGGGGGATCACCCTCCTCAAGTCTTCTCCTTTATTTTCTGGGACATAGCGGAGTCTTATATTTTGTCTTCTATCTCGGTTTTCCTGGTCCTCGATCTTATATAGCGTTATCTTCTGATTTTGTCTAGAAGTTTTTATTTGTTCTTTGGAGGTTCATTATCTCCCTTTCTAGTTCCTCCGTTTTTTTCTCCGTTATTTCTACTCTTTCTAACAGGCTTCCCAGGTCTGCTCTCACCAGGCCTATTTCTAGTTTTATTGAGATCTTGAGCTTTTTGAGCATGTCCCCCATTTCCTCTTTTGAAAGCATCTGGGTGCTTGTTCTTCTTTCTTCCACCCGACTTATATCCCCTTCACTTTCCATTATTGAATTCTCTCTGGACTGGGCCATCTTGTCCCCCACTTTATTTGGGGTTCCCCCTCTTCCTTCTGTCCTTGATCCTCCTTGGGCCCCTTGCTCCCCGCCTTTTGGGCTCACCCCTTGGGACATAAACTGTTTTATTGAGCTTCCAGCTGTCCTGTCCTTCAGAGTTTTAGGTGCTCCCCCTTTTTTAGTTGTCGCTTTATTCATTGCTCCCTTCTTTCTCTGACCTCCTGTTGGTTTCCCCAGGTTTGACTCTAACTTCCTCCCTCCTCCTGTGAAGTGAGGACCCTTCAAGAAAGTTAGCCCAGATGATTATTATTCTGAGTCCAGCTTCAGGCTGTTTTTCCTCCTTTCTATTTAGCTCGGCTAACCAGGGGGGGTAACACCTCTTTGGACAGGACCCAGGCCCTCCACGCACCCGTACCTCACAGATGCCTCAGTCTAACTGTCCCCACCCTGCGATCTTCTCTTTGCCTTCCAGATCAATATACTTTCACAGTCCTCTTCTTCGTTTTTGTAAACAGATCTTTTTTTAGTTAATATTTCTTTAAGCTCTTATTTTAAACTGACAAAATAAAAGCTGAATTTTCTTGCTATGCATATTCACCCCCCCTTCATCCCCCTCTCCAGTTTACTCCAGGTGAACTTTCTTATTTACCTTGTTTCCCCCTTACAAATTCAAACAGGCTTCATTGCCCACCAAGGCTGAGGGATTCAGACATAACAATAACTTCAGCTACGATCCTCCTTAATTGACTTCTGTTATCCTAAATCAGGCAGTGTAGCAGAGTATCACTTATCACATAAAGAGGGAGGGCAGAGACAGTGCTATTCCTACATTACCGATACCGGACTGAAAAATCAGTGGATACAACTCCTTTGGCCAAGTGATCCTTTCTGTGTGTACCTATCTGATCTCTATAATCTGAGATCCATCACATCTGGTAAGCGTCGCTGTTTTACTTACTTTGTTTGATGAACAGAAAAATTGTTTGTTCTTCTGAGAAGTTTGTCCTGATTGTTCACATTGGGTCAAGCACTTTTTGGACTACACATATTTATTTTTTATTCCTTATTTTTAACTTCAGCATTTTTAAGCACATTAATTTATTATAGTACATGCTGGCATTTATACATGCCTGCTCATTTGATTTTTTGGATTGCACATTATATATATATATATAGATATATATATATAGAGAGATATATATATATATATATATATATATATATATATATATCTATATCTATATCTATACACAAACATGGGGGTGTTAAATTGGAGTTCTGATATCCCATCCTGCTTGTTAGCAATAGACGCTGAAAAAGCTTTTGACAGGGTGGGATGGAGCTTTCTCAAAGAGACCCTTATACAATGGGGGCTGGGAACTGTAATGATAGACAAGATAATGACCCTGTATCAACATCCAACGGCCAAGATCCGGGCGAACAGTAACCTGTCCGGAGAAATAATAATAGCAAATGGAACCAGACAAGGCTGCCCACTGTCCCCAATACTATATATATTAATTATGGAACACCTATTAAATGCTATTAGGGCGAATAAAGATATACAAGGTATAAGAGTGGGGGATACAGAATACAAGCTGTCTGTCTATGCAGACGACATTTTGTTGTATGTCACAAACCCGTTGATAACACTACCAAACTTGATAAAGGAATTTAAACGCTTTGGCATCCTGAGTAATTTTAAAGTTAACTATAATAAGTCTGAGGCAATGAATATCAATATGTCCAGAAGTATGGTGGAATTACTCAAGAAGGATTTCCCCTTTAGATGGCAGGAAAATGCTATTAAATACCTGGGCACCTATATCCCCACGGATTTAAAGAAATTAGAAGAGTACAACTATGTCCCGATGTTGCAAAAAATAACAAAAACTCTCCAGCAATACAATAAGGGTACTTTCTCATGGTTGGGGAGGGTAAATGTCATAAAAATGGACATACTCCCAAAAATACTATATATATTACAAGCGATCCCCGTGTTTCCTGCAGTGGGCTTTGTGAAAAAGGTTTCCAGGATTATTGGACAATTTGTATGGGCAGGTAAGACCCCCAGGATCAGTAGAAAAGTGCTAAATAAGACTAAAGCAAATGGGGGCCTATCCCTCCCTGATATAGCAGTATATCTTAAGGCGGTAATGGTCACCAGGTTAGTTGACTGGTTCCATAATAGGAATAAAAAACAATGGGTGGGACTCGAGGAAGAGATCACAGGGTTGAAATTAAAATCTCTGCCATGGATCAAAAGGACATATAGCTCACCGTATGGCTATACACCCTTCTTAGTGACCTTAACAATGAAAACATGGGACATTCTGATTAAAATGGGGCGCGTCTCTACCTTTAGAGGACCCATGACCCCTCTCTTCGATAACCCAGAATTCCCGTTGGCATTCGGGGTAAAATCATTCCTTAAGTGGTACAGTCATGAGGACACAAGGGTAATAGAAACACTGGTGGGAAATAGGGTCCTTCCTCTAGAGTCCATGAGGGAGGAACATAGAAAAGATTGGTTGCAGTATGGCTTATTCCAAAAGTATGTCATATCCCTGTTCAAAGAAGCAGAAGTAACCAGACCCCTAACGGTGCTAGAAGAAATCTTTACTCAAGCTGAAAGACCTTTGCACGTGCTTTCGAAAGTATATAAAATTTTAATTGAGGACGGCCAGAAGTTGGAGTTACCATATATTAAGAAGTGGGAAGAGGAACTGGGGAAGGAGATCCCCAGGAAGGAATGGGTAAAAGCCTTAGCAGTCACGCACAAACTCTCTGTTTCAACTAAACATCAAGAAAGAAACTATAAGATTTTAGCTAGATGGTATAAGTGCCCTGTAGACCTCTATAGGATAAGCCCTATGAATAAAGAAGTATGCTGGAGGTGTCAGGAAAGACGTGGTACAATGTCCCATATCTGGTATTATTGCTCTAAAATCCTTCCATTCTGGCAGAAAATTTTCGAAATTTTTAGGGACATGACAGCGAGGGAAATATATCCAGATATACAAATAGCAGTATTATCCATGATCCCCGGATCAATGAAAAGTATAAAGAAAGGCCCATTAAAATATTTCCTAACGGCTGCCCGTACGTGTATAGCCAGAAAATGGAAATGTTCAGATCCACCCTCCTTGGTGGAGTGGGAGTGTGAGATAACGGAGATGCGGACCCTGGAAGAAAGAAAGGTGAGAGAGGAAAGATCCAGTAAGCAGATTAAACGGACAACAGATATTTGGAAAAGGTGGGAAACATATAGCGCCTCAGCAGATTTACTATGTGACCCATAAGAGGTTGAGTACCCTTAGGGATATGGGAATATATACTCTTCCCCTTTTTTTTTTTTTTTTTTTTTTTGTTAGGTATGAATGGTCTAGTATGAGTGATTGGAGGGGATCAACTGGCAGGATGTTTGATGGCTGAGTAAAGGCGATTAGAGATGGATTTGAGCATAGTAAATAAATACTATGTATGGTGTATATATGTTTTTAGCATGACTGTTTTTTATTAGGATATGTGTTGTAATTGTTAAAATTGAAAACTGTTTGAATAAATAAAGATATTAAAAAAAAAAAAAAAAAATTGGAGTTCTGATTTAAACAGATTGTACTTGCAATATAACTAAATTCAGCATTCTCATTTATCCAGTAGTTTGCTTTATTGATATTCACTTTAATGCAAGCATTTATCCTATAAGGAAACATTTTTAACGTACCTGTAATCCCAGGAAAATGCAAAGATACCATGGAGGAACATCTTCTATCTTATAAAGCATGTCAAATTCTGTAGTTTTCTTTTCTGTTGTTTCAGGTGTGGAAACATCATCATTCTGTTAAATAAACAGCAAAAATAAGTCAGGGCAACAAGATGAAAACAAACTGACATTTTAGGGTAGCAAAAAAAAAAAAATGAATATCTGCCACTTTGCATACCAAGCAGCTTTGATTGCAAGGTATGTACAGTACAAGGCAGTTTCTTTTTATGCCGACAAGCATATTGGTAGTTGAGGAATGCCCTTGTGTGCCTTCGTGTTTTACTTTCTAATCTAAACAACAGTAATTATGTTCTGATTCAGGGTAATAATCTGTGTACCATTCCTGGGATAAGGAAACAATACCTTTTCTTTGGCGCAGATTAGTGGATACTTCATCAGCACTGTTAGAATTCATCAAACGTGTAGCACTTTCTGCGAGTTATGCTGCTAGACAAAACTCAGTTTTTGATTTCACTTCACTAAACTGGGTGTTTGATTTTTTTCCACCTGCTTCTGGGAGAAGTTTCTAAAATATTGGGCAGGGAGAGTCAAATGACCAGTGAATATTTATCATGCCCCAGCCAATCCCTGAAATGAGGCATCCAGAAGGTAACTGGGGAGCTGAGAATTGTTTGGGAGGCCTTTTCAGAGTGTTCTTTCCTCTCCATGGGGGGTTCCAGATCTCCTGCAGCTGCCCCTGAAAGATATCTGCACGAATTTGCAGTTTGGGCCTTAGCAGGAGATGGGCTGAGGACCTGGAGGATGGAGATCCTAATGGAGTTTTATAGTCTGAGTATGGGGCGGGACTAGGTAACAGGGTGTCACATCCTGTATATCAATAAACAGAATAAGAGAAAAGTGACCAGCACACATTTGGGGCACCCAACGCAGATTTTTAAAATATTTTTTGGTATGCATTAAAATACTAGTAATTCATAAAAACATGCAAGCATGGTTATGTCACACTTCCAGCCCAAATATACACATGTTACATTAATATAATCTGTCTGTGCAAACACAAGTAATGTTGTCATATCCAAAGTCTGAAGGCTGGGGGTGAGACAGACCCCAAATTCTTGATATGCTTCTTGGAATAAAAGATTGCTTCTTCAGGAATCAGGTGAGGGGTGTACAAAATATGTGAGATACTATGAATTGCATATGTCTCACATATTTTGTAGTGTCCGAGGCAGAAGAGCTAGTCTAGCTCTCATCCACCACAGACATTAAAAGGAGTGCACTCGCATTCATCAGGAGATTTGGGAGCCTTCAAATTAGAAAAAAGTAAACCCTTAAAATCAAATAAGAAATTACCCAATTAACAGAGCCATTAAGACATGGTTACAAAGAAAAGTTTGCATGGCTGTAGGCATGGGCACATCCATTAGGCCACCAGGCGTGATAGAGCAGGGGTGCCACATTGATCCACCTCAAGGGGCCTGTGTACAACAGCATGCATAAAGGGATGGTATGTAATAGTAAAGAACCTGGTACAATTGGAGGAAACAGTAATAAACTAATAGCTAAATTCTCAACAATGCAAGCCAGCAGAAAAGAGGCAGCTGGCTTACCAAGCATCAAATGTCTAATGCCCTGTACACACAGTCGAATTTTCTGGCGGAAAATGTACGATCAGAGCTTGTTGTTGGAAATTCCGACCGCATGTGGGCTCCATCAGACTTTTTCCATTGGAATTTCCAACACACAAAGTTTGAGAGCAGGCTATAAAATTTTCCGTCAACAAAATCCGATCGCGTCAATTCCAACCGTGTGTGGCCAATTCCGATGCACAAAGTGCCATGCATGCTCAGAATAAATTCCGAGACGGAACTGCTTGGTCTGCTTAAATTAGCGTTCGGAATGGATATAGTACTTTCGTCACGCTGCAATGTTTTAAATTGTTTAATGCAGGGCACTCTTTTCTTCTTTATAATGCTAGAAGAATGAAGTTGTTTTGCTGCTCATATTCACACAGACTTCTCACAAACTTCTTTCTTTATTATTTATCGTGATTTCATTAATATAATATTTTTATTTGTCACATCTACGGAAAAAAAAAAAAAAAAAATTTGATGTTCCTCCAGCGTGGCCCCAAGGACAATACCTCCAGTCTATCCACCAACCAAAAATCATGTCATGTGGTAAAAGGGCAGACCTAACTGCACATCTGTAAGTAAAAGGTACAGAAATGAAGGGCAAAGGCGCCCCATTGTTTTTAAAGCAACTCCAGTCTTAAGCAAACCATATACATTTCCCCAGTATCCGCAACGGCAGAAAACTTCCCCTCCACCCCCACACCCCCATTGAAACTGGTGATGTGTAAGTACCCAAAAATCCCAACTAGTACAACCGTAGTAGGGGCGTGAACTTATATTAGATGGTGTTGTCTAACAAGACAACAGAGATGCTGGAATACTGTAGTATTACTTATAGAAATATTTCTCCTGGGCGATTCCAGGGGCACATAACTTAGTTACAACCTGAGACGTTAACCATATTCTCTCCTTGCTCAAATAACAGCATAAAGGGCTAAACAGATGGAGCAAAAACTAAGCAATCATCTATGAATAATTGTTACCCTACACATGCCCCATGATATTTGCAGTGCAATGACAGATACTAATAACAAGAGTTCAGTAGATCAATGTAGTTGTAACCTCCATGGCTGGAGGCTGCGCGCTTATCTATCAGGTGACTTTAGCTCTTGGAGCTAGCAGTACTCCTTACACCAGGGACAATTTGAAACTGTAGAAGAAGTTTTTCATATAGGATAAGTTTTTACATTGAAGAGAAAAGAGAACGAAAAAGGGCATGCACTGCAGTTCAATATTAACCGATACCAGACAGTACATCCAGGAAAGTTTAAGCAACGATAGGGTCCTTACCAAGGAACTATAATAATAGCAGTTTCCCATAACAGTCCGGGTGGGCTATAAACTAACGTCAACATCTTGAGCAGGTATTACCCTTTTCGTCAAGGTTGCTACTTGCAAAAGACCCTTGTGGCAGTCAACTTTATGTATCTTCATAGTAAAACATGCGTCAAACCTATTAAAGAAAAGAAAAAAAAAAAGGAAAGGGAGACTTCATCTGTCCCATGTACATACTAGTACCAGCGCAGCCATGTCATCCGGTGCAGCAGATTTCCAAGCTGGCAAGGGCAAGCGCCGGGGTCTCCATCAGGCCACAGATAGTAATATATAACAGCAACTAGATCAATATCCTCTAGTCAGTAGTATAGCATCCAGAGCAGCCTGGAGAGGATTGAGGTAGCATTCCACTTAACGCTGATGTGGTAGGGCTTCAAGCCAGGTGGCAGCATCTCGGGGAGATGTAAAGAATTTCACTGTCTCGCCATCCTGCACCCTCAATCTGGCTGGAAAAAGAATGCTATATTTGATGTTCCGTGCCCACAGCAATGCTTTGACTTGGTCAAATGATCTGCGTAGCTTCTGTGTTTCAACAGAATAATCCGGGAAGAAGAGCAGGTTTGCATTTTGGAACTTTATTTCTCCGACCTTGCACACCTCCCTGAGAACTGCATCCCGGTCTCTAAAATTGAGCATTCGGAAGATCAGAGTACGGGGATTGGAGCCGGGCGGACCAGGGACAGGAGGGATCCGGTGTGCGCGGTCCACAGTAAAGAAGGGAGAAAATTGAGCAGCCGCGAGCAATGATTTCAGCAGATCTTCCACAAATACCGTGGGATTCTTCCCCTCAGCCCCTTCTGGCATGCCCACGATCCGGAGGTTGTTCCTCCGGTTCCGGTTCTCGGCGTCGTCCACTTTATATTCTAGAGCCCGGACTTTAGTCTGTAGCGTGCAAATGGAGGCAGTGTGGTCTGTAATGGTATTCTCTGTCAGCCCCACGCGCTCCTCTACCTCCGTCACCCTCGAGCGAAGCTTGTCCTGGTCCTGCCGGATCAGGCTCACATCAAGCTGCACTGACTCGATTTTACTTGTCAGGGCAGCCTGGCAAGAGGCAATCGCAGCCATCACCTCTGGGAATCCAAGCTGTGGTGTCTCTGCCGGGCCATCAGCCTCCGTCTGCGACGCCATATTTGAGAGCCACCAGGGAGAATCTGCCACATGGGGGTCCGCAGTCAGAGCTGTATCCTCCGGGATTTGCGGGAAACGTGGCTTTTTCACCCATCGACGTGTTTTATATGGCATTTAGGCTATTGTGGTTAGTTTATCTGGTGGAAAAGCAGCCAGGAAACAGGATAGACAAGAGATCATCCAGCAGAGCTCTGACTCACATGTCCTCCTAGGTTGCCATCTTGGGCACGCCCCCCTGCATTTATATCATTAGATGAAATTGTTATTATGAGAAACAGGAGATTTGGCTGTGTGCTCTGTGTGCAGCCAAATTTCCATTTCAGTTTGGCGAGCCAGAACATAGAAGTGAACAGAACCTCCTTTAGAACCGGATCATTAAGATGTGCTGGGGAGGGTCTGCTTCGCAAAAAGAACAAATTTTTCATCTTTTAAAATAATGCTGGAAGTTTGATCGTATGTCTGGTGTGTGCCTGCGTGTGTGTGTGATTTGTATCTTGAATGTATGTGTAAATAACTGTATGTTGTGTAATAAGTATATGAGAAATAGAAATGTATGAATTGGGATTATTTGCAGCCTGCAATGTGTGTGTGTGTGGATGAGTAGTTTTGTAAGTAGCTGAATCGCTTTGTAAAGATGCCATGAGCTTTACCGGGGGAGGGGGGGGCCAAGCAATGGTGAAAGTTGGCTACTCCCTGTTGACAATAGAAAGGTTTTGTTTTGAGGTGAAAAGAACAGGGAAGCATTCATTGTCTGTATTTCTCAATGTCTTGTTCCTGTGAAAGCTGATGTGAACTGAGTTTGAGGAGAGGGTATATAGCAGCGGTGTGCTTGTGTTTTTTAATGTGGTCTTTTTGTCATCGGCCATCTTGCTGTGGTCCAGACTTCATCTACCATGTGTTCCTAAGTTGTGCTTTTTCGTAACTTTAACACTTTTTAAATGTTTGTCTAAGTGTTCATTTAGTATCTCAAATGTGTAATTTTGTGGGGAGAAATTTTTGGTTTTGGCAGGAAAATGATTTTTGTCTGCTATTTCCTTTTGTTCTTTTGTTGTTGTCTGCCATGTGACTACGGTGGCCATTTTCTATTCCTTTGTGTGTGAAATATTTATCCATCTTGGTACTGAATTTCAGGTTTGGCGGGAAAATGCGCCATTTTGTTGGGGTCTGGCTTTTGTTGTGGTCACCATGTGCATCAGCGGCCATTTTGAAGACCTCTGGGCCTTCCTATAGGGGAAGCTACTCCATTGTGTATTCCTTTGTGTGTGCAAAGCCATGTGCTTTAAGCTACAATCTGGCTTCTAGGCACTATTTTGTGAATTCTATTTTTGTACTGTTTACATACTTTTCAAGGAAACTATTGCGTTTTCTGTATTGAATATTGGTTTTGAGTGAAATCTCTACTTTGCATTGAATTTCAATGGATAACAAGACTAGCTTTAACTGAGTTTTTGTACACAGCGGTGTGTATTATTTAAATTTTTTTAATGTTTGGGAGTTTCTCAGAGGGCAATTCATTGTTTTGAGGCTTGTTTCGCTTTAGCTAAGGTTTGCTAGCCTGCAGTATCCCTCCCCTCCCTTTTCTTGTACATTGATATGTAAATAAACCAGTTTGAGGGGTTTTAGAGCTGGGCATGCAGCATTTTATGTATCAACAGCAATTTGATGGTTGGGAGCTTGGGGTATCACACAAGCAAATGAGATTTGTGCTTGGAAGGACAGTGGGAAAATACTGGCGTTTGAAAGTGTTTTACATTTAATTCCAATTGTTTTAAAGAAGTTTATGTTTCTAGAGATCAACAACCAAATTTCATGTGTTAATGGCACCATTTTGTTTGTGGTTTGCAGTGGAAGGGAAAGATTTTGGTTGAACTCCTTCAGCCGTCTTTTTGCAGGAGTTTCAGTTTTTGGCTTTTGTTGCACTGTTTGGTATTTTGGTCAAAACTTGTGGTTTGACTTCCCAGGGGATATGTGAGTCAAGGGGGATTCCCTCCCATTTGCAATATGGGGGGGGTTATTCCGCCCACTCCTGGACAAAAGTTTTTATTTGTTGATGTTAGCCATAGCTGGCTGATGATTGGCCAAGCATGCACTATGACCCGCATGCTTGGCCAATCACAGCGCCGTCAGTAGAGAGAGCTGTAATTGGCCAAAGCCAGGGTGGCTTTGGCCAATTATGGCTCAGGGGGTTTAGAACATGCCCCACACTATATAAGGCCACCTGTACGGAAGCCCTGTGTAGTGTGTTCCATCGTGCTTAGATAGACAGAGAGACAGTGTTATTTCATTTGAGTTAGCTAGATTAGGCAGGACAGTCAGTGAGTTAGCTGCACTTAGTGTATTGTGTGTCTGTGTATATATATATATATATATATATATATATATATATATATATATATATATATATATATACACACATATACACATACACACACTGTATTCAGTTTAGCTAGATCCGTTCCTGTTATCTTCCTACTGACAGGCAGGCTTGTCTTGTTACAGTATTTACAGCTACCTGAAGAAAATTGCTGTGTTCAGTTAAAGCTACAAGTTAGTTTAGTGTGACCTCTGCACAGTGTTCAGCTAAAGCTACAAGTTAGGGTAGTGCGTCCTCCTCACAGTGTTCAGTTAAAGCTACAAGTTGGTGTAGTGCGTCCTCCTCACAGTGTTCAGCTAAAACTACATGTTAGTGTAGTGCGTCCTCTGCACAGTGTTCAGCTAAAGCTACAAGTTAGTGTAGTGCGTCCTCTTCACAGTGTTCAGCTAAAGCTACAAGTTGGTTTATTATGACCTCTGAACAGTGTTCAGCTAAAGCTACAAGTTAGGGTAGTGCGTCCTCCTCACAGTGTTCAGCTAAAACTACAAGTTAGTGTAGTGCGAGCTCTGCACAGTGTTTACCTAAAGCTACCTGTAGAAATTTGGTGGGGTTTTCCTGATCCTATCACTACCGCAGGCAGCTAAATAAGCTACAAGTTAGTTTTTTGCGAGTTCTGCACAGTGTTCAGCTAAAGATACCTGTAGAAGGTTGGTGGTGTTCTCATACTACAGGCAGGCAGTTGATTTTGCTAGCTGCAGTATCAGTAGATTATATATTATTATTATTATTGTACAAGATTTATATAGCGCCAACAGTTTACTCAGCGCTTTACAATGTATAAGGGGGACAACACAATTACAGTACAGTTCAATACAAAAGGTACAGGAGGGCCCTGCTCGTAGAGCTTACATTCTAAAGGGAGGGGGTGGTGGTACAAAAGGTAATAGCTGCAAAGAATGATTTGATGGGGGTGGCTCAGGGACAGTTATGTGGGTGTGGGATAGGCTTCCCTGAATAAATTAGTTTTCAAGGATCTCCTAAAGGTGGACAGGGTAGGGGCTGATCGGACATACTGGGGCGGGGAATTCCAGAAGATGGGAGAGGCTCTGGAGAAGTCCTGAAGGCGAGCATGGGAGGAGGTAACAAGGGAGCTAGAGAGCAGGAGGTCCTGGGAGGAGCGGAGGGGGCGATTTGGGCAATATCTGCAGATGAGGTTGGTGATGTAGATGGGGACGATGTTGTGAATGGCATTGTATGTTATGGTTAGCATTTTGAATTTTACACGGTGGGGTAGGGGAAGCCAGTGAAGGGATTGGCAGAGAGGAGCAGCAGTCAAGGATTGATTAGTGAGGTGTATTAGTCTAGCAGCAGCATTCATAATAGACTGAAGGGGGATAGCCTGCTTAAGGGTAGGCCATTGAGGAGAGAGTTGCAGTAGTCGAGGCGGGAAATAATCAAGGAGTGAATAAGTTACTTTGTAGTGTCATTAGCCAGGAAGGGGCGAATTCTGGAGATGTTGTGGAGGTTAAGGCGGCAGGATTTAGCCAGTGATTGGATATGGGGGCTGAAGGAGAGGTCAGAGTCAAGGATTACACCCAGGACTCTGGCATGTGTGGAGGGACCAATGGTTGTGTTGTTGATATTAATGGTGAAGTCACAGGAGGGGGACCGTGAAGGAGGAAATATAACAAGCTCAGTTTTAGAAAGATTAGGTTTGAGGCAGTGGTGTGACATTCATACCGATATGTCATTCAGCAAGTTTAAGATCTGTGAGGAGATAGTGGGGGTGAGTTGGGGAGTGGAGAGATAGATCTGTGTGTCATCTGCATAGATGTGGTATTGGAAGCCATGGGAGGTGATCAACTGGCCCAGGGAAGAGGTATAGAGTGAGAAAAGGAGAGGCCCAAGGACGGAGCTATATTATATATATATATATATATATCCCAGCTTAGTGCAGCTACAGGCCATTAGTATGTCTGGAAGGCCAACAAGGAGAGGCAGACAGTCACAAGCCAATAAAAGAGGGCAAGCAGGCCCTGTGTCTAGAGGCAACAGTGCTGGTCGTGGAGACAGTGCATCCTCATCAGCACGTGGCCATGGGACAGGCTTGGCCTTTTTTTTTGCCCTCCAGGGGCCAGCCTAAGGGCAGCACACTGACAGCATCACACCCCAAAGCTTGGTATGTGCAGGGCGCTGCTGTCTCTGCGTGTTATTCCAAAAGTTCTTTGGTGTGGGCCTTTTTTGAGACGAGTGCATCAGATCGCACCGCTGCTATTTGCAACATATGTCTCAAGCGTATCTCGCTTGGCCAAAACATCTCCCGCTTGGGCACCACATGCTTTGACCAGACATATGTTGACCTACCATGCAGTTCGTTGGCAAGCGTATCTAAAAGACCCACACCAAAGAACAAAGAGGACCTCTCCTTGCTCCTCATCAGCTGAGATCTCCAACCCCACTATACCTTCAGTCCTCTCTGAGACCTGCACTGAGAGGAATGAAGGTGTAGAATTAGGTGTGTCACAGCCAAGTACTTGTGGGCAATCTGCTTTCGGTACACCAACGTCAGATTGTACCAGGCAAATTTCCCTGCCCCAGCTGCTGCACCGCCGAAAGAAGTTCGCTCCCAGCCATCCACATGCCCAGCGGTTGAATGCTAGCTTGGCAAAATTGCTAGCACTTCAACTGCTGCCTTTTCAGTTGGTAGACTCTGCCCCCTTCTGTGAGTTTGTGGAATGTGCGGTTCCTCAGTGGCAGGTACCCAAATGCCACTTTTTCTCACGGAAGGCGATTCCGGCTCTTTACCGGCATGTGGAAGGCAATGTCCATGCCTTTCTGGACAGGGCGGTCAGCGGTAAGGTGCATATTACCGCTGACTCATGGTCCAGCAGGCATGGACAGGGACGTTACCCAAGTTTCACCGCGCATTGGGTGACTCTGCTGGCAACTGGGAAGGATGCAGGACAAGGTGCAGTAGTGTTGGAGGTTGTTCCGCGACCACGCCTCCAAAATGCCACTACTAATGATTGTGACACACCTCTCTCCTCCACCCCCTCCTCTTCTTCTTCCTCTATGGCCTCTTCTTGCGCTTTGTCCTTGGAACCAGTGGTGCTCCGTAGCCGTTCAAGGGGCTATGCAAGTATGCAGGCCAAAAGATGCCATGCGGTGCTTGAGCTGGTGTGCTTGGGGGACAGGAGCCACACTGGGGCAGAGGTTCTGTCAGCTCTGCAGGGGCAGGTTCAGAGGTGGTTGACGCCACGCCAACTTAAGGCAGGAATGGTGGTTTGCGACAATGGCACCAACCTCCTCTCTGCCCTCCGACAGGGACAACTGACCCATGTGCCCTGTTTGGCTCACGTCCTTAACTTGGTGGTGCAGCGGTTCTTGGGCAGGTACCCGGGCTTACAGGATGTCCTGAGGCAGGCCAGGAAAGTCTGTGTGCATTTCCGCCGGTCATATAATGCCAGTGCTCGGCTGGCAGACCTCCAAAAGGAGTTAAACCTGCCCAAGAACCGCCTAATCTGTGACATGCCCACCAGGTGGAACTCAACATTGGCCATGCTGCAGCTGCTGCACACGCAGCAGAGGGCCATCAATGAGTACCTGTGCGACTATGGCACCAGGACAGGGTCAGGGGAGCTTGTTTTTTTTCCCCACGCCAGTGGGCCATGATCAGGGATGCATGCACTGACTGTCACCATTTGAGGAGGCCACGAGGATGGTGAGTAGTGACAGTGGCATGCATCAGTGACACTGTCCCCCTTGTCCACCTGTTGGAGCACACGCTGCGTGGAATAATGGACAGGGCACTTGAGGCAGAACAGAGGCAGGAAGAGGAGGACTTCCTTAGCTCTCAAGGCCCCCTTTATCCAGATAGTGTTCCTGCGTGCCCGCCGATCACACAGGAAGAGGACGAGGAGGAGGAGGAGGAGGAAGATTGTGTCAGTATGGAGGTGGAGCCTGGCACTCAGCATCAGCAGCAGTCTTTAAGGGATCAGTCACGAGAAACACATGGACTTGTACGTGGCTGGGAGGAGGTGGCTGCGGATCAGGTCGTCCTTAGTGACCCAGAGGACTCCGGACCTAATGCCTCAGCAAATCTACGCTGCATGGCCTCCTTGATCCTGCAAAGCCTGCGTAAGGATCCTCGTATTCGTGGTATTAAGGAGAAGGACCAATACTGTCTGGCAACCCTCCTTGATCCACGTTACAAGAGTAAGATTTCGGACCTTATCTTTCCATCGCAGAGGGAGCAGAGGATGAAAGATCTTCGGGAGGCCTTGCAGAAAGGTCTGTGCAACGCGTTCCCAGAGACTGGGAGGTTACAAACTCCTGTTTCTGGACAATGTGTTGCTGAGGCTTCGGTCAGTCAAAGAAGGAGCCGTGGAGAAGGTGGCCATCTGACAGATGCGTTCAGACAATTTTTTAGTCCGCAGCCCCAAGGTATGATCGGTTCCAGCAACCATCGCCAGCGTCTGTTTTACATGGTGCAGGAATACCTAGGGGCAAGATCTGACTTGGACACCTTTCCCACCGAAAATCCTCTGGGTTACTGGGTCTTGAGGATGGATCACTGGCCAGAGCTTGCACAGTATGCAATTGCACTACTGGCCTGTCCTGCATCCAGCGTTCTTTCGGAACGCACATTCAGTGCTGCTGGAGGCTTTGTAACCGATCACAGGGTGCGTCTGTCCACTGACTCGGTCGATCGACTGACCTTCATAAAAATGAATCAGTCTTGGATCACCACCAGCTACCAAGCACCTGATGCTGATGTAACCGAATAATTTTTTTTTAAATCTCAGATCCCTTCAAAGACTGCCTATGCTGATGCTGAGTGACTATCCTGAGTAATTATCCTCTACCTCCTCAATGATCACGCTGATAGCTTGTAAGAACATTTTTAATTCTGGGCGCCGCCACCAGTGCCTAAGGCCCAATTTTTCAGCCCCTGTGTAACAGGGGCGTGTAATTACAATTTTTGATGCAATACTTTGCAGCAGGGCTCATTCCTGCGTTCCAACTAGAGTATCTGAGGGGTTGCAGTGTTGTGGCACCAGCACCAGTGCCTAAGGCCCAATTTTTCAGCCCCTGTTCAACAGGGGCATGTAATTACAATTCTTGATCTAATATTTCACAGCAGGGCCCATTTCTGCGCCCACCAAGAGCGAATGAGGACATACAGTGTTGTGGCACCAGCACCACCACCACCAAAGGCCCAATTTTTCTGCCCTTGTTGGGCATGTAATTACAATTCTTGATCTAATATTTCACAGCAGGGCCCTGTGAGGGCTTACAGTGTTGTGGCCACAACACCACCTAAGGCCCAAATTTCTGCTGAGTATATAGAGCAGGCCCCTACTTTCAAACATCCAACTTACAAACGACTCCTACTTGCAAACAGAAGGAGACAACAGGAAGTGAGATGAAATCTACCCCTAGGAAGGGAAATTCTCTCCTGTAAGAGTTAATATGGGAAAAACATTTCCCCTTTCCACTGATGCTTTATCACCAATCCTTGTTTCACAAAAAAACCCAAATTTTCAAAAAACATTTGTCATTGGGACAAAAAGTGAGGTGAAATCTTCTGAAGAGGAGCACAGGCAGCAAAACAAATGTCACAGGGGTGATAACCCTTCCCTGTGTTTTCCAAAAAGCTTAAAATAGATTTTTTAGCTGGAGCTAAACACGTTAAAAATGTACCAGTTCAAAATTACTGATTCTACTTAACAACAAACCTACAGTCCCTATCTTGTTTGCACCGCCTGTATACTGCTGTTCAGAGTACAGAGCCTGTATACTGCTGTTTCCTTTTTTAATTTGGGTGCGGGGTTCCCCTTAATATCCATACAAGACCCAAAGGGCCTGGTAATGAACTGGGGGGTACCCATGCCGTTTGTCTCACTGATTTTCATCCATATTGCCAGGACCTGACATTACATTAAAGCCGCAAGCAGTTTTAAATGACTTTTTCCTTTAAAAATGACATTTTGTGCAGGGACTCTTCTAAGCACAGGAAACACACGACACTTTACAGGCATACTATAGACACCCCCCAGGTACGATATTTAAAGGAATATTTCACTTTTTTTTTTTTTACTTTAATCATCATTAAAATCACTGCTCCCGAAAAAACGGCCGTTTTTAAAAGGTTTTTTGCATTGATACATGTCCCCTGGGGCAGGACCCGGGTCCCCAAACGCTTTTTAGGACAAGACCATGCAAATTAGCCTTTAAAATGAGCACTTTTGATTTCAAACGTTCGAGTCCCATAGACGTCAATGGGGTTCTAACATTTGTGCGAATTTTCGGTTCGTTCTCAGGTTCTGGTGCGAACCGAACCTGGGGGTGTTCGGCTCATCCCAAGTGAGGATGTGTTGTGTGTGTTTGTGAGGATGGGGCACACACCAGAGGATGAGCTACGGCAGAGGAAAGACATATGATCATAAGGTGAGATGCATTTATATCATTAGGCGAAATTGTTATTATGAAAAACAGGAGAAGAGGGAGGCAATGCTGGAGAAACAGCAGAAATTGGTGAAGCCTTTGGCCCCCAGGGCACACATCAATTATTTTACTGCAAAATTGGTGGACTGAGGAGTCCATATATAAGGGAGTACAATCTGGTCCAGAAGTCCAAGAGATCATGAACAGCAGCAGATGACATACATGTCCCCAGGCTGTGGTCATACAAGAGCCTGAACCCAGGCCATCACTTTCTTGTCTTCCTTCCACTCTTCCTTCCAGGCTGTGTCTGAGGTGATGGAGTTGTAGCAGGAGGAGGAGGATGCAACTCACACAGGTGGGTATTGGGTGTGATTTCGCCCCTCACCCCCTTAGTTAATGTTTTATAAAGGATGTCCTCACACATGAGGTGTTGGCCCTCCTGCATGTTCTGCAGTTTGGTGGCAGCCACGCAGGCAAAGACCTCTTCATGAGTGGGGGTGGCTCTGAGGGACGCAGAAGCCTCCTGAATCAGCCCGAGTGCTGAATCCTCCATGTTACTCCTCTTCCTGGGTCTTTTGTTTGGAAGGCGGAGGGGAGGAACCTGCAATTCTGTGAGGCTCCTACTGGGCCCGGCCACCTCCTGGCTGCCACTTACCCCCGTCTCCTCCTGGCTGCCATTAACCCCCGCCTCCTCCTGGCTGCCACATTCCACAGCCTCCTTCTGGCTGAAGTCTTCCTGTGTATGAAAAAGGAACATAGTTTTAGATTTTTCTTCATCAATCACACACAATTTTCATCTCATGATTGTTGCAAATTGAATTTTAAGAAATATAAAAGATTATCATTCGGAGCCCAGCATTTTTCATTCTTGTTCCAATTATTTTTGCCCACTACTGTCTATTGATTTGTAAACGCCTTTATTAAATCAGCAATTAGTGATCAATAATAACATCTAGTAAACATAATTTATTAATTGACCAGAAATCTGTAGAAGAATGCTATACCTGGCTCAAGCTGGGCTCCTCCACTTCGTCCTGGCTGGAAGTCCCAGGTTGGACATCGGAAGCCTCAGCTGGGGTGGAAGATAGGGTGGAAGGAAGGGTTGAGAGGGATTCCCTGACCTCAGTCTGGTCTGAAAGAAATCGCAGTCTCTCATAGTATCACAGCCTGGGGACATAAACGTCATCTGCTGCAGCTCCTGATCTCTGGGAATCCTTGACCTTCTTGTGCTCCCTAAGATAAGTGTTCCTCAGGCCACCAATTTTGGCTTTTAAATAGGGGATGGTTTCCGTGGGGACCACCGGCTTCACCAACTCCAGCAGTTTCTCCAGCTTTGCCTGCCTCTTTTGTTTATGATTATAATGTGGGTGTTTCACCTGCCACAGACAAGGCAGCTCCCTGTACTTGTCTATGAACAGGGGAAGAAATTTGTGGTCATTTAAGCCATCCATTATATCTGCATTACACAAGACAAACCCTAATGTCAGGCTAAAGTCTCCTAATCTTGTCCCAATATAGGCCTATAGGCCTCAATCTCTAAGTAGTATAGGCCCAAGTTTAAATGTTACCTTCGTTATCACGATCCTATACTCCTCCCTCCACTCACAGATCGTACGTACTACGCACGCGTGTTACGCTTTATATACATTGCGCATGCGTGAAACTCTGCTCACCCCTGGCGTTCTTTCTAGTCTATTCCCCGCCCCTTCTTGTTCGGCGCAGTGGGGAAGAGCACATGGCGGTGACAGAGCAGGTGTGTACTAATAACTGCAATGAGGAGAAGGAGGAAGAAAGCCCGGAGCCAGAAACGTCACAATCCTGGAGGAGACGATTTAGGGCATCAAATATATCCTTTGTTAAGATGGTGGAGATGGTCAACATCCTCAAGAGGGCTGACTATGACGGGAAGTATGGACCTTACCCCAACCCCAATGTCAGAAAGGCCATGATCATGACTAAAGTTGTGAAGAGTCTGCAGAAGAATTTTGGGGTACGACGATCCAAGGATCAACTAAGGAATCGGTGGTCTGGCCTCAAATTAAGCGAGCACGATCAGTATAGAAGGATCAGGAGAATTCTGCAAAAAAGTAAGTAGTTGTCCTGTGTTCCTATACTTTATTTTTATTAAGTTTGTGCTGCTCCATGTGCTTTTCTTTATACTGTTGTACAGTTTAAAATGGCAACTTTCATGTTCGTGGACACGTTATTCGTATGTAGGAAACATTGTTCGTTCTGCCAAAAAAACACCATGTTTTGTCCAGATGCATTTCAATACATTTTTTCTGGCCTACTTCTCTTAAAATAAGTTTATTGTCTAGATGGGTTTGTAACTAGAATGAAATGTAAAAAAGATTCTGTGTAAGGAGAGGACACTCAGCAGCTGTTTACACATCTGGACGCTGGAGCACTAGTGTGGGACACCAGAACACCCTTTTTATTAGAGGACCCACACAGGTGCTCCAGTGGATAATATAGGGGTGTCTCCATCTGTGAAGCCTGTCCAAGACAGGGAAGTATTCAAGCTTGACAAAGGAAAAAAATATTTCTTCATCTTGCAACTCTGCCAAAAGAGACAATTGTACCCCACTTCCAAGCAATATTTCATGTTCCTATTTCTGCCATCAAATATCTGTGTGCTAAGTATACCTATTTTTTTACATAGGGGAGAAAAGACTCAGAGGACACCACTCAGAGGAGACAACAGACCCCCCACCTCAGGAAGAAGTGTAAATCCCACAAACACAACCAGAGGAGGAGGAGGGAGACGTTGTGGAAATAGTCACCACAACAGGTGAGTGTCTGCGACCACAGGCCCAGGTAAGAGATGGATGCCTGCATATTTATAATACATGGTGTTTTTTTTTTATATATTTTTAGGTGATCATGATGTTGTGGATGAAGCTCATTTCACCAGTGAAAGTGCCCAGATCCTGATCGGGGAGATAATGGGGTGTAATAGGGACTTGGAAAACATCAAGCAAAACATCAATGATGTTCAAAACAAAATGAAGAACATCATTAATGTTTTAGGGAGAATTTAAAACCCCTAGAAATCCCTAACTTATTTCTGCTTTGTTTTTCTGACAATTTTTTGAAAATTTTGTGACATATTATCGAAAAGCCAAATTTTGAAGATGCACACACACTGTGTCAACATGTGCTATCTGCCATCACGGGAGATCAATGTACGTGTTTTGTGGGTGCAACCCCTTCCTCAATAATAAAGTAGCTGAGAGGAAGGGGTTGCACCCACAAAACACATCCATTGATCCCCCATTATGGCAGCTAGCACATGTTGACATTCGGCAATTTGTTTGCATCTTCAAAATTTGGCTTTTCCAGGGGTGACTTCACCCCATCTGCTGAACGCAATAACAAACACAGTTTATAAATACTCATGTCTGATATTGCCTTCAATTTCTACAAAAGTTGAACTTTGTAAGTTCCAGAGTTGTGTATTTCTTGTTCAATTTAAACATGCCTGTTTTACCTTAAAAGGCAATTTCGACTTTTTAATGTGACCTAAAAAATTGTTATACAAACATGTTGGTTTGTTTTAAAAACCTTTTATAAATGCACATGTGATTGTTAATTATCAATCTTTTTAATCAAAGCACAATGTGTGGCTTCTTCTTTCAATGCTCAAAAGCATTTTTTTGTTGTAAAGTTGTTGTTTTCAGTGACAATGGGGGTTATTTACTAAAGGCATATCCACTTTGCACTACAAGTGCAGTTTCGCTGCAGTCTCAAGTGCACTTGTAGTGCAAGGTGTATTTTCCTTTAGTAAATAACACCCAACAGTGCTTTCTAATTTTACACAATCACGCAATTTTCAGGACTCCCCAAATTTCGGTCATGGTCAGCTAAAAGAAAGCCAAGCAGTAAATCTAAGCAAATATTTGTTCAGTTTAAAATATATTTTTATTTAAAAATCGGAGTTACTTACCGGTAATGTCCTTTTCCAGGAGTCTTTCAGGACAGCACCATAGAGAGACATTGGCTCCTCCCCTTCTGAGGAAACACCGCCTTCAAATTTTAGATTTAATCCTCACCGCTCCCCCCGGCCCCTCAGTTCTTCAAGAGGACCTCCGGTTAGCTGGGGAGACACAAGAACACGTCATAATAACTCTGATCTTACCTGACATTCTTCTGCGATGAACTCTTCACGAATGTCCCTGAAGTAGGGTGGGTAACTGTGCTGTCCTGAAAGACTCCTGGAAAAGGACGTTACCGGTAAGTAACTCTGATTTTCCCATTTCCGTCTTTCAGGACAGCACAATAGAGAGGATGAGCGAGCACCTTACCTTAGGGTGGGACTACTGCCTGCAGAACCTTACGCCCAAAAGCCTGGTCTTTTGCTGACAGAAGGTCCAATCTGTAGTGTCTCACGAACGTGTCGAATCTGGACCACGTTGCCGCTCTACAGATCTGCTCCAGACACGCACCAGCCCACTCGGCCTGAGAGGTCGCCACTGCCCTAGTAGAATGTGCCCTGATACCCTTAGGGGCTTCCAACCCGCTGACTATATAAGCCTGGCTGATGGCTAACCTTAACCACCTAGCTATAGTGCGCCTAGAGGCTCTGCCTCCCTTCCTGGTTCCTGAAAATAACACAAAAAAGGAATCAGATTTTCTAAATGGTTTTGTATCCTCCAAGTACTGCAGGACACACCTTCTTACATCTAGCTTATGAAACCTATGTTCCTGTTCCCTCACAGGATTCAAACAGAAGGTGGGCAAAACAATTTCCTGGCCTCTATGAAAAACCGAGGCTACCTTTGGCAAAAAGGCAGGATCGGTTTTAAAAATTACCCAGTCCGGAAATATCTGAAAAAAGGGTGCCCTAATGGAGAGGGCCTCGAGTTCACTCACTCTCCTTGCCGTAGTGATTGCCACCAAAAACACTGTTTTGAGGCTAATCCATTTTAGCGTACACGTCTCCAATGGCTCAAAAGGTTCCCCTGTAAGCGCTTGTAAGACCAAAGAAAGATCCCACATTGGGAAGGGGGAGACCCTCAAAGGTCTCTGCCTACTCAATGCTTTAAAAAATCTAACGATCCAAGGATCTGAAGCTAGTTGTTTCTCCAGAAACACACTCAAAGCGGAAACCTGTCCTTTCAGGGTGCCAAGGGCTAGCCCCTTGTCCGCCCCTGCTTGCAGGAACTCTAAGACCGCTATAGAGCTGTGAACATCAAAGGAAGTTCCTGTGCACCAGCTATTAAAACGCTTCCACGTTTTTTGGTAGATAACCTGGGTTTCTTTTTTCCTGCAATTTAGGAGGGTCTTCACTAAGCTATCTGAGAAACCCCTGCTCTTCAGCAATTCCTCCTCAGTAGCCAAGCCGCGAGGTTCCATCTCTCCACCTGGGGACAACAGATTGGCCCCTGGGAAAGAAGATTCTCCTGAACTGGCAAAAGCCAGGGGGGTTCTGCTGCTAGACTTCTCAGGATGGAGAACCAAGGCCTCCTGGGCCAATGTGGCGCAATAAGAATGAGGGTTGTGCTCTCCAGCTGGAACTTTCTTAGAACGGCTGGGATCAGTACAGGTGGGGGGAAGGCATAACACCTGTCGAAAGTCCAACTCTGAGCCAGTGCGTCTACTCCTAGAGCTCCATCCCACCTGTTCAAGGAGAAGAAGAGATGCACCTTCCTGTTTTCTCTCGAGGCAAAGAGGTCTATGCATGGCCTTCCCCATTTCTGGGATATTGCCTCGAAAACCCCCTGGTTCAGTCGCCTTCTCTCAGCTATTTCCTGCTGAGGAAATCTGCCACCAGATTTTGTTCCCCCTTCAGATGCACTGCCGAGAGGGATAGAACGTTTACTTCGGCCCATTTGAGAATGCTTTCTACCAGGGTCCACAAGGGTCTGCTTTTGGTACCCCCCTGCCTGTTTATGTAGGCTACAGCTGAGGAGTTGTCCGACCGGACTCACATGCTGTCCCTGAAGTTCCTTTTGAAAGGCTCAGAGTGCCAAGGCTACTGCTCTCAGCTCCTTCCAGTTGGAGGATCTTCTTGCGTCCTCCCTCAGCCAGACGCCCTGAGCCATCCGGTCCTCCATATGCCCCCCCCAAACTGTGCCACTCGCATCGGTCGTGACGCACCTGGACACTGGCAGAACCCAGTCCAGACCCTGTGAGAGATTGGCCCCCCCTCACCACCACCATAGGGATCTCTTGACCTGGCCTGGTATAGTTATCAGGGAGTCCAAAGACCCCTGACTGTGGTCCCAGATCCTCAGGATGAAGAGTTGCAAAGGGCGAAAGTGTAACCCTGCCCATTGAACTGCTGGAAGTGCTGCCGTCAGTAACCCCAAGGCTGACATAGCCTTTCTTACTGATATTTGTTGACTGCCCTGGAGTAACAACATTGCCTTGTCTACCTTCTGTATTTTCTCCATTGGCAGGAAGACTTTGTTTTGTTGAATCCAACAGGTAACCTAGAAAGATTACCTTTTGCGATGGAGTCAAATTGGACTTTTCCAGGTTTTTTTTTTTTTTTTAATTGTTTATTTATTAAGTATATTCAAGTATACAGAAACAGATTGTTCATTCTCATAGAAAAGACATTGATAGCAGCATGTTTTCAATGAGTTAAAACATTTTTTGTAGCTTATTGTATATCAAGAAGAAATAACATTGGGTGTCAAATGATTTTCAGACAATACATACACATCATGGTAGAAATAAGAGGGTCAGTTAGTCAAATAAAGTAGTGGCATGGTCTTTGTACCTCAATAACTCTGGACTACCTAAGGGTTCTCTATGTTGTATTCGGAGGAGTCCCAGTGTCTCCATATAGCCTCAAATCTGGGAAGGGAATCATCAATTATGGCTGTGATACGTTCCATCCTGCGAATATCTGTAATGACTGACAAAAACTGTGCAAAAGTAGGGGGGGTGTTGGCTAACCAGCATTGGGGTATAACCCGTTTAGCCGCTAATAAGATGAAAGCCATCAGTTTCCTAAGCATTTTTGGCATCTTAGGGAGGGGCAAGCCTAGCAAGAGATGTATAGGTTGGTGAGGTATAGGGAATTCTAGGATTTTTTCCAATAGGGCATGGATCTGTGACCAGTATGGCGTTATCAAGGGACATTTCCAAAATGTATGTAAATGCGTGCCCAGAGATGAGCCACATCTCCAGCATTGTCCGGATGTAGTCAGTTTCTGTCTTAAAAGAAACTCCGGGGTTCTATACCAGAACATCAGTATTTTATAGGTTGTTTCTTTCTGAGCCACACATCTAGATGTCTTAGATGCACTTTCCCAGATATTCTTCCATTCACTTAATTGGATAGGTCTGTTTAAAATATGGGACCATTTGCGCATATGTGTGTGAGTCTGTTCCGTGACAGGGGAGGCAGCATGTAGTATTTTGTAAATAGTGAATATTAGATGAGGATCATGAGGGCCTCTGGATCATACCATTTCAAATTCAGTAGGGATAGTTAGGGTCAGTTGTGGTATTTTGGTGGAGAAAAAATGTTGGATTTGTAGAAAGGAGTAAAAGAGGTTTTTTGGGATTTTATATTTGGATTGTAGGTCAGTAAAAGTGAGGAGTTTACGGGTCACTGGGTTAACCAGGTGGCGTAGTTGAAAAATACCGGCTTTCGTCCATGGCAGCATGGCTTCGTAAGAGAGGCTATCAGGGATTTCCGGATTAAAGGTAATATTTGTTAAAGGAGAGCATGGGGATGAAAGCTTATATTTACCGGAGCAGCTTTTCCATATTGAGAGGGTAAATAGCATCGGGTTTAAGCTGATTTTACGTAACTGAGAGATGAATTTATCCGAGGATGGCCATAACATATAGCATGGATGTGCGGGTACCGTGATGCCCATCTCTATCTCAGACCATCTGTTAGGGCATATCTAGATGTCCAGGAGGTTATTGTTCTTAGATGGGAGGCGTAGTAGTATTTGATTATGTCGGGTGCCCCCAAACCTCCACCGGCTCGGGGTGCAAAAAGCACTGAGCTAGCTATCCTATGAGATTTATGATTCCAAATAAAATTTAGGAAATTTTGTTGGATTAACTTTAATTGGGACATTGGAACCTTGACTGGAAGGGTCTCAAAGAGATAGAGGAGCTTAGGGAGCACCGACATTTTGAGGACGTTTATCCTTCCAAGAAGGGATAAGGGGAAATTTGTCCATGACTTTAATAATTTGTTGATATCTATAAACATAGGAGGAAAGTTGGCCTGAAAAAGAGTGGAGTAAGAGGAAGTCAGATAGACCCCAAGGTATTTCAAGGAATGGGTGCACCAATGATATTTGAAATTTTCCTGTAAAGTTGAGAGCATATCTGTGGAAAGATTAATAGGAAGGGCTTCAGTTTTGGTCGGATTTATTTTAAAACCTGAAATGCTGCCAAATTGGTGCAGAATTGCATGGAGAGAGGGGAGTGATATATGGGGATGGGTCAATGTTAGTAGGATATCATCAGCGAATAGGGACAGTTTGTATTCCTGATGTCTCAGCGCCACTCCCCCTATGTCAGGGTGGGAACGAATAGCTTCGGCCAGAGGTTCCAAACTTAAAATGAAGAGTAAGGGGAATAGAGGACATCCCTGACGGGTACCATTACTTAGGGAGAATAGCGGGGAGACATGGGAAGACAACTGTACCTGGGATGTGGGCGTGGAGTAAAGCGCTTTTAAAGCGTGTATAAAGGGACCTGAAATTCCATATCTAGTCAAAATGGCGAACATAAAAGACCAGTTTAGGCGATCAAATGCCTTCTGAGCATCCAAACTGAGGACTATCGCAGGTTTCTTAGTTTTAGTCAGTAGGTCAATAAGATCGATAGTTCTTCTAGTGTTGTCTCATGCGTGTCTAGTGGGAACAAAACCGACCTGGTCCTTATGTATGAGTGAGGGAAGAAGTAGAGACAGTCTGTTAGCTAAAATTTTTGTGAAAATCTTATAATCGGAGTTCAGGAGGGCGATGGGGCGATAGTTGTCTGGTAGTGATAAGTCCTTATCCGGTTTCGGAATAACCGTAATAAAGGCATGAAGAAATTGGGAGTGCGGAACTTTTCCTGACATCAGAGAGGTAAATAGACTTATCATATGGGGTATTAGAACTGGTAGGAAGCTTTTAAAGTATGAGTAAGGGAGTCCATCGGGTCCCGGGGACTTGTGGGTCGGAAGCTGGTTAATAACTGCTGTGATTTCTTCGGCAGAGATGGGAGCATTGAGTCCTGAGCGTTTCTCAGGAGAGAGTGTGGGGAGATTTAGAAATGTAATAAAGTCATCAAACTTTTGAGTGAATGCGAAATTTGGGTCTGTTGCTAAGCAGTTATAGAGTTTTTGGTAGTAATCACCAAAGACCTTGGACATGTGTTGGGGGCAATAGGTAGGCTCACCATTGGGTTGTAATAGTAAATCAGGGATTGAGGCTGCGGGTCTAGGCTTTAATTTATTGATTAGCATTCTATGGGGCCTATTAGCAAATTCATAAAACTTTTGTTTGGACCAAAGCAAGGATTTAGCAAATGTATTCAAATCAAGAGATTTAATGCGGTTACGTAGCGATACCACTGATCTAAGGCGTTCCACCGTAGGGGAGCGGACAAGGGATTCCTCCGCTTTGGATAGATCATGTAAATGCGATGACCTTTGGAGAGCTTGATCTTTTTTAAGACGGGAGCTTGAGGAGATGCACTCTCCCCTGAAAAAGGCCTTATGAGCCTCCCATAGGGTGGACGCCCCAGAAACCTAACCTGCGTTAATTTCAAAGAATTCTGTCAGTTTTTTCTGGAGATGGATATGGATATCAGGTATTTTAAGAAGGGTCTCATTAAGACACCAGTGGCACGATCTAGATGTAGGTTTGGTTAGGAGAAGGTCAAGAGCTATGGGGGCATGGTCCGACCATGTGATTGTATTTATTTCTGAATGGACTACATATGATAGTAAAAGTGCTAAGACAAAGAAGTGGTCTAGTCTTGTATATAGCTTGTGGGGGGGTGAATAAAATGTAAATTGTTTGGCTGTAGGATGTTTTACCCTCCAAGTATCAAAGAGGTTGTGAGCTCTGATAAGTTTTCTAAAGGATGTAGCCAACTTTTGAACCTGGGGAGGTGGAGTATGTGTAAAAAGGGCAAGTCTATCTTTAGTCGGGGACATGCACAAATTGAAATCACCCCCGATGACCATGAATGGTTGGGAGAAAGATTGCAGTTTTTCAAAAAACATCTCAAGAAAACCAATCTGTCCTGTGTTGGGTGCATACACATTGGCAAGGGTAAATGAAACATTTTCATGATCACAGTTCAGGAGAACAAAGCGACCTTGAGTGTCTAAGTATGTCGATTTGACATGGATATTAGAATTATGTTTCAGTAATATAGCTACTCCAGCCTTTCCAGAAGGATCTGATGCTATATAAACGGTAGGAAAATGTTTGGAGGCAAATTTAAAAGATCCCTCCGCCTTAAAGTGTGTCTCCTGAACCATGATCACTTCTGCTTTGGATGCCTTAAACTCCTTCAACGCCAACCAACGTTTGCGAATGGAACCTAGACCTTTAACATTACATGACAGTATACTTACAGCCATAGCTCAGGTATATGAGTAGAGCATATATTAAAGTTAGAGAGTAGAGAGGGAACGTGTACCATGATGTATAAAACATAATAATAAATGTATCATAAAAGATCATATGACAGTATTGTATAATTTTTGAAACATAACCGTATTTTGAACATGGGCCTAAAAAAAACACCCATATGTAGGAGAAAATCAATGGAAACAAGGGGTTGGGGAATAGAAAAAGAGCACAAAAAGAGTGATAATAATAATGATAAAAAAAAAGGGGATCCAGGATAGGACCAAAAAGGGTCTCTATTAAAAAGAAAAAAAAAGAGAACATATACCAATTAGGTATTAGGCCTGAGGCACATGAGAGCCTCAGGAGATCACAGTCTCGACTCAAGACCATGTTAACAGGGGGTATGTCAGCCTACAGAAACAGACTTATGGGCCTCCGCCCAATCCGAACCTTAAAAAAAAAAATAAAAATAAAAAAACAGAAAACAGAAAAACAGGGAACCACCAACATGGGGGTTATGTGCTGGGTTATAACAAACTAATAAGCATGTAAACATGTAAGGCACTTCAGATATGGAAGTTCGACTCTGAGCCCAGAGTCTCAGAACACATAGGTCTAAAAAAAAAAAAAATAGGACATAAGTGTAAGGAGGAATCACAGGGACATGTCCCAGGACGTTTTCAAGTAGGGCCTTTAAATGGAGCAGCTCTTTAAGGTGTAACTGGTGTCTTCTTTGATTTCTGGCGCACCGGGGTCCAGATTTTCCCAGGTGTGGACATCTGTCGGGAAGGCGGAACTTGTATCTGCAGGTCTTCATCTGGTATGGGAGGGAGACCTAGGTGTTTGATAAAAGTTTCACATTCTTGTAGGTCCCCCCATTGAGTATTGTGAACCGTCTTTAATGACTGATAATCTGAACGGGAAACCCCAGCGATAAGGGACTTGATATTGTTGCAAATGGGAGGTAACTGGGCGTAGAGCGCGGCGTTTAGCCAAAGTGATGGGTGATAGGTTTTTGAAAATTTGAAGTTTTGCACCTTTGAATTCGACCCTTGATCTGTTTTGAGTAGCAATGGTCAAGGCCTCCTTGCTCTCATAAAAGTGGAAACGAGCTATTATGTCCCTGGGATTAGCACCCTGAGGAGGTTTAGGAGCCAGTGATCTGTGTGCTCTATCCAGGCGCCATTCTATGTCAGGAATATGAGGTACTAACATGACAAATAGAGCAAGGAGATAGGATCGAATTTCTTTATCTGGTATGGATTCCGGGACTCCATGGACGCGTAAATTCTGACGGCGTTCTCGATTTTCGAGGTCTTCTTGCTGCGTTTGTAATTGCGAGACTGCATTTTTCAGGCCTGCATTTTCCTCTTCTAGGACATGGACGTATTGAACCATGTCGTTGAATTTAGTTTCCAGATGATCCGTGCGTTCACCGAGTTGATCTATTTCACCCCTAAGCTCGTGGGCTAGCTTATTTACTTCTTTGGTGATGTTATGAGTGATGCTGTGAAGCAGAGCCTGTAACTTAGTATCTAAAGCGTCCACTGTTACGGGTAGTGATGTTTCGGGGGAAACAGGTGGTTGTGGGTGTTGCGAAGAGTCTTCCATAAACAGAGAGGGGTCTACTAATGGGAAATTGTCCGTTTGGTTCATGGTTACCTCCGGGGTACTTGAGGCCGGGGAGTGAGGCCTCCGTAGGTATTTCTCCATTGGGTGGGTTCGCCGAAGCACGGCCTGTGAGGCTTGTTTTGAGTATACGGTGCGTTGGTCTCCGATTTTACCCATGCACTGATTGAGAGATAACTATGGGGTTCTCTGAAAGGTTAGTGCGTCTCCCGGATCTTGAAAATAATGGCGTTGCTGAGCGGGAGATTCGGATCTGTAGGCAGAGGCCAAAGCTTAAAACTCAGACGGCTTCCATCTTTGCAAGCTGTGTGTACGTTTTACATGAGTGATTTGTTAGGCAGTTTCTCTTTCAGGGTATTATTGAGCTCAATTTAGATCCACAGATCCCCTAATTACATCTCTACCTCCCCCTCCTGCCAGCCTGGGGTGAGAGGAGCAGATCCTGTAGTCCCCAGCTCCTTGCAAGTAACTATGCAGCTGAAGGGACAGAGAGGATGGCTTCTGGGCGTATGTGAGAGTCCCAAGATGGCTGCCGGGCTCCAGAAGTAGGCCGAAGCCTCGGTCTGTCCTAGTAGGAGGCGGCCGAATCAGTAAACACGGCCGTTTGCAGTCACTGGGGCACCCACGGGGATAGGGAAAGGGATGACCGGGTGGTCTGACTCCCCCCAGGGACCCGACAGTTGATGATCTTACTTACTGCGGCCCGGAGTATCTGTAATTTAGCCCGCAGGCCGCGTCAGGCCGCTAGGCCGCAGGACACCGAGGCCGGGTGCCGGATGACTCTCCGCGGCCTCCCCGGTTCCACAGGTCAGTCGGGCTAGTTAGAGCAGGCCCCGTCCAATCGCTCTTCGATCTGCAAGCCCGCGGATTTAGGTAGAAAGTGCCGTCGGCCCGCTTGTAGGCCCCAAGATGGCGGCGGAGGGTCCTGGTGGCAGGGAGAGAGTTCAGCTGGAAAAAAGATCAGACCTGCCAGAATCTGAAATACCAGTCCAGGGCAGCTCAGCAGGGGTCTGGGATCAGTATTATGTGGCTTGTGGCTGCAGGGGCACTGTATATATCAATGTATGGATATAGATTGGTGTGAACCAAGAGGAGCTAAGCTCACATACATCCTTCCAGCAGCAGGTCTGGACACGCCCCCGACTTTTCCAGGTTTAAGAGCCAACCTAGACCCTCTAGAATGTTCCTTGTAAACTGCAGGTCCCGCGACAGTTGTTCCGGAGAAGAGGCAAACAGTAGTAGATCGTCTAAATATGCGATCACTGAGATGCCCTTGATCCGTAGGAAAGCTAAGACTTCTACCATGACTTTGGTGAAGATGCGGGGGGAAGAGGATAGCCCGAAGGGAAGGGCCCTGAACTGCCAATGAAACGTCCCTTCTCTGGTATTTACCGCCAGCCTGAGGAACTTCTGACACCGTTCTGCAATGGGAATGTGCAGGTAGGCATCCCTCAAGTCTACCGATGCCATGAAGCAGTTCGGAGGAAGGAGCGTTTTTACCGAATAGATCGAGTCCATTCGGAACCTCCTGTAGGTGAGCGAGACGTTCAGAGGCTTCAGGTTCAGGATGAGCCTGAACTTCCCCGAGGGTTTGCACACCACAAAAATGTGGGAGTAAAAGCCTCTGCCCGTCTCTCCTTCTCGAATTCGAACTACCACTTCCTGTTCCTCCAACTCCTGGAGGGAGGAAAGGAGAGCCGCTGACCTCTCTGCGCATTTCGGTAGCGTGGTTACCAGGAGTCTGCATGGTGGAGGTTCTGCAAACTCTAACCTGTACCCTCTTCTTATGACTTCCAAAATAAAATGGTTGGAGGTGATCATCTCCCACTGTGGAAGGAAGGCCCCCAATCTTCCTCCCACCGTGATTCTGTCACTTCGTCTTTTTGGGCTGTTCAGGAGGGCGAAAAATAGCCCCCCCACGCCCTTCCCCTTTTTGTCCCCACCCCTTTTTCTGTTGATCAGATTTTGGGGGGTCCAATTTCTTCCAGGGCCGAGACTTTCTTTTAGTCTCTGCCGGTTTCCTTTTAAAAGGGAATGCCTTTTTCCTGTCGGCCGTCCGATCTAACACGGCTTCCAGACCTGGTCCAAAAAGCAAGTCCCCCGTGAGAGGAATGCCGCAAAGTTTAACCTTGGATGCGGTATCCCCCTGCCACGTCTTAAGCCATAAGGCTCTTCTTGCTGAATTGGACAATATGGCTGATCTTGCGGACATACGCACCGATTCAGCCGAAGCATTCGCCAGATAAGCTATTCCCTTAGGGAGCATGGGAAAAAGACGACAGGATTGTTTCCTTAGGCGTTCCTGCCTCTATGTGTGCTTTAATTTGCGTCAGCCAGTACTCCATGTTTCGTGCCACCACTGTGGACGCCATGGCGGGTTTGAGGTTCCCTAGGGAAGAGTCCCAGGATTTTTTCAAGAGGGAATCTATCCTCTTGTCCATGGGATCTGGAATTGCCCCCATGTCCTCAAAGGCCAAGTCAGTGTGTCTGGAGACCTGAGAAAAGGCTGCGTCTAGTTTAGGGGATTTGTTCCATACCAGCGCCTCCTCTTCTGCAAAGGGAAACCTATGCTTAAGTGCTCTTGAAAGGAAAGGTTTCCTTTCGGGGTCTTGCCACTCTTTTTTGATGGCGTCGACCAAGACCTCATGTACCGGGAACACCCTCCTTTTATGTTCCCCTGGTCCCCTATACATCTGGTCATGGAGTGATAGCTTCTTCCTTTCCTCCTGGATTCCTAGGGTGGTATGAATGAAATACAATACATTATCAAACATTAAATACAATAAAATGTGATGATAAAGGAAAAAATCTTACTGTAATATACTCCTTCTGCAGGACCTGGATAATGGCAGAACAGGTTTCCGGGATAATGATCCCCAGAGCCTGGGGGGAAATGCCTGTCGAGAACTTAAGGTCCTGCAGGCTTCTCCCCATCGCCAAGTACCGCAGGGTGGTGACTAGCCTCTGCCCCGCAGTGATGGCTTGCCTCATGCAGGTATCCTGCCTGCTGATATAAGGGGTCAGCAAAGCCAACAAACCGTGAAATACGGGGTCCATCATCCTGAGAAAGTTCCTGAAATCATCAGGATTATTCCCACGGATCTCAAGCAGCAAAGGCATGTGACAGAATTGATCACGCTGGAGCAACCAAATCTTGGTCCACAAACTCCTCCTCGCCCTGTTCATGGACTGGACTTGTGTCAAAGTAAGGACCCCAACACCAAGCCCCCGCACAGCACGAACTCTACGATGAGTACGTACATGCAACATGGCTAGAAAATGGTGGGCTGCTCAGAACGAGGTAACAGAACGCACTGAAGAACAGCAAGGCCTGTGAAAAGCGACCTGAAAATCAGTAACAAATGGACAAGAACACAATGACAAGTCAATGGTAACTCGCTGCACGCACTGAAGACCAGATACAAACCCACAAGCACAAACTGAACAGCAGAAATATGATCTGAAAACAACGAGTCTGAAAAAGCGCAAATTGTCTCTCACCAAACTTTTACTAACACGAGATTAGCAAAAGGAGCCCAAAGGGTGCCGCGCTTGGTACTGAACTGCCCTTTTATAGTCTCGTCGTACGTGGTGTACGTCACCGCGTTCTTGACGTTCGGAAATTCTGACAACTTTGTGCAACCGTGTGTATGCAAAACAAGTTTGAGCCAACATCCGTCGGAAAAAATCCATGGATTTTGCTGTCAGAATGTCTGATCAATGTCCGACCGTGTGTACAGGGAATAACAGTAGACCACAGCATGAGAATGGAGGAACCGCTAAAGTGCATTGAGGTGCCAACAGCAGGTGGAAATAGGGGACAAGAAAGCCAGCCGGGGTTTGGTGTGAGCAAGCTGGCACTGTGCGGGCTGCAGAAAGCTGCCTGAAGAAGTGTTTAATTGAGCCAGTAGACTACTTTGAGCAGGTCTTGGGGTACTTATTCTTCTCAGGCATGGGTAATAAAAACAGGCTTCAGGAAAACTACTAGTGTAAGAGATATAGATTTGCAGAGCATGTTAAAATGTGTCCTCACTATGTCTTTAGTTCTTCTCCACTGTAACACTCCTCAGTCCTAAGGGACTAAAAAAAAAATTAAGAAATTAAAAAAAAAAAAAAATAGAAGATTAAATATAAAACCCCTATACAATCCCTCTGAAATAGTTATTATATTCAGCAGGCATGTACTTAGAGGAGGACAGTCTATAAACATAAAAGTCACGTGTTTGAGAGCCACCTAATTTCAGGATACAACAAGATTATTACAAGGATATCCACATACCTATACTGTGCCAGTATGTTTGTAAATAAGCACGGTGACGCGTATAACCAGTGTGTTTTGGCAGCATGTGCTTAACACGGATTTCTGCATAGCCATCACAGGCCTTGGCCAAGAGCAGCAGTGCATTCAACATATCTTGTTGGTTGCTTACTTTTAGTTACACATTTCCAGGTATAATAAGAGGTTCCTGAATTCTGATCTGCCAGTCAGTGAAATTCATCTGGGTCCTTGTTGTTGGTGGTATAGAGTGCTGTGTACTGTGTGCTGTGTTCTCCCACTCTGAGCGCATACACTTAAAACTAAAAGTGACTAAACCCCAATTTGTTTTTCAAATTACAAGCATGTTATACTTAAACTTCAACATGGGGATGTTGATGGGCCTCTTTCCTACAACCCTGGCTTGGTGGTTGTGGGGGGTCTGCGGATGGAAGGCTTATCAGAATCTGAAACCCCTTTAAAAATAATATAGCAAGCCCAATCCCATGTGAGTAAGTACATAGTACCCCATTTCATTCATATAAAAGTATAAATAAAATACACAAACGCTTTTTGACAGGTCAACATCAGTCATGTGGTCCAACAATGTAGATCAACATCAATAATAATGAACAAAAAAATCCACTGACTAATGGCCCGGACTGAATCCGCTGCTACACTTTCAGCAAATGACAGCTCTAAAGTGCCATTGTGAATGTAAACAAAGGCATGGGCAGGGGCAGACTGACCATTGAGCGACTCGGGCACTGCCCGAGGGCCCTGGGTCACTAGGGGGCCCCATCAGGGTTGCCAGCCTCAGTAAAACCAGGGCCAGTATGTATAAATCTGTGTTTTTTTTACATCTGTCTGTGTATACTGTGTGTACATGTATGTGTATACTGTGTGATTGTATACTGTGTGGCCCCATAATCTCCGATTGCCTGGGAGCCCCATAATCTCCTATTGCCTGGGGGCCCCATAATCTCCTATTGCCTGGGGGCCCCATAATCTCCTATTGCCTGGGGGCCCCATAATCTCCTATTGCCTGGGGGCCCCATAATCTCCTATTGCCTGGGGGCCCCATAAGTTATCAGTCTGCCCCTGGGCATGGGTATACGCTGTTATGTCAGTAACACTGGGCGGTGTTACTGATTGCAGAACTCTTTTTCACCTACAAGATGGCAATGTCAGTTATGCCTTGTTTAGCTAATGGCTGGCTTACACAGAAGCAATCAGGGAGATGTAATTTGGAGGAGCATCCGAGCCATAACCATCCCTGGGCAACAACTACAATAGCCAAAAAAAAAGGAAAGCTTGAGAAAGAGCTGAGGCAGTTGGGTGGCATTCAAACCAGAGCAGGAAAAGAGCGGAGGTGCTGTGTTATCCTGTGCCCAGTGAGCAGGCTTATGTGCTGAATTCGGCGTATGCTGCTGGGGATTAGAGCCAGGAGGCTGGACCGGAGAGTCTGCTGCAGTATAGGCAGTTTGGGGACTATCCCATGATGCTGTGGAGATCTAAAATGCTACTGCACAGAGCTGCTGAGAAGGTCACTGTAACGAGCCCCTTGCTCACTCGGTTCCACTCTCCCGACACTCCTCTGCAGCTATTGAATCAGATTGCAACGTCTGATGGTTCGGTCATCCAATGGTCCGGGATTAGAACCACAGCTCTGTGCCGTTCTAGTCCAGTTGTGATAGCTCAGAACAAACACCAGGCAGGCTGTATGTAAGTTCAACCAGGAATATCCTTTATTGCAAAATACAGGCTTTTATACACTAAAAGTGGAGGTGCAGACCTCCTGCTCATATTACTGTAACAATACAGCTGTAACCTAATTAACCTAATTAACATGAGCTAATTAACTAATCCCTTTAGACAGCCTAGATGACTCAGACATGACCGTTAGGCCAGACTGGCCGTCTTGTAGTTCAGAAAATCCAATCAACATTATCACAATCAACATAGACTCTTCTTCACAAAATAGCAGAGTTAATTAACACAAATAACAATGGGGATCTAATGACTCTTAGATCCCATAGTAGACTTATTTACAATACACATTTTAGCACACAATAGACCGACAGGTGTTGTAATTTACATCAGCATTTCCTAACAGTATCTGTCCCAGCATTATGAATCAGCCACTATTCCAATATGGCAAATCCAGGGTCCCCAGGCATACAGCTCACAAAGAGCACCGTTCCCCCAAATGCAAGGGCGCCCGATCGATCGGCAAGAGGCTAGCATACAGTCCCCTCCAAAAGTCTCTTTCCCGGCTAGGTCTGTCTCATTTCTCCCCTTTCGGCAGGAGACTAACACAGGAGGAGACCCCAGACGGGTTGACTCCGAAGTTAGTCAGTAGTTCCAGTCCTCTAATGCCTGTACCCACACAGTACCCCAAACAAATTGTTCCAAACAAAGCATTACTCACCCAGCCAACCTCTGCCTCTCTCAGAGAACATATCTGCCGCTGGGGAGAGGCCTAGACTGGCCCTTCTCCCTGGAGTCCTTTCTGCCGCTGGAGAGAAGACAGGGTGTCTGGGCTCACTCCGTCATGCTGTTGGGGATCTGGGCCGACTGCCCAGCATCCCTGGGGTATACAGGTGGAGACCGAAGTCCCATCCACCTTCACAGGACATCCATCCCCTGTTAGTTGAGGGCAGAGTCCAGCAGTACTCGGCCCTGTTGCCAGCCCTTCTGCTGGAAACCCCACACCATCTGCTCCGGCTAACTGTTGGGGAGGGACGACGAACACCGCCTCTCCCTTCTCCCCCTGTATCCTGATCTGCTGCTGGGAAGTTACCACCTCCTTCTCACCCTGAGCCTCCGGAACCGCCGCAGGTGTAGGGCAGAGATCTTTTTTCTTTCCTTCTTCCTTTCCCTTTCTTTGTTTATTTTTTTTTTTTTTTTTTCTTTTTTCTTTTTCCCTCACATGCACCTCTTTTCCCACATACACATTTCCCCATGCCGTGTAGGACACTCCTGCATTTTTTGTACCCCAGTTTTACCATACTACATTCCTACTACAGGGCGACATTAACAACCTCAGCCATACAATACATATATTTATGCACCTTATCATGGTATTTCATGTCATTTAGGACTCATGGGTTACTTGGAAGATTGTGTCATTCACCATCCCAATACATCTATACACACTTACTTATATATGCTTTGACATGGAGTAGCCCTGCTAGGCTCATGGGTAACACTTGGGTCACCAATTCCTCACCACTTCTCTGCTTTTGCTTTTTGTTTTTTTGTTTCCTCTGGCTCCGCTGATTACCCTGTATTCTCCATACTCCAGTATACCATTGCCTATTTGCTTATATATGGTTATTGCCACTACCTTAGATACATATACTTTTGTTATTTATTTCATTATAGTGAATACACTTTGCAACCATCTTGGGTACTGTCGGGTTCATTCCTCTCCTCTCTTCTTTTCAACTGCCGTGCCAGCCCTTTGCCTGATCCTGGACGTCCAATTCGTGGTCTCCTCCCCCTCAGCTCCCGGGGGAGATGCATTCCCGCTGCCCCTCACCTGGGGGCCACCCCTCCCGGGGTTTCACGCCTGACAAGTGGGTACTGGACTACTTACTCTGGTTTCATGTTGTTGTTCCATCATAACCCATACTCCAATATACTCTTTATCTGTCTATTACAGACATCAGATATACACATCAGCCCCTGATGATGCGAGGAGAGCTCGCGAAACGCGTCGGGTTAGAGATGTAGCATGTATATCTGTACTGTTTATACTTTTTATATTTTGATGTTATGTTATGATGGCTATGTTCCCAGGACCAATTTATCATGCTGTTGCTCTTTATGCATGTGTCACCGATGTTCATGACTTGTACTGGATGTCATTTATTACAATAAATTTTGTCATCTTTGTAACCTTTATACTCTTGTTATTTTCCTGTGATCACCATGGACACTTCATTTAAAGTCCCACGGGCGAAATTTTGTATGTTAGGGCAGAGATCTTGGACCTTCTGTCCGGTTGCCAGTGCTTCAGCTGGGGAAGTTCCTTGTGACTTCACAGATACTTCTGTTGGTGCTGGGCAGAGCATAGTGAAGTTTGGCCCTAATAACAGCTCCTCTTCTGCTGGAGGCTCACCAGGTTGTTCTTCCTCAGCAGAAAAGTCTATCAAATCCCCTGTCTCTGCAACTGGTGTCTGGGGATAAAGGTTCACCATCTCCTCTCCGTGGAACCCAGAAGATGCTATCAGTGCTGGGCAGAGGTTAGCAGAGCTCTGCCCTGTTGTCAGCACTTCAGGTTTGGGGACGGCAATCTTCAGATTTTCCACTGCCGATTCTCTGGCATTCTGCTGGACAGGCACATTCCTCCATCCAAGATCATCCGATGCCGAAACAGGTTCATCAAGGTCAGTCAGCACTTGCTGCATCCGCCATAAGACCTCCGCCTCCATAGCTGCGGGTGCAGGTTGGCAAAGCACACCGTTACTCTGCCACATTGTTAACTCTTCAGCCAGGATTTCAGAGTTGTCAACTCTTCAGCCAGGATTTCAGAGTTGTCAACTGGTATTTCATGATAGTCCCAGGCAAAGGGAGCACCACCCTGCTGCTGAGCAGAGTCTAACAGCTGTTTGTAGGCGATCTCCAACTCCCATTCCTGAACGGCCAGAAACTCCAAATCTTCCAGTGCCCAGTGCACTTCTGAGACATTCAGTCTCCGCTCCATTATTTCCTCCAAACGCCACTCCTGATCACTTCCAAAGTCAGGGTCCCTGGACAGCCTCCAGTATAACAATCCCAGGCCATCGTAGTCAGAGCCTTCCGTGGGGCTGTCATCCGCTGTCCATGGGCACACTTGGGCTACATACCACTGGAGGGCTTTGTAGCTCTCGTCCAACCGCATTTCTGCCCAGATCAGCCTGCTTAACTCGGCTGTCCACTCCTGGTTCAGCTGTTCCCCCAAAAACAGCATTCGCACTTCATACTGCGACCAGTACCTCACATGGATGGAGGGGAGAACTTTTCCCTGGTGTCGCTGCTCACGGGCTAGCGCTTCCTTCCAGAGTTCACAGCGGATAGAATCAAACCATCCTAGCAGGACCTGCTCTGATACTGGTCCTCTGTGCTGTATCTCCTTCGCTCGCAACCTCCTTCTGAATTCCTCATCCATGGTGGCTGGTATCTCTCCTCTCCTGCTATCCTGCTACCTTGGATCCAGGTGATGGTTTGGATGTGTTCACGGCAAGGAAGCACGATCCCACCATTCCCGCCACGGCTCTCAAGTCTTTCAGCGTGGCTCTCCTGCAGGCTGGTTTGGAGTGTCCCAGTAACTGGAGAGCAAATCCCACTGCTGCCACCAATGTAACGAGCCCCTTGCTCGCTCGGTTACACTCTCCCGACACTCCTCTGCAACTATTGAATCAGATTGCAACGTCTGATGGTTCGGTCATCCAATGGTCCGGGATTAGAACCACAGCTCTGTGCCGTTCTAGTCCAGTTGTGATAGCTCAGAACAAACACCAGGCAGGCTGTATGTAAGTTCAACCAGAAATATCCTTTATTGCAAAATACAGGCTTTTATACACTAAAAGTGGAGGTGCAGGGGTGCGCATGCGCGGAGCTCGCAAAATGGCCGCGATTGTCTAAAGCTCCGCTCCCTCACAGAACGACGGCGCCCATCACGCCTTCCTCAGCACACTGACGGCCCCCAAAACAAGGGGATACACTATACAGGGACCCGGCTATACCCCCATATGACAGGGGCACAGGTTAAACGCAGCCTGTGGCCACAATTGCTAGAAGCAGAAACGGCCGGGACATCCAAGATGCCGCAACACAGGCAAAGCCACAGACACAGGATAACAGCTTCTCCAGTCAGGCGGACTACAGGTCAGAGCAGCCCCACTACCCCCTGCACCTCACACCAGGAAGGCAAACGGGATACCCACCTATCCTCACCCCCTCACCAGCCTCCACTGAATCCCCTATAGACCGCCCTCTGAAGGACTTCTCTCTGTCCCCCAATAATTCTCACACAGGGCACACAGGTTACTCTCCTCAGGATTACCAGGCCAATGATCAGGCCCTTCAAATGGATGCCCTCTTCCTCAGATTCTCTGATCTACTGGATATAGGATTATCATAAACGGCAGCTAAAATCACAGGAGATCTCAAGACTGATTTTATCAATCTAGGAGCCCGGATCGACACGATCGAACACAAAGTTGAAGAAACTATAGCTATCACTAACCAAAACTCCCAGCACATATGTACCGTGCAAGACCAACTCGACATAGCCATGGCACGTATTGACGAACTCGAGAATAGGTCCAGACGATACAATATCAGAATCCGTGGCTTACCTGAAACGATTCAAAATATACCTGAAGCAGTACAAGACCTAATTAAACAGCTGATCCCCTCCATCCCATCTCACCGCCTGGAGCTGGACAGGGCCCACAGAGCCCTGGGGCCCCCCAGAAAAGATGGTATCCCAAGAGATGTTATTGCCAAACCCCATCACTACACAGTGAAGGAGGAAGTGATGAGACAGGCCAGAATCGCTCACACAGTCATGTGCATGGGTCACCAAGTGCAGATTTTCGCGGATCTCTCACTCTACACGATCCAGAGGAGGAGATCATTGAAACCCCTACTTCTCGCTCTCACCCAAAGAGATATAAAGTACAGGTGGGCCTTCCCGTTCGTGGTTAAATTTTCTGTTAAGGGAAAACAATTTGCTTTCTCATCCCTCCCAGAAGGAGAAAAGCTCCTCTTACACCTGAAAATCATCTCCCAGGAAGCTGCTATGGACACAACCAATGCCGGAGCCATCTCCAACAAAAGACAGACCCCCCCAGCCCCCAATCTCCTTTATGGTCCACAGGAAAAGCTAAGAAGGCCAAAGACAACAACCCATCTTGAAGCCGGTGGTGACCTTGATATTACCCAACACATCCCGGGTGTGAAGCAGGGACCAGAGGAATGATTCCCCCATCGGTGGGGGTCCCTCGTGCCTAAATCCTAGAGCACGCTGGTCACCCGGGCACCGGTTACTAACTCTTCGGTTCACTTATTTTTCAGTTTTTTGTTTATTTTTTTCACTGACCTCGTTTACCGCAGTGTACGTTGTCTACAAAGCAACTACCTCTCACAAGGACGGAAGTTTTTCCCCCCCACACTGCACCTGAGAGTACTTTGGACACTCATTAAGGGGAAACCTGAATAATTCCCCCAATGGGCGCTCTGCTGTGTTAGGGGGGGGGACTGGAGAGTGAGGAGGGAGGGAAATGTGCTAGCAGGGGAGGTGAAGAGTCTATAGCCAGTTGGGCTGCTAGATACTAGGCTATGCTTAAGTGAGGATATTATTTACATTTGAAGTTCATGTTCTTTAGAGGGCGTCCGGTTTTGTGACGGACCACTTGCGCACCTATCTAACCCTTAGATACCCATCGGTTTCTGAGGGTTAGGTCGTCTGAGCCTGGATGGGCCAGACATTTTTGGATTCTCTTCAGAAGGATACGTGGGGTTTCTCCTCCCCCGTGTCCTTTCTTTCTTTTCTAGGAGACCTTTACTATCCTTTTCTGTTCTTCCCTCCCTCCCTCCTGATCACAACATTGCATATAACTGCATTCTGTTTTTCAGATACCATTCACATTCTCGAGGAAGTACCTACCCATAACCCACCGACAAGGCACAATGATCCTCACGCCTTTGCCAAAGTGTCAACGCATCTCAGGGTAAGTGCGGGCTGTTTACGTTGCATCTTTTTCCTTCTGCTCCATGGCTGATAGCACCATGACTCAACTACACATAGCATTACACAATGTTCAGGGACTCAACTCCCCGGTTAAAAGGAGAAAGGTCCTTGACTATTATAAACATCTCAAGCTAGACATTATTATGCTGCAAGAAACACATTTCCCGTCCAGGTGTAGCCCTAAGTTTCTTCACCCACACTTCCCACAGTTCTTTCTAGCGAACGCAAACAAAACCAAGGGAGTCGCCATCTTAATCTCCAAAAACCATAAATTTGTGAAAATTTCTGAACATGCTGACCCAGAGGGAAGGTTCCTCTTGGTAAAGGGGACGGTGGGAGACCGTCTGTATTCACTGGTCTCCTATTATGCCCCGAATAGAGGACAAGCTAAATTTTTCGACTCACTCTTACACACACTAGCACAGAAATTAGAGGGGACGATCATTCTTGGCGGTGACTCGAATGCAGCGTTCGATCAGGGGATGGATAAGTCTAAACCCCCGCGGTCTCAACCCACACGTCCCACCAAAGAAAGTCTCAGAATCGCAAAGACGATACATGCACATGGCCTATCTGACACTTGGAGGGAACTTAATCCCAACAAGCGAGACTTCACTCATTATTCTTCCCCGCACAACACTTACGCACGGATCGACCACATCCTGACCCCATCCTCTATACTCCCATCAATACACAAAGCCCAAATTAGAGAATCGGCCCTATCAGATCACTCCATTGTCTCCATAACACTGAAAACAGGGGCACTGGGTGGATCTAGGGGACATTGGAGGCTCAATGAGTCGCTCCTATCTGACCCCATAAGAGTCACGGAACTTGAAACAGCACTGCAGGAGTACTTTACACTCAATAAAACAGCGGACACATCCCCGGAAATGCTCTGGGCAGCGCACAAGGCTTTCATAAGGGGTAAACTCATTCAGATCTCCACACAGATAAAAAGAGAACAAAGCTGAAATATTTCACAGAATACAATAAACTCAAAGCTTCACACAAAAAAGATACATCCAAGGTCCCCTCCTCGCTTATCAACAAAGCCAGATTAGATCTGAACCTAGCACTCACAGTCAAAGCTGAAAAGGCCATTCGCTGGAACAAACATAAATTCTACACGCAAGCAGACAAAATAGGCCCCCTACTGGCAACAAAACTTTCTCCCCCCATCAAAACTCATGCTCTACCTAAGATCAGAGTAAACGTTCAACCCCCCACAACCAATCCGTCCAAGATACTAGAAGCTTTCCAAGCATTTTACTCTAACTTGTATAGGCCACCTAATACACCCACCGCTGACTTAATTCCCAGCTTCCTGAAGGACCTTCCTATCCCCTCCCTAAAAGACGCTCACAAACAAAGGTTGAAATCACATATAACGGAAGAGGAAGTATTGGGGGTCATCAAGGACCTCAGAAAGGGGTCCGCCCCAGGTCCTGATGGTCTCTCCATACCCTATTATAAATCCTTTGCGCATATTCTAACACCTCACCTGACATCCTTCTTTAACTCCAAGACCAGTGGAGACCCCCTAGACACTCACCTTAACACAGCCTTGATTACAGTCATACCCAAACCTGACAAGAACCTCGAGGACGTTAGCAACTACAGGCCGATCTCCCTCATAAATAACGACCTAAAAGTACTCACAAAAATAATGGCTAACAGGTTATCTTCCTTCATTAGTCAGTACATACATAAGGATCAGGTGGGATTCATACCTGGAAGACAGGGCCCTGACCAAATACGGCGGGCAATAGATATTACCTCAATCTTGCAAACTGGGAAGGGGGATCAACCCAAGCAGGATTCCTGTTGTCCCTGGACCTGCAGAAGGCCTTTGACACGGTCTCCTGGCCCTACATCTTCTCACTATTAGAGAGGTGGGGCTTCGGTGATCGCTTCCTTGGCCTTCTGCATGCCCTTTACTCCCGTCCAAGGGCCCAGATACGTCTACAGGGACACTATTCCAAACCTATAGAAATTATGAGAGGCACCAGGCAAGGGTGCCCGTTATCTCCTCTCATATTCGCAATAGCTATTGAAACACTGGCAATCGCGGTGCGACATAACTCGGACATCAAAGGGGTGACCTGTGGGGACCAAACGCACAAATGCGGCCTTTTCGCCGACGACATCCTCCTCTTCCTGACCTCCCCCCTAACTACATTACCCAATCTCTGCTTATTGTTAGAGAAATTTGCCAAAATCTCAGGACTTGAAGTTAACTTCTCTAAATCCCAAGCTCTCAACATCTGTTTCTCGCCTCAAATAGTCTCCTCTCTCAAACAATCCTTCAAATTCAAATGGAGCGATGTATCCATTCGCTATCTAGGTATCACATTGACTGCCAAAACAGAAACTCTTTACACACACAATTACCCCCCTCTCTTTAAACAACTGGAAGCAGACCTTGTCCAATGGTCGAAACATGAGCTATCATGGCTAGACCAATTCCATCAAAATGACCCTCCTACCCAGACTTCTCTACTTTTTTCGCTCCCTTCCTATACCAATCAGGAAAGCCCACTTACGATCTCTACAGAGTAACATAATTAAATATATCTGGGGTAAAAAAGGATATCGCATCCCCCAGAACACTTTATTCATCCACAGACGCAAAGGAGGGCTAGGTCTCCCGAACTTGCATAAATATTACTTAGCAGCCAGACTCGCACAATTGTCCATGATTTACTCCAGATATGAAAAACCTGATTGGGTCAATATAGAAAGACAGGCCATCCCCAACCACACGCTAGATCACATACTCTGGTGCCCGAACAAATCCAGGCCACCCATCCTCTCTATCCCACTCCTGCGCCTTATGGAATTCCCTCCGACTGGTCCCGCCTCTGGTCTCCAAGGGTCGCCCTCTAGCTCATCTTTCACAACCCCGATTTCCCACCTGGACTAGACATCTCAGCTTTCAAATGGTGGCTTGACAAAGGGCTATACCGGATAGGACATTTCTTCACCCCCACTTGACCAATCGATCTCAAATTTTGCATCAAACACCTTGAACTCCCGGAATCGGAACGCTTCCGTTTCTACCAAATCACCAATTTCCTACATACCATCTGGAAGGAAAAACCCCTTCCCCCCCAAATTTACAGCCTACGAGTTGTGGTGCGGTCAAGCCATGGAGCAGAGGGGGGGAATCTCGGTGATATATTCAGCCCTCACTTGTCCCATGGACAAAACCCCATACATGAAGGCTTGGGAGACTGATTTTCAACTTAGCAGAGATCTGGAGACTTGGCAAGCAGCTCTATTCAGATCCTTCAAAGGGATCCAAAACATCTCACTCATGGAGGCAATCGTCAAACTGCTAACCAGATGGTACCTAACCCCAACCAGGCTAGCAACCATATACCCCACAACAAGCCCTCTGTGCTTCAGAGGATGCCAACACCTAGGCACCATGACCCACATTTGGTGGGAATGCCCCAAAATCCGCACTTTCTGGAGAAAAGTTTTCTCCATGATCTTCAAGGTGGTGGCTTGCCAGGTCCCCAGGATCCCAGAGGTAGCTCTTCTAAACACACACATCCCAGGCATAACCAAGGCATCACAAACGCTGATTCACTTTATACTGCTGGGTACAAAAATCACAATTGCCAAAGCCTGGAAACAATCAAAACCTACAATCCACACAGTCAAAGGGAAGATCTCTTGGATCATGACCCAAGAAAAACTCACCAGCATTCTGATGGACTCCTCCTTGAAATTCCAAAAAATATGGGAGCCATGGGCCCAATATATGGGTACTTCCCTCATTCTGGGTGCTCAGGTACAACATCATTCCTAAACATTCTTTAAACACGTCTAACCAATAATTATGCAAGAGGCACGCAGATGCAAGAATCATATCTCCTCACCTAACATGAGGACCCCCTTCCCCTCTCCCCTTCTCACTCTTTCTTCTCTTTCTTCTTTCTATCATCTCTATTGGTTAACTCAAGCCAGAGGGCTAAATGTTGAAAAATTCTTTAAATGCTACAGTTAGGTAGTCCCATATGGGCAGTGTAGTAAGGGAGAATTCCCTCGCCCGGCACAGTCAGTTCCCATCAGGGGTGCCGGGGGTAGGGAAGAGATCCCTAAAGTTTTAGGGGTAGCGCCAGGATCTTGTTATGTTTGTTTTTGGATCCAGATAATCATCAGGGAGCCTCCCTACAAGTCTCCAAGGCCGAGCTGACTTCTGTAATACTTTTCTGTTTGTAACTTTTTAATATCTTACCCTAGGAGGCATTCCCTCCTGAGCATATACATATGTTATTGCATAATTTGTATGTACTAATTAAAATAAAAACATATTGAAAGTAAAAGTGGAGGTGCAGACCGCTTGCTCATATTACTCTAACAATACAGCTGTAACCTAATTAACCTAATTAACATGAGCTAATTAACTAATCCCATTAGACAGCCTAAATGACTCAGACATGACCGTTAGGCCAGACTGGCCGTCTTGTAGTTCAGAAAATCCAATCAACATTATCACAATCAACATAGACTCTTCTTCACACAATAGCAGAGTTAATTAACACAAATAACAATGGGGATCTAATGACTCTTAGATCCCATAGTAGACTTATTTACAATACACATTTTAGCACACAATAGACCGACAGGTGTTGTAATTTACATCAGCATTTCCTAACAGTATCTGTCCCAGCATTATGAATCAGCCACTATTCCAATATGGCAAATCCAGGGTCCCCAGGCATACAGCTCACAAAGAGCACCATTCCCCCAAATGCAAGGGCGCCCGATCGATCGGCAAGAGGCTAGCATACAGTCCCCTCCAAAAGTCTCTTTCCCGGCTAGGTCTGTCACAGTCACCATCCCACCTATTGCTACCATCGCTGTGCCACATGACTGTGCAATTAACTCATACCCATCAGAGAACTGTTGATAATTTGGTGAGTTGTAGCAATTTACAGTCACAGACCCACCATTAAGCTGCATTCACTTGTTAACAGCTTAGAATGATAGACCCCTGAGACCTGCTGCTATGTGAATTGCCAAGCTATCATAGACAGAGCCCTATATAGCCCAGAAGTGTGTCCTGTATTCAAGAGTGCTGACATTGTTCTTGCTTTCATAAATGATTGTTATCTATTCATATACCCTACTCCCCCCCAAACTGTTGCATCTGAGCCTGGTCCCTTTTGTACTCATGTTCTTAAAAGGAGTTTCCTTCTTCCACTAAGTTTAACATCCATTATACTGCTGCTATACCCCATCTATTGACGCTTTCTCATCACTGTGCATGCCAAGGGGCCCCAATGTAGCCGGCAGAAGATCCACCACAAAGACTTTCCCAGTTTACTCTATCCTGAGGGCATAGTCATGCTTAATTATAAGTCTAAATTTAGAAAGCCTAAACCTAGCCCCTTTGTTTGAGAGTCCTCAAGTGGCAGTCTTTTTTTCCCTGCATCTGTCTTCAGAGGGTGGAATGCAGACTGACTGGTCTGGTCCCAAAGGGGAGGGTACAGTGCAGTATTGCGAATGCCTAGCCTGTCCTCCACTCATCTGAAACCTTTTCCTGCCACTATTACTTTCCCCATTAGGGATTTCTCAACCCAAGGCAGTGGGTAGGCATCCCTGTGGGTGCATGCATTGAGTTTAACATGGTCCCCACGGAACCGTAGACTGCCATCCTTTTGCACCAGGAAGACAGGGGCAGTCTACAGCTTTCCCAGATCACTACACAATGTAGCATATTGCGGAGTAATTCCTGGACTTCTTGGTACAGTGCTGGGAGAATGTGACGTACCACTCCTGGATGGGTGTTGTGTCCCCTGTGTGAATTCGGTGGTCAATGGCTTCGGTAAACCTATAATCCTCTGGACTGGTGGCAAACACTAGCAGGTGTTTTTCCAGCAGGGAAAAGTCTTTGAAGGGGATGTCACACTGTTCCAGTAGTGACGTGTATTGTGTCTCCTCCCAGCATGCCATAGCTGCCTGTAGAAGGGCACATACAGCTTCCACCCCTGGTTGGGCCTCAGAGATGCAGTGAGGGGGTACCACATAGAGATCAGCCAAGGTAGCGTGCTTGGACAGCGAGATTGGTGTTCTTCCCAAGTCGGAGCGTTGCACTAAGACTCTTTCCCAGTGGACCTTGGACAAGGTACAGCCCACCAGCCACTCCCCTGACATCATGGAATCCTTGCAGGGTCCTACCATAACAGTAGTCCCCTGCAGCTTCATGTGGGCCCCAACAGGGAGGGACCAGACCACCTCTTGCAGGGGTGCCAAGAGTAACTTATGTTTGGTATGGTGTGTATGGACCACCTCTACTTGCTTTGGTTGTTTCTTGGCTACCCTACACTGAGCCTCATAGGCCTGGAGCACTCTGAGCCACACCATTCACAGGCCGCAGCACCAGGCCCGCCTGCCGGAATGTTCATATTTGAAAAACGGGTGGGGTAAGTCCAGGTCTTTCAAAAGTTCATGCCCAGCACAATGGGCACTGCAAGGTTAACTGGACAGTGGGTCACCACTACTCCTAACTGCTCCACTATCTGGTCCTCAATTTGAATCCTCACCAAGGTGATGCCTTCAACCAGGATAGGTAATTAATGATTGAGGCTCTCATTCCCCTGCTGTTTCCTTACAAAGAACCCTTGTCTCTATCTTCTCCCCAAACAGGCCCTTCAAATGTGACACAATCTGTTCTAAAGTAGCCTGCTCCTCCTCTGACAGTGTCATCACCACTCGGTGGGCATCATCCTCCAAGGCATTAATAGCCAGCTCCCCCCACCAGCCAGGTGATACAGGTACAACTGTGTTGACAAAGCTAGCTCAGGATATGGCCTTCTTAAAACAGGAGATAGTCTCCTCTAAAATGGACTTCCCCTAACAGGGCGGGCCCAAGGTCTGTGGCTTTCTTGCATTACTGAATAAATAATTAAGTGAATTTCGCGCAATATTCCAGTATTGCCAGTATCTAGATGCCAAAGAAGAGGGGGGCAAATAGAAATGCTAGCAAGGTTATAATACCATAAATAACCGTGAATGGATCCTGGTGAATGAAAATCCTTGTATAAAGTGTTATACCATTAAATAAATTAATATAAAGTGCAACCGTATAATACCATAAATAACCGTGAATGGATCCTGGTGAATAAAAATCCTTGTGTAAAGTGTTATGACATTAAATAAATTAATATAAAGTGCAACCGTGACTAAATGGCCGTGAATAGATGCTGGTGAATAAAAGTCTTTGTAAAAAGTCCTTATGACATTGAATAAATTAATATAAAGTGCAACCCATCATAAAGGTGAATAATTAGCAGCAAATTGATATCAAAAGTGCACTAAACTTAGTGTAATCACAATTCATCTAACTGCGCCTTTAAAAATAAAAACTCAAAATAGCAGCATTGCAAGATTCAAAATGTGCAATTCATAAAATCTAGGATAGATGGCGCTGTTGAGTAGATAGAAAGTCCTTCTATTCGGGTCTGTGTGTGTTCTATATGATGGTTGAATGGTTCCTACGGTGGTATCCTCTAGTGCAGTCTCTCTGGACTCTCACCTTAAATTAGTACAAATCGAGCTGTGGAAATAAGATCCATGCAGTATGGAAGCGCTGTCTGGACACTTCTCCCTCTGTACTACTTGACTCTCTGGATCTTCTCCTGTGTTCCCTCGGCTCCCTCCGCTCTGATGCAGCTCAGACAAGATAAAGACAGGGGAGGGGGAGAGAGAAGGCAGGCTCCACTAGTGTGTTATCGTTTTAAAACCAGGGGGGATATTTATTTGATTATGCTCTTACATTGAATATTAAAAAGTCAGGCAAAGTAAAAAACAGATGAGAAGTCTGGCGTTCTCAGCGCCCTCTCACTTGTGTTGACAGCTGTGTGCCGCTCCAGCCAATCCCTACGCGTTACGACACGTCACGTGTCTTCATCTGGGGAACCGGATTGGCTGTTCTATGTTACCTTATATATATTATAACCGGAAATGCTAAAACCGCCATTTTTCTTATGGGTATGCTAATAGACACAGCGGTTCATGTATTGCAACCGGAAGTTACAAAACGGCCATTTTACTTGTGGTTTTGTGGGTTTTGCTCAGCGCTCATTTTTCATTGGATTTGTAATGTAGATATGCCACCATTTTGTTGTGGATAGCTACAATCTTGCTCTATATGTTGAACTCCTATGTAAGCGGCCATCATTATGGTGGAAATGTTATCTACAGCCAATGTATACAGTGAAGGACAATACACCACAAATAACTGAAGCCGCAAGAAAAGGGGAGCAAACGGCCTTGTTTGATGTACTGATGATGTTATAAAATACAAATATGTGTAAAAATAAATATTGGTTATCAATTTTAGTATAACAAATAGCTATCCTATAGCGGTATACGGGTGAAACCAGGTGAGAGTGCTCTGATATGACAATCGATAGATGCATTATACAACATTAGAGCTAACATACAACATTAATCTTCAAAAATAGCAAACTGACAAAACTATTAATGTTGTAGGACTCCTGATCCATAGAACAGTAGGTACTATTAGTATTAGTATTAGTATGCCATGTATAGATCACTGTAGTACTAATACATGCCACTAATAAGAATAAATAAATAAAATTAAACTCTATATGATCAACAACATTAAATATAGTGAACATTATACATAATATTAACAGATACCTCAATATAATTAAAATCTACTGTGTAGTAAAATCGGAAACTTCATATGTTATTATATTGTATAGGAATTCATAATAGAATTAATAAAATATGATAAAAATCTAAAAAATATTAAAAATCATTTAAAAAGCAATTTAAATCAAATTCTACGTTGAGACCCCCAGGTACCAGTGTGCGTAAAGTATGAATCCATCTGGATTCTTTACGGCTAATATCGCGGACTAAATGACTACCTCTCCACATAGGCTTGTGTTTTTCAATTCCCCAAAATTGGAGATGCGTGGGGTCTCTGTTGTGAACTAATGCAAAATGTTTCGACACATTATGCTTCGGGAAGCCAGATTTTATGTTTTGTACATGTTCCTTTATTCGTGTCTTAAGCGCTCTTTTTGTACGGCCAACATATTGAAGGTTGCAGCTACACTGCAGTACGTACACTACCCCTTCTGTGTGGCATCCTATAAAATCCCTGATAATAAAATTTTGTCCTGTATTGGTGGCTGTAAAATCTTTGCGTTTTCCCTGAAATTTTCTCGCATGGCGACAAGCGTAGCAATTACGGCAGGGATAGAAGCCTTTACCTGAAAAAAATGTATATGTAGATGTTGGAGGGGGGTCAATGACGGACTTAACGATCAGATCTCTAATAGTTGGTGCTCTCTTGTATACTATGTTAGGTCTTTCTGGCAGTATTTCCTTAAGGTCTTTATCATTTTTTAAAATGTGCCAATGTTTTTGAATGACTTTCGCTACATCTCTATGTTGTGTGTTGAAATCCAGTACTATGCTTGGTACTTCTTGTTGGACTCTTGTCTTTGGTTGTTCTTCAAGCATTTTATTCCGATCTAGCAGATTGACATGTTCGATCTGGTTTTTTATCCAATCTTCATTGTAGCCTTTTGCTTTGAATCTTTCTCCAATCACCTGTGCTTGATTCCGATAGTCTTCTTCTTTCGTACAATTCCTTCTCAGTCTGGTAAATTGGCCCTTAGGGATGTTGTATAGCCACGGTTTAAAATGACAGCTGTCTGTCGACAGATAGCTGTTAGCGTCTACTTTTTTAAAATGCGTCTTAGTGACTATTTTCTGTCCTTCCAGACTTATATTCAAGTCTAGGAAGTCTATTTCCTTCTCTTCAATTCTCCATACCAAATTGATGTTTTTTGTGTTGTCGTTTAATTTATTTAAAAAAGCTTCCAAACTCTTTCTATCACCATTCCACACTATCACTACGTCGTCTATGAACCTTTTGTATAGCGTGAGTTCGGCGGGGGTATTTGTATATACTGCAGTTTCTTCCCACTGCGCCATAAATGCATTCGCCACTCCTGGTGCAAATTTGGCACCCATAGCTATTCCCACTAATTGTTTAAAGTAGGTTTGGTTGTGCCAAAAATAATTGCATTTCAGGCAGAAGTCTAGACACTTCAACAGGTACTTTCTTTGCTTACAAATTAAGGTGCTATATTTCCTTAGCAGCCATTTTGTAGCTGAAATCGCATCGTAGTGTTGTACTATTGTGTACAGTGATGTGACATCCGCGGTGGCCAGTAATGTACGTCCCTCTAATACTGGTACTTCGTTCAGAAATTGTAGTGTGTGTTTGGTGTCTTTTAGATACGCTTGCGTTTGTTGGACAGCTGGTTGTATGAAGTAGTCAATGTATTTTCCCATTCTTGATGTGAGTGAATCGATACTATTGACTATTGGTCTTCCAGGAGGGTTCTCTTTGTTTTTGTGTATTTTGGGAATGGTATAAATTATCGGTATTCGACAGGTTTCAGGTATTAGATATTTACTTTCTTTCGGGTTCAATATATTTTTCTTCTTTCCGAGATCTACTATGGCTTCTAGTTGTTTCTTATATTTTAAGGTTGGATTTCCAAGTAGTTTGGTGTACGTAGTTTCATCTTGTAGCTGCCTATTGAGTTCAGTTAGGTACTGTTCTTTAGACTGTAGTACTATTGCACCTCCCTTATCCGCCGGCCTGATTACAATATCTTTCCTTTCTGTCAGGCGTTTTATGCCGTTTTTTATATGTATAGGGTCTGTGGCTTTTTTAATCTTTATCTGATCTATGTCCTGTAACACAAGATTTTTGAAGACTTCCACATTCTGGTTGTTCGTGATCTGTGGGTTGAATAATGAGGCATTTCGCAGTGTGCTATGCACTTCTGGCTGTGTGGTTTCAATCCTTGAATTTTCTGGCTTCCACAAATTGTTCATCATGTATTTTTTAATGTTAATTTTCCGAATATATTTTTGTATCCCAATGTATGTGTTGAATTTGTTGAGATTACTTTTGGGTGCATGTTTCAGGCCTTTGTCGAGTACTGCCAACTCTTCTGTTGTTATTTGTTTCCCACTTATATTTACTACATTTTCTCCAATTACATTCTTCTTCTTTTGGAATCTCTTCCCTGATCTTCGTCCCCTCTTCGTTCTGGAGTATTTCTTCTTTGTTCTTCTTGGGGTCGTCTCCTGGGTGAGTGGTATTCCTCTTGAGGGGGTCTTTGTGGTGAGCGATCCCTCCTCTCTCTCTCTAAAAAAGGCCTTTGTGTATTGTAATTTTGTTGCTGTCCGTAATGGTACGAGTCCGCGTAATGGTATTCCTGATCGTCTCTAATAGGCTCAAATCTATTATACGTAGGGATCGGATAACGTCCATATCCATCATGATATTCATGTTGATATGATGATGTTCTGTTGTCTCTAGTATTTCTCTCATTGTGTTGCCAGTTCCTATTATTAAACGGTTTTCTGAAACAACTAGAAGCCATAGTAGATCTCGGAAAGAAGAAAAATATATTGAACCCGAAAGAAAGTAAATATCTAATACCTGAAACCTGTCGAATACCGATAATTTATACCATTCCCAAAATACACAAAAACAAAGAGAACCCTCCTGGAAGACCAATAGTCAATAGTATCGATTCACTCACATCAAGAATGGGAAAATACATTGACTACTTCATACAACCAGCTGTCCAACAAACGCAAGCGTATCTAAAAGACACCAAACACACACTACAATTTCTGAACGAAGTACCAGTATTAGAGGGACGTACATTACTGGCCACCGCGGATGTCACATCACTGTACACAATAGTACAACACTACGATGCGATTTCAGCTACAAAATGGCTGCTAAGGAAATATAGCACCTTAATTTGTAAGCAAAGAAAGTACCTGTTGAAGTGTCTAGACTTCTGCCTGAAATGCAATTATTTTTGGCACAACCAAACCTACTTTAAACAATTAGTGGGAATAGCTATGGGTGCCAAATTTGCACCAGGAGTGGCGAATGCATTTATGGCGCAGTGGGAAGAAACTGCAGTATATACAAATACCCCCGCCGAACTCACGCTATACAAAAGGTTCATAGACGACGTAGTGATAGTGTGGAATGGTGATAGAAAGAGTTTGGAAGCTTTTTTAAATAAATTAAACGACAACACAAAAAACATCAATTTGGTATGGAGAATTGAAGAGAAGGAAATAGACTTCCTAGACTTGAATATAAGTCTGGAAGGACAGAAAATAGTCACTAAGACGCATTTTAAAAAAGTAGACGCTAACAGCTATCTGTCGACAGACAGCTGTCATTTTAAACCGTGGCTATACAACATCCCTAAGGGCCAATTTGCCAGACTGAGAAGGAATTGTACGAAAGAAGAAGACTATCGGAATCAAGCACAGGTGATTGGAGAAAGATTCAAAGCAAAAGGCTACAATGAAGATTGGATAAAAAACCAGATCGAACATGTCAATCTGCTAGATCGGAATAAAATGCTTGAAGAACAACCAAAGACAAGAGTCCAACAAGAAGTACCAAGCATAGTACTGGATTTCAACACACAACATAGAGATGTAGCGAAAGTCATTCAAAAACATTGGCACATTTTAAAAAATGATAAAGACCTTAAGGAAATACTGCCAGAAAGACCTAACATAGTATACAAGAGAGCACCAACTATTAGAGATCTGATCGTTAAGTCCGTCATTGACCCCCCTCCAACATCTACATATACATTTTTTTCAGGTAAAGGCTTCTATCCCTGCCGTAATTGCTACGCTTGTCGCCATGCGAGAAAATTTCAGGGAAAACGCAAAGATTTTACAGCCACCAATACAGGACAAAATTTTATTATCAGGGATTTTATAGGATGCCACACAGAAGGGGTAGTGTACGTACTGCAGTGTAGCTGCAACCTTCAATATGTTGGCCGTACAAAAAGAGCGCTTAAGACACGAATAAAGGAACATGTACAAAACATAAAATCTGGCTTCCCGAAGCATAATGTGTCGAAACATTTTGCATTAGTTCACAACAGAGACCCCACGCATCTCCAATTTTGGGGAATTGAAAAACACAAGCCTATGTGGAGAGGTAGTCATTTAGTCCGCGATATTAGCCGTAAAGAATCCAGATGGATTCATACTTTACGCACACTGGTACCTGGGGGTCTCAACGTAGAATTTGATTTAAATTGCTTTTTAAATGATTTTTAATATTTTTTAGATTTTTATCATATTTTATTAATTCTATTATGAATTCCTATACAATATAATAACATATGAAGTTTCCGATTTTACTACACAGTAGATTTTAATTATATTGAGGTATCTGTTAATATTATGTATAATGTTCACTATATTTAATGTTGTTGATCATATAGAGTTTAATTTTATTTATTTATTCTTATTAGTGGCATGTATTAGTACTACAGTGATCTATACATGGCATACTAATACTAATACTAATAGTACCTACTGTTCTATGGATCAGGAGTCCTACAACATTAATAGTTTTGTCAGTTTGCTATTTTTGAAGATTAATGTTGTATGTTAGCTCTAATGTTGTATAATGCATCTATCGATTGTCATATCAGAGCACTCTCACCTGGTTTCACCCGTATACCGCTATAGGATAGCTATTTGTTATACTAAAATTGATAACCAATATTTATTTTTACACATATTTGTATTTTATAACATCATCAGTACATCAAACAAGGCCGTTTGCTCCCCTTTTCTTGCGGCTTCAGTTATTTGTGGTGTATTGTCCTTCACTGTATACATTGGCCGTAGATAACATTTCCACCATAATGATGGCCGCTTACATAGGAGTTCAACATATAGAGCAAGATTGTAGCCATCCACAACAAAATGGTGGCATATCTACATTACAAATCCAATGAAAAATGAGCGCTGAGCAAAACCCACAAAACCACAAGTAAAATGGCCGTTTTGTAACTTCCGGTTGCAATACATGAACCGCTGTGTCTATTAGCATACCCATAAGAAAAATGGCGGTTTTAGCATTTCCGGTTATAATATATATAAGGTAACATAGAACAGCCAATCCGGTTCCCCAGATGAAGACACGTGACGTGTCGTAACGCGTAGGGATTGGCTGGAGCGGCACACAGCTGTCAACACAAGTGAGAGGGCGCTGAGAACGCCAGACTTCTCATCTGTTTTTTACTTTGCCTGACTTTTTAATATTCAATGTAAGAGCATAATCAAATAAATATCCCCCCTGGTTTTAAAACGATAACACACTAGTGGAGCCTGCCTTCTCTCTCCCCCTCCCCTGTCTTTATCTTGTCTGAGCTGCATCAGAGCGGAGGGAGCCGAGGGAACACAGGAGAAGATCCAGAGAGTCAAGTAGTACAGAGGGAGAAGTGTCCAGACAGCGCTTCCATACTGCATGGATCTTATTTCCACAGCTCGATTTGTACTAATTTAAGGTGAGAGTCCAGAGAGACTGCACTAGAGGATACCACCGTAGGAACCATTCAACCATCATATAGAACACACACAGACCCGAATAGAAGGACTTTCTATCTACTCAACAGCGCCATCTATCCTAGATTTTATGAATTGCACATTTTGAATCTTGCAATGCTGCTATTTTGAGTTTTTATTTTTAAAGGCGCAGTTAGATGAATTGTGATTACACTGAGTTTAGTGCACTTTTGATATCAATTTGCTGCTAATTATTCACCTTTATGATGGGTTGCACTTTATATTAATTTATTCAATGTCATAAGGACTTTTTACAAAGACTTTTATTCACCAGCATCTATTCACGGCCATTTAGTCACGGTTGCACTTTATATTAATTTATTTAATGTCATAACACTTTACACAAGGATTTTTATTCACCAGGATCCATTCACGGTTATTTATGGTATTATACGGTTGCACTTTATATTAATTTATTTAATGGTATAACACTTTATACAAGGATTTTCATTCACCAGGATCCATTCACGGTTATTTATGGTATTATAACCTTGCTAGCATTTCTATTTGCCCCCCTCTTCTTTGGCATCTAGATACTGGCAATACTGGAATATTGCGCGAAATTCACTTAATTATTTATTCAGTAAGCGGTTGTGTGAGCACTATTAATTTTGCTGCAATATTCACATTTAGTATTTTACATCACCTGGAAAAAAAAAAAAAAAAAATTTTTCTCACATCTACCAGCGCGAAGGAAATTCTTTAAAATTTCTTGCATTACTCCCCCCTGTAGAAAATTGCAGAGAAAATCCTTGACCTCTTGATACAGTGCTGGGGGAATGTGATGATACTGCTCCTGGATGAGCGGTGTATTCCCTGTGTGGATTGGGTGGCCAATGGCTTCAGGGAACGCATAATTCTCTGAACTGGTGGAAAAAGCTAGCAGGTTTTTTCCAGCAGCTGATGAAGCAGTCTCTCCTCTCCTCCCACAGTGTGAAGGGGATATTTCAGCCAATAAACTTTGGCATTAACTAATTGACAAACCTAGCAGAGCCATGACAGACCCTCTAGCTACTTCACAAAATGTGCCCAAACTCAGAGGCCAGGGTCTTAAATAGACTCTGCCACACCCAAGATAGCCACCAGAGTCACATGGTTGACCAGCATCCAATCAGATCGTTGCTCCTGTGACTCAGGATACCAGAGAGGTTCCTCATGACTTCCTCTCTCTCTGCATTGCCACTGCGGTTGAGCACCACCTGCAGTGGAGACAGCAGATTGCACCTATCTACAAGCAGAGGACCCAAATTAGCAGCTCAGGTGGGGTAGCGCTACATGCCATTGCCCATATTTAGTCGGTGATGTCAGTGCTACCCCGGTCTTTTTGTAAACATAGCCCAACAAATTAATGGATACACAAATTAATCCAATGAGAGCACCAAACAAACATCCAAGAATCCGATGTAATTTATTAATAAAATTAATTAATGGCAGAATTAATGAATGACCCCAATGTGTTTTGGGGGGCAAACACCCCCCCTCCCTTCAGCAGTGCGTTAGAATTCTGACTTTACTCAAATGGACTCAAGTGAGCAGATACCAAATAAAACTGCACTGTGATTTAATGCTTAATAAGTTAAACCAGTATTTGTGAATGCAGCAAAGGCACCTTTGCTGCATTCGCTAACACTGGCATAACCTGTCCTCCAAAAAGCAGTAAATTACAGTGCTGTTTTATTTGGTATCTGTTCACCTGAGCACATTTAAATACAGTCAGATATCTCAAGCCTTGGTGAAGGGGGAGTGTGTTTGGTCCCTGAAACACATTGTCATGAATTAATTTTATCAATAAATTATCTTGGACTCTTGGTCATTTGTTTGGCACTCTCATTAGATTGGAGATAGCTGGGGAGTTTAGTACCATTTGTGTAAATTTGGATTCCAGAAGGTTAGTTTATCTTTAAACCTTAAAGGGGTTGTAAAAACGAAGGGGGCGTGTCCGGACTCTGCAGTGATAGGACGTGTTGCTTGATAGCTCTGCAGAGAAATCTGCAATCCAACGCCATCCTGTGCATTCTAAACCTTGGTGAGCCTCAAAAATTCACCAAACCATTACTGGGCATCTGTCACATCAAGCTCTGGGGAAATTTCAAACTCTGCCTGGCTGTTCAGACTGCGGCCGGCTCCTTTTCACCAGAGACTCACCGCCATCTTGCGGCCTACAGGCCCTCAACATCCCCGGGCTCCAGTGCGGTAATCGGCCGAACCCAGGGAGGCAGAATACCCCACATCTGCTGCTGCTGTTGCGGGGGAGAATTGGGCAGAGTGCAGATACTGTGAAAGCCTGTACAAACTGTACAATCAGCCCCGAACGCTCGCGGCCCGCCGCCATCTTGCGGCCTGTAAAACCTCCAGCATCCCCGGGCTCGAGTACCGCAATCGGCGGTACGAGCGATCGCTAGTCCGGCCCCTGCTACTACAGACACCTCCGGAAGGTAGGTGCTAGCTACACAGCCCCTAAGAGCAGAAAGAAAATCAGGAAAAGCCTGCCTCATACTCAGATCACAGCCCAGGAAAGAAGGAGGCTCTGGCCTACCTGTGGATGACGGTGGCCATCTTGCCAATCCAGGAACACCTCAGCTAACCTTTCATCCACTCTCCCTCTTACCCAGCTGACCCACATAACACTATAAGATGGCCATGTAAAGGAAAAGCTCCCACCATTATCAGTCCTGCAACTCATTACCAGAGGTCCCCCCTTTTTTTTTTTTTTTTTTTAACGACATAACCCGCTCTTTACCATGGGAACAGCCTCCAGACAATCCTCCACCTCAAGATCCCGCTCCCCGAGAGAGCTTCCAGGAGGAATCAGCCACAATATCCCGGAGATGTTCCAGTCACAAAGGGGCAATTTGGCACCCTCCCGCCACAGACCGCTGCAACCCACGGAATCGCAGCCACCGGACCCCCTTCTCCTTCCTATATCTCAAACTCACACCTCACCACCTATCGATGCCGGAGCAGCTCCCGCTCAGCCGTATCTGAACATCAATGATCTCCGATCCATAGCTGCAGACATCAAGGATACCCTATCAGCTGCAATTGCTGAGCTGCGTATAGATATACACACGCTGACTGACAGGGTCCATGACGTAGAACAGGCAAAAACTCAACATGAACATGTCCTTCGCAAAGCTACCAGGCGGATCGACACCCACACCATCCAGTTAAGAGACATACAGCGCCACGTTGAAGACCTCGACAATAGGGGCCGTCGCCACAATCTTAGGATCAGAGGTATACCAGAGACCGTCTCCGCAGAAGACATTTCATCGGCAGTGACTAGCCTATTCAATGATCTTCTCAACAGGCCGCCTCAAACTCAAATATCTATGGAAAGGATCCACAGAGCTCTACGCCCCAAGGGTAGGGATACAGACCCGCCAAGAGATATCATATGCTGCATTGTGGACTATAGGCTAAAAGAAGAAATTCTCAGACAAGCCAGACTCAGGCGGCAGTTACTATATGCAGGAACTTCAGTCCAAATCTTTCAGGACTTATCCAGTATAACACTGCAGCACCGCAGAGATCTCAAACCGCTATTGGATGTGCTGCGCACTAAGGGAATCCAATATCGATGGAAGTTCCCTTTCTGCTTATCAGCTACTCATCAGGGGCACACTGCCTTGCTAAAAGTCCCGGAGGATCTACGTTCATTTTGTGCAACTCTGGATACCCCCCTAGTGGACGTTCCACAATGGTATGCGGAATTCCGCCACACAGCAGTAAAGAAAACCACACCTCTGGCAGAACCGATGGAAACCCAGGAAGGACGAAACCACAGACGAAGATCCTCATCTGGATACAGGAGGCGAAACCCACAACATGATCCTCCACTTGGTTCCTACCCCTCGGATTCCCCGAGGTCCTGGAGAACCAGGAGAGATTACTGAACAGCACCCTACTGACACCGTTCCCGTCAGTGTTTAGCTTTGTTCAGGACCTATTGGTTAATAACGACCTTTTATTCTGGATTTACATCCACACATTCGATGAAGGAGAATACTCTCACTAAAATAACATTGGACACCGTGCACGATGCTGCCTTTAAAGCACTCTCTTCCCCCCCCCTCTAACCTCTCATCAGATAAAGGACATCAAGTCGCCCAACCCACTGATGACCTCCGTGATCTATGCCCAACATTGTAGATCTTCCACCGTTTACTACCAAGCTTACCAGGACCAACATCCTCACCATCATGGATACTCTGCCTTTACAGATGGGATCGCTGTATACTCATATTGCTTACCACCTCGCCTCCTATCCCGGAACACTGTCTTTGACATGATCCTAACTGAACTACAGTATTACTAACCATACTAACAATTATCAATCTGGGTAACGTATGACAAGATGTGTTCTACAGATGTTCCATATTGCACTGTTTAATATAATGTACACAATGATGGGAAAATGTACCCCCACTATGGCTAGCACTAGGTATCCCAGTACGCCCCACACAATTACATTGCAAGTAGGCCAAATGCACTCCACTTATGCAGCAATAGGAGACCACTTCTGTTTGGTCTACGTTTGAACACAAGTCTTACGACAGAAGATAGATATCTATCCCTTCTCTCCACTAACCGCTCCAAATGCCCGAACCTAACATCTTACTTTATGTATAGACCACCCTAACACATCACCTCAGGGGAACCTGTCGATGTTGACACATTGATGAGGGACTTGGCTACTATGGATGCCAGCTTTACTACCTCTCTTCCCCTGTTTTGACTTTAGCTTGATACGCTTCTGTATTAGTTACCACATGCGACCACAGCTCATTCCCTTGAACAATTTGCGGGCTATATATATTCCGCATGAACATGGAGGCGGTGCAACCCTGAGGGTGAAATTAACTCATTTAACGCTCATATTCTCAGATCAGCTGGAAATTTTTTCCCTCCCCCTCCCACCATTAACCATTAATGGGTTTAAAACTCCTTCCTTAAATAGCTGATAGGGAATCCTTAATCTCCTGTCCCCACACATAAGGTATTGGCTATAAACAATTGACTATTATCCACTCTTCTATACCACGTATGTCGCTTGGGCATATATCACATATCACATACGTCACATAGGCTGGTGGGAGAGGGGGGTGGTGAAGAGAAGATAGATGTGCTGCATTGCTTATGCAATATACGGTGCTCAACTCCTTTTTGGAGTCTTTGAAATATACAGATTATTTGTGACAAACAACTTGGACTACATCAACTTGAGGAAAAACGGTATAAGTTTTGAATTGTGTTATATGCTGTTTCACTTTTGCATTTTTTCGTTTTCCAGAACTACACTTTTCCTTCACTCCAATACTCACGAAGCCTGGTTCACATTATACTATTCCCGTAAACATATTCACTTACTAGATCTAACTTACGCACACTACTACTGATGCACACACACTAAATACGTGACCCCCTCCACTCCCATGTGCAATAATTGACGCACTTGAATTCAACCCCGTCTTCACACTCCACTACCCTCTCTCATTTTCTGGTGAATTTCATGCTTCTCATATAATCTCCTGTTAATCCCTCCCATGTCTAACCTCCCATTGCCCCATCTCCTCCTATACCTCATATTTGCCAACCTCCACTCATATGCTATTACGACTGGTAACGGTGGGCCAGCTCATTCGAGACTCTATCCTCTCTGCTCAGTTCTACCCGACCCCCACAAGGTGCAGTGGAACAGTCTGGTTCATAATTCCGGGCTGATTCCCCTGACGTCACACCGTACCCTATCTTCCTCTCCTAACAGAGGAAGATACCTAAATACACCCCACCCTTTCTTCCCCATCCTTTTACATCCCGAACAGACACCAACTTTACACACGTTTTCTATACCCTACTTTATTTTACCAGTTACAACTGAGATCCTTTTTAGCTCCAAGGATGGCGGACGCTCTTACACGCGACACAAAGACTGCTACTAGAACAACCCACGTTTCACAGGTAAAGCTATGCTCCATAAACATGCGTGGGCTTAATGTGCCTGCAAAAAGATTGCAACTGCTACACACCTTAAGACAAAACAAAACACAGATTGCCTTCATACAAGAAACGCATTTCCGTTCAGACAACATTCAGAAACTACACAATATACACTACCCTACGGTATATCATGCCACTAACGATGACTCTAAATCAAAAGGGGTGGCTATATTAATAGCAAAAAACTGTCCTCTACAAATTTCAGAAGTTAAACGAGATGTTAAAGGTAGATTTATTTTTCTCAAAGGGACTCTTCACAACAAACCCATAACGTTAGCAAACCTATACGCTCCTAATACGAAGCAAGTTCTATTCTTTCGCGAAACCCTACAACTACTGACTGAATTTTATTCCGGCATTCTTGTTGTGGGTGGAGACTTTAACGTAGCACTCTCTCCAACACAAGATACATCCACAGGCGCATCCTCTATGCCTTACAGAGCTCTTCGGGCCATTAAAAAACACCTTAGAGATCTGACCCTTCACGACGCATGGCGAACACTTAACCCGACTGAGAGAGACTTCACGTTTTACTCTGCACCTCACAATAAATACACAAGAATTGACCATTTTTTCATATCCCAATCAGACTTATCTCTCCTTTCAAAGGCATCCATCAATCCTATGGTGTTATCGGACCATAGCCCCATATCCATCACTCTAGATATACCGGCAACCAGATCCCACAAAATGATTTGGCGCCTAGATAATTCCATCTTGACAGACATAGACACCACTGCCAAACTTAATACACGACTCAAACATTATTTTTCGGAAAACACCTCAAAGGACTTAAAACAATCCAGCATATGGGCAGCGCACAAATGCGTAATACGTGGAGAAATCATATCCCTGACTGCACACAGACGTAAACTCAAGCGCGATCGCATTACCACTTTATCTGAAAAAATCCTCATGCTGGAACAAGCTCACAAGCTCTCATTAGCCACAAAATCCCTTGTTGAACTGATCAAAGCTAGAGAAGAACTCCTAGAAGAACTCGGTAGATCCTTAAAACGCAAATATGTCTTAACACAAAAACTATTCTATGAATTTGGCAACAAATCCGGAAAAATGCTTGCCAGAGCATTACAATCCTGAAAAGCAATGAATACCATACACGCTATCAAAAACTCGTCTGGCACTTCTCTTGTCTCTTCCGCAGCTATTGCCAACCAATTTGTCCAATATTTTACTGCTCTTTACAACTTACCTTCCTCCACCGAACTGGGCAATGCTCCTGAAAGACAAGCGACAATCTCAGACTTTCTGAATAATTTTTGCCCATCTTCTATTTCGTCTGAGGATGCAGCAAATCTTTCTACTCCCATTACAACAGACGAAATTATATCAGTGTTGAAACAAATTAAAACAGGTAAAAACCCTGGCCCTGACGGCCTGACCGTGAGTTACTATAAAACTTTCCAGGACATACTTACCCCTCAACTAGCTAAGATTTTCAATGACCTCTCCTCGTCCCCTTCAGTAAATACTGATCTATTAGAAGCTCACATCACGCTCATTCCCAAACCAGGTAAAGATGAAACTTTAGTGACTAATTATAGACCCATTTCCCTTATCAATGTTGACATGAAAATCTATGCCAAAATTCTTGCCAACCGAATGCTCCCTTTACTCCCCAAACTGATCTCATTAGATCAAGTTGGCTTTATCCCTGGGAGAGAAGCAAGGGATAATACCATAAAAGCAATCAACATTCACCATTGGCTCTCCACTTCACCCAACCAGGGTTTTTTTCTGTCCCTTGACGCGGAAAAGGCGTTCGACAGGGTGGCATGGGACTATATGATAGCAGTTCTACAGGCAATGGGATTCCCAGCACACTTCACTCAATTAATTATGGCTCTATATACGTCCCCCACAGCCAGAATAAGGGTTAATGGCCACCTGTCGAACGCCTTCCCAGTGTCGAATGGAACCCGGCAAGGTTGCCCCTTATCCCCTCTTCTTTTTGTTCTTTCCTTAGAACCTTTCCTACACAAACTTAAAGTCAACCCGGATATCATGGGCATTGATATTAGACAAAAACACTACAAACTAGCAGCATATGCTGACGACATACTTCTTTTTCTTTCCAACCCGTTAATCACCATTCCAAACCTATTACAAGATTTCACCTTCTTCCGCAAATTATCCAACTTGAAAATAAACTTTACGAAATCCAAAGCACTAAACATCTCCCTCCCGTCACAGATAGTTTCTCAATGCCAAACTAACTTTCCATTCAAATGGGAGTCACACGCCCTTACGTATCTTGGCATTCAAATACCATCTAAACTTACTGAACTATACGAAAGAAACTACTCTCCCATTCTTCGAACTATACAGAAGGACCTTACGAAATGGTCCTCAGCTCAATTTTCCTGGTTTGGGAGAATTTCCATCTTAAAAATGAACATCCTACCACGAATACTTTATGTCTTACAAACAATACCGATCAAACTTCCTTCAAAATTTTTTACAATCTATAAAAGAATATGCAGGAACTTTATATGGGCCCATAAACCTCCAAGACTCAGTTGGAGCAGGATGGTCCTCCCCAAGCTTAAAGGTGGACTAGGCTTACCTGATATTCATAAATACTACAATGCTTGTCATATCACCAGACTAATAGACTGGCACATACATTCCCACTCTAAAGGTTGGATCAAAATTGAAGATTCCTGTGCCCAAACTCCCCTTTCCCACTCGCCATGGATTGACACCAAAGCGACCCCTAAAGAACACTTATCGCATCCACTAACAGGACCTACATTGAACTGCTTCAGGAACACTTGTTCTTCTCTTAAAATTACTCCATATCCAGGGCCATTGACCCCCATAACTGGCAACCCCACCTTTCCTCCTGGCCTTCCAGAAAATAACCCGAGTTTGGTCTCCAAGATATCTACATTGAGAGCACATCACCTTTTTTATAATGGGTCAATTATCCCGTACACCGATATACCCACTAAACTCCAGACTGGAAACATTCCCTTCTTCACGTACTTACAAATCAGACACTATCTCAACAGTTCCAACCCCATCTCTCAATGGTGCAGAGATCTGACTCCCCTTGAAGCACTATGCTCTGACACAAATCCTCAACACCACTTAATCTCAACTGTGTACTCCTTGCTTTTCGGTGAAACTAACCTCACATCTACCGCAGTTATCCAGAAATGGGAAAGAGAGCTCAAATTGGACTTATCTATGGAAGACTGGGAAAATATCTATTCTCATATCCATAAAGGCTCTGTTAATGTCTCAGCACAAGAAACCAATTACAAATTATACTCTGGATGGTACCGCACCCCTGATCGCATTCATATGTTTCATGCAACTGTTTCTCCTTTGTGCTGGAGATGTAACTCTGAAGTGGGCTCTCTTCTCCATATATGGTGGGATTGTACACTCATACAGCCATTCTGGGAAAAGGTACACAACATGATCACTCGAATCACTACTTTTACTCTAGACTTTACTCCAGTCCAATATTTACTACACCACACTTCACTTCATCAATCCACTTATAGGAAATCTTTAATGCTTCACCTCATAAATGCGGCCAAACAATGTTTTCCGTTACGATGGAGGGACACTAACCCTCCCACCTTATCAGATTGGCTACAACGTGTGGAAAAAATAGCAGTCATGGAAGACTTAATACATCAAGCAAAAGATACGAAATACGAAATACAGTCATACCTGGGCTTGTTGGACACACTTTCGTAATTCGATTGAATTTCACACACTACTTACTGAACCACAAACCGGAACATCCTTGGCGCCACGTTGATCCTCATAACAGGTGCTAGTCGGGGACCGAAGTAGGAGCGTCCGCCATCCACCCCCACCCACACTCCCACCCCCACCCTTGTGCTCACATACCCACCCGAGTTGGTTTCCACCCCATCATATTAAATATATACAAAGTAGAGCATACTTAATCCAACATCTCTCCCCCTATCCTATATACGCCCCATACCTTCTGATATCAAATACACCACATACACTATAAGTCCTCTAAGAAACAATAATCCACGTAGAAGAACTTTTTCACTTTTTCACTACCACCATATATTTGGTCTTTCTGACCCTCCCCCCCAGTACAGTGTGCTCCCGTTGGGGTACTGGGATGGGGAGAGATATGGTTGAAGGTCTTTATCCCACGCCCCTCTTTTGAATTCCACGCCACCATCACGACATGGGATGTTTTAGATTTCAATTGCTGACCTCAATGTTTCTAGAGTAGGGATGAGCCGAACACCCCCCTGTTCGGTTTGCACCAGAACATGCGAACAGGAAAAAAATTCGTTCGAACACGCGAACGCCGTTAAAGTCTATGGGACACGAACATGAATAATCAAAAGTGCTAATTTTAAAGGCTAATATGCAAGTTATTGTCAATAAAAGTGTTTGGGGACCCGGGTCCTCCCCCAGGGGACATGAATCAATGCAAAAAAAAGTTTTAAAAACGGCCGTTTTTTCAGGAGCAGTGATTTTAATAATGCTTAAAGTCAAACAATAAAAGTGTAATATCCCTTTAAATTTCATAACTGGGGGGTGTCTATAGTATGCCTGTAAAGGGGCGCATGTTTCCCGTGTTTAGAACAGTCTGACAGCAAAATGACATTTTGAAGGAAAAAACACATTTAAAACTACCGCGGCTATTGCATTGCCGACAATACACATAGAAGTTCATTGATAAAAACGGCATGGGAATTCCCCACAGGGCAACCCCGAACCAAAATTAAAAAAAAAAAAATGATGTGGGAGTCCCCCTAAATTCCATACAAGGCCCTTCAGGTCTGGTATGGATATTAAGGGGAACCCCAGCCAAAATTTTAAAAAAAATTGACGTGGGGTTCCCCCTAAATTCCATACCAGACCCTTCAGGTCTGGTATGGATTTTAAGGGGAACCCCGCGCCAAAAAAAAAAAAAAAACGGCGTGGGGTCCCCCCAAAAATCCATACCAGACCCTTATCCGAGCACGCAACCTGGCAGGCCGCAGGAAAAGAGGGGGGGAGGAGAGTGCGCCCCCCCCCTCCTGAACCGTACCAGGCCACATGCCCTCAACATTGGGAGGGTGCTTTGGGGTAGCCCCCCAAAACACCTTGTCCCCATGTTGATGAAGACAAGGGCCTCATCCCCACAACCCTGGCCGGTGGTTGTGGGGGTCTGCGGGCGGGGGGCTTATCGGAATCTGGAAGCCCCCTTTAACAAGGGGACCCCCAGATCCCGGCCCCCCCCCCTGTGTGAAATGGTAAGGGGGCACTTACCCCTACCATTTCACTAAAAAACTGTCAAAAATGTTAAAAATGACAAGAGACAGTTTTTGACAATTCCTTTATTTAAATGCTTCTTCTTTCTTCCTTCATCTTCTTCTTCTTCTGGTTCTTCTGGCTCTTCTGGTTCTTCCTCCGGCGTTCTCGTCCAGCATCTTCCCTGCGGCGTCTTCTATCTTCTTCTCCTCGGGCCGCTCCGCACCCATGGCATGGGGGGGAGGCTCCCGCTCTTCTCTTCATCTTCTTCTTCATCTTCTTCTTCTTCTTCTCTTCTTCCTTCTTCTCTTCTTCATGTCTTCTCCGGGCCGCTCCGCAGCCATGCTGTGGCATGGAGGGAGGCTCCCGCTGTGTGACGGCGTCTCTTCGTCTAACGGTTCTTAAATAACGGGGGGCGGGGCCACCCGGTGACCCCGCCCCCCTCTGACGCACGGTGACATGACGGGATTTCCCTGTGGCATTCCCCGTGATGTCACAGGGAAGTCCCGTCAAGTCACCGTGCGTCAGAGGGGGGCGGGGTCACCAGATGGCCCCGCCCTCCGTTATTTAAGAACCGTCAGACGAAGAGACGCCGTCACACAGCGGGAGCCTCCCTCCATGCCAGCATGGCTGCGGAGCGGCCCGGAGAAGAAATGAAGAAGAGAAGAAGCAAGAAGAGAAGAAGAAGAAGAAGAAGAAGATGAAGAAGAAGATGAAGAAGAGAAGAAGATGAAGAGAAGAGCGGGAGCCTCCCCCCCCATGCCATGGGTGCGGAGCGGCCCGAGGAGAAGAAGATAGAAGACGCCGCGGAGGAGATGCTGGACGAGAACGCCGGAGGAAGAACCAAAAGAGCCAGAAGAACCAGAAGAAGATGAAGGAGAAAGAAGAAGCATTTAAATAAAGGAATTGTCAAAAACTGTCTCTTGTCATTTTTAACATTTTTGACAGTTTTTTAGTGAAATGGTAGGGGTAAGTACCCCCTTACCATTTCACACAGGGGGGGCCGGGATCTGGGGGTCCCCTTGTTAAAGGGGGCTTCCAGATTCCGATAAGCCCCCCGCCCGCAGACCCCCACAACCACCGGCCAGGGTTGTGGGGATGAGGCCCTTGTCTTCATCAACATGGGGACAAGGTGTTTTGGGGGGCTACCCCAAAGCACCCTCCCAATGTTGAGGGCATGTGGCCTGGTACGGTTCAGGAGGGGGGGGCCGCACTCTCGTCCCCCCCTCTTTTCCTGCGGCCTGCCAGGTTGCGTGCTCGGATAAGGGTCTGGTATGGATTTTTGGGGGGACCCCACGCCGTTTTTTTTTTTTTTTTGGCGCGGGGTTCCCCTTAAAATCCATACCAGACCTGAAGGGTCTGGTATGGAATTTAGGGGGAACCCCACGTCAATTTTTTTTTTAAATTTTGGCTGGGGTTCCCCTTAATATCCATACCAGACCTGAAGGGCCTTGTATGGAATTTAGGGGGACCCCCACATCATTTTTTTTATTTTGGTTCGGGGTTGCCCTGTGGGGAATTCCCATGCCGTTTTTATCAATGAACTTCTATGTGTATTGTCGGCAATGCAATAGCCGCGGGTAGTTTTAAATGAGTTTTTTCCTTCCAAATGTCATTTTGCTGTCAGACTGTTCTAAACACAGGAAACATGCGCCCCTTTACAGGCATACTATAGACACCCCCCAGGTACGAAATTTAAAGGGATATTACACTTTTATTGTTTGACTTTAAGCATTAATAAAATCACTGCTCCTGAAAAAACGTCCGTTTTTAAAACTTTTTTTTGCATTGATCCATGTCCCCTGGGGCAGGACCCGGGTCCCCAAACACTTTTTATGACAATAACTTGCATATAAGCCTTTAAAATTAGCACTTTTGATTTCTCCCATAGACTTTTAAAGGGTGTTCCACGGCATTCGAATTTGCCGCGAACACCCCAAATTGTTCGCTGTTCGGCGAACTTGCGAACAGCCAATGTTCGAGTAGAACATGAGTTCGACTCGAACTCGAAGCTCATCCCTATTCTAGAGTGGCTAACAACTGTCTAAGGTGACTGGACACCTCAAATATTTACATATTTACTTATAAATGTTTTAAATGTCTTAATGGTTTGCATATTGACGCTTTCACACACCCAAATGTTATTTCACATTCAACATTATTATATGTATCACTACATCTGCTTGTTTAATGTTCGAAACCTGTAACTTGATGATGTATCTCTGTACACCTTGGAGAAATACCATTAACTGTTTTGTACATTTTATCTTTCATCAATAAAAATTTATGAATTAAAAAAAAAAAAAAAAAAAGAAACATTTTTACCTTAATGCATTCCATGCATTAGGGTAAAAAATGTTTAGGTGTCAGCATCGTCCCCTCAGCCCCCTTTTGCTTACATGACACCCCTTTTGATCCAGCACTGTGCACGTCAGCAGATCGTTTCTCCCCTCACTTCTGGGTCTCGCTGCAGTTGCTGGGGCACCGGGAGCCATTGGCTCCCAGTGCTGTCAATCAAAGCCAGTGACGACAGAGCCGAGTCCCTCTGTCTCTGTCAAAGAATGCAGCAGACAGAGGGGCTTCCTATGGGGGCACTGGACACAGAGGAAGGGCCAGGAGCACCGGCGGGGGACCCGAAAAGAGGAGGTTCCCAGCCACTCTGAGCAATTCCATAGAATAGGTAAGTATACGCATGTTTGTTATTTAAAAAAATAAAATAAATATTACCTTTACAAACCCTTTAAGAGGCTATTGCATTGCATAATGCCACAGAAGGAAGGTCAAGGTGAGGTTTAGTTCCATTTCCCAGCGGATCATTGTGGGGAGCTGCCATTGTAGGGAGATGCCAGAACAATTCTGGGTGGTCCCATTATGAGTCTTGGACCCCCGATCAGCCACATGAATGCAGTAACTGCAACTTTATGAGTGTGACCTCATCCAAGACGTAATGCAACTATTCTATTTTGGCCAATACATTGTTTTATCCTCGATCATTCTACACTATGTCAATATAGCTTTTAAGAACTGGGAAATAGCTGGTATAACAATGATTGCATTTCTCAACTCAGATGGGCTAAAACAGGGTCGCCAACCCATCGATCGCAGGCTACCTGTCGACCGCCGACAGGTGACAGGTAGACCGCAAAGACTTCCCACTGTCGCCAAGTCTGCCGACTCGGTCCTTGCTCCAGAGCAGCGCATGCGCACGCTCATCAATTCCAGGCTGCAGAGGCAGTCCCCGCCCCTTGCATACGTGCGGCTGCGGGGCAAGCCTCCGGAATAGTTTGGGCAGGTTCGGGCTCTTCTCTGAACACGCCTGAGCACTTCACGCCCCTCTCCTCACCAATCTAAGGTAAGGTGAGAGAGGTGGCAGGGATCAGGGCCATTGCACCTTCCCTGGGCCACTCTGCATATAAAACTTCTTCAAACTCCAGCCCTACTGAGACCCCCAATACCATACCCTCCTGACACCCCAGCCCTCCTGATACCCCCCAATACCATACCCTCCTGACACTCCAGCCCTCCTGATCCCTCCAAAACCATACCTTCCTGACACCCTAGCCCTCCTGATCCCGCAATACCATACCCTCCTGACACCCCAGCCCTCCTGATCCCCCCAATACCATAGCCCGCTTGAGACCCCAGCCCTCCTGATCTCCCAGTACCATACTCTCCTGACCCCCTCCCCCCAGTACCTCGCCCCCCCATCCCCTATACCTCGCCCTCCTGGCCTCCCTGTACCATGCCCTTCTGACCCCTACTATACATGCTACTGACCTCTTACCCCGCCTTCATACTACCGACCTCTGTGTGACAGACCTAGCCAGGACAGAGGCTTTTGGAGGGGACTGAATGCAAGCCTCTTGCCGACCAATTATGGGCCCTGGCATTTGGGGGAACGGTGCTCTTTGATTCGGGTCCTTGTCCCCCAGGACACACAGACTCTGGGGACCCTGTGTATGACATATGGGAAATGGTGACTTGGAGGGTATGTCTTGGATTGCTTAAAATGGGACAGTCTACTCCTACTATAGTTTGTTGATGACTAGGCTGATAAGGGGGGTGAAATCACAGTATTGTTAATTGTAATTAGCTCCTGCTATTGTGAGAATACTACTGTTTGAAGCTCGGTGACCACAAGTCTGTTCTAAAAGGTCATGTCTCTTAGTTACCTAGGCTGGATAAAGGATCAGATAATTAGCTCCTGTTAATTAGGTTAGGTTTTAGTCAACCTGCTGTATATATTTGTGTGAGATCTCAAATAAAAGATTATTCCTGATGGACTCCAAGACTGGTGTTGTCTAGTTCTTGGGGGTTCCTATAGCCAGATCCATTGGACTCGTGTTCCAGGACATAGGAAGTGATATACTGACGGAAGCACTCAAGCGGAGTGTGGAACGTTCCGTGACACTATGTATGCTGCCCTACATCCTACCGACCTCTGTAGGGGGCCCTACATGCTACCAACCACTGTAGGGGGCCCTACATGCTACCGACCACTGTAGGGGGCCCTACATGCTACCGACCACTGTAGGGGGCCCTACATGCTACCGACCACTGTAGGGGGCCCTACATGCTACCGACCACTGTAGGGGGCCCTACATGCTACCGACCACTGTAGGGGGCCCTACATGCTACCGACCACTGTAGGGGGCCCTACATGCTACCGACCACTGTAGGGGGCCCTACATGCTACCGACCACTGTAGGGGGCCCTACATGCTACCGACCACTGTAGGGGGCCCTACATGCTACCGACCACTGTAGGGGGCCCTACATGCTACCGACCACTGTAGGGGGCCCTACATGCTACCGACCACTGTAGGGGGCCCTACATGCTACCGACCTCTGTAGGGGGCCCTACATGCTACCGACCTCTGTAGGCCGCCCTACATGCTACCGACCTCTGTAGGCCGTCCTACATGCTACCGACCTCTGTAGGCCACCCTACATGCTATCGACCTCTGTAAGCCGCCCTACATGCTACCGATCTCTGTAGGCCGCCCTACATGCTACCGACCTCTGTAGGCCGCCCTACATGCTACCGACCTCTGTAGGCCGCCCTACATGCTACCGACCTCTGTACACCATTGTAGGTCGCCATAGGGTGGCCTACATACCAATACCATACCCTCCTGACACCATAGCCCCCCTGATCCCCCAATACCATACTTTCCTGACACCCCAGCCCTCCTGAACCCCCAATACCATACCCTGCTGTCCCCCCCAGTGCCATGCCCTTTTGAGACCCCAACCCTCCTGATCTCCCAGTACCATAGTCTCCTGACCCCCCCGACCCCCTACACTTTGCCCTCCTGACCCCTACCATACATGCTACCGACCTCTGTACCCCGCTATAAATGCTACTGACCTCTGTACGCTGCCCTACATCCTACTTACCTCTGTACGCCGCCCTACATCCTTCAACCTCTGTAGGCTGCCCTACATCCTACCAACCTCTGTAAGCCGCCCTACATCCTACCAACCTCTGTACTCCATTGCAGGTCACCATAGGGTGGCCTACATACCAATACCACACCATCCTGACACCATAGCCCCCCTGATTCCCCAATACCATACCCTCCTGACACCCCAGCCCTCCTGATCTCCCAGTACCATATTCTCCTGACCCCCCTAGTACCTCCCCCCCAACCCCCTATGCTTTGCCCTCCTGACCCCTACCATACATGCTACCGATCTCTGTACCCCGCTCTACATGCTACCGATCTCTGTACGCTGCCCTACATCATACTGACCTCTGTACACCATCCTACATCCTACCGACCTCTGTACGCTGCCCTACATGCTCCTGACCTCTGTACGCCGCCCTACATGTTACCGACCTCTTTACGCCACCATAAATCCTACCGACCTCTGTACGCCACCCTACATCCTACCGATCTCTGTACGCCACCCTACATCCTACTAACCTCTGTACGCCACCCTAAATCTTAACCAACCTCTGTCCACTGCCCTACATCCTACTTATTGCCGTTCTACATCCTACCAACCTCTGTCCGTCGCCCTTTCTACTACCAACCTCTGTGCACTGCCCTACATACTACTGACCTCTGTGCACTGCCCTACATCCTACTAACCCCTCTACACTACCCTACATACTACTGACCCCTGTACACTGCCCTACATACTACTGACCCCTCTACACTGCCCTACATACTACTGACCCCTCTACACTGCCCTACATACTACTGACCCCTGTACACTGCCCTACATACTACTGACCCCTGTACACTACCCTACATACTACTGACCTCTGTACACTACCCTACATACTACTGACCTCTGTACACTACCCTGCATACTATTGACCTCTGTACACTGCACTACATCCTACTGACCTCTGTACACTGCTCTACATACTACTGATCTCTGGACATCGCCCTACAAACTACTTGCACTGGCCAGGAATCAGATCAGGTAGCCAGGCCTGAAATTTGTCAAAAAAAAATCAGCCTGCAGTACCAGATGTTCTGCTTTCATGATGAACTCCAGCATCAGACTTGTGGGGGTAACCAATTGCTCCCCAGATATGAAAAAATTGTAAATAAAAGTGAATGCGGAGTTTCTCACTGAAGCCAATTTAGGGTAAGTTTATATTTTTACAGTGATATTAGTTTTAGTAGATTCTTCTAGGCTTTTCAATATTGTCTTTACTTTTTATTGGGGGCTTGCTAGTTAATTTATTTAAAAAAAAGGGGGAGCTGCACCCCAGTGATCTTTGATCTCTTCAATGTTGTCCAGGTAGAGCTCCGTCTTTTAAAGGTTGCCTACCCCTGCTTTAGTATATGTGCATTGGTAGTACAATATTCTACCGAGAATTATTTTTAACCCATAAATTCTAAAAAAAAAAAAATTTAGTTTACATTATTTAACTAGGTTTAGCCTAATCTACAAGGTATTTGAATTGCATTATTATTTCGTTATCAGATTTATTTTAATAATATGGATAAAATGATCATATAGTATATTTTAGTGATAATATGAATACTTACATATTACATCAAGTCATATATTCATTTTTGTTAATATGTTATTGTATTTCTGTAACCCCAATGAAGAGGATGTTTTCTGGCTCCCAAAACACTGATTTTTTATATAAAACTTCTTTTTGATCTTACTTTGAAATAAATAAAATATTATTAATATATAATACTGTAGAACTAAGTAATATCATTACTATTAATATGTGGTGCTGTACATCAATATTAGATCTTTTTATACTTGTGGCATTTCAATAAACAAATTAAAAAGCATTGCTTCTACAACAATCCTTTGAAAAGTTTTCTTAATCCCTATGCATAAATCAGATTCAAAGCCATTGATACATGATAGCATTGTATATAGTATAAATATATTACAGTTTGATTAAGTTGATGGTTGTTTTGCTTCAAATCAAATAATTAAAAACTTTTAATTTAGAAACCATATTTGAGAAGACATTAAAAGCACATTTGGTAAAATGTAAAACCAATGTAGAGATCAAAATATTTTCTACAATTCAAAGATAAAAATGATTGAGCAATACTATTCATGTATAGCTTATCTTTAAACCTATATTCAAGGTATCAGAAAGAAACATCAAAATAGAAAAAAAAATCTTCCACCACCAGAAACATTAGAACAAAGAAAATTTTAACCTGGTTATTTGGTTTATACAGGAAGCGGTTATGCTTACATTATGTAGGAATTAATGTTAAATATTGATTAAATAGAACATGTTATTCTTACTTTGGAAGTTGTATCTTTGGCATCCATGCTCATTTCAAGTTGTGAAACTGTCAAGAAAAGCAGAAATACAGCATTTTATTAGAAGTTAGTTAATAATTCCCTTTGTCGTGTATAGATAATCCTTTAACTATGTTCACTATGTATATGTTTAAAAAAACAAGCCATGGGCTAATGTGTAAAGTACTTGAAGTTATCCTGTGGTCAAAAAAGTCCTTTTTTACTATTCAGTTATATAGCAATCTGTAATACACATGTAAAACACATATGAAACATGTCTTATTTGAATAATCTTTGATTGTCTGTAGAATCAAAGAAAAGTTATTTGTATCCTCCAGCCCATCACTCCTCCACACATAGCTCTGCACACTGATGATGTCTTCACAGACAAACATTAATCACTTGCAATTTTAGAATGTTCCCACATGTTAAAATATGCATTTTTGCTAGAAATGAACATACCCCCCTCCAAAAAAATAAAAAGTTATATATAATTTTCTGAAAGCAGAGCCACTGGAGAATAAAATGGTAGTAGTTTAATTTTTTTTATGCATGATATTTATGCTACTATTAAACGCATATTCTTAGCAAAAACATTAACCACTTCAGCCCCCTTCCTGCCCGGAGCACTTTTTACAATTTGGCACTGCGTCGATTTAACTGACAATTGCGCGGTCGTCCGACACTGTACCCAAACAAAATTTGCGTCCTTTTTTTCCACAAATAGAGCTTTCTTTTGGTGGTATTTGATCACCTCTGTGGTTTTTATTTTTTGCGCTGTAAACAAAAAAAGACCGACGATTTTGAAAAAAAAAAAAATTTTTACTTTCTGCTATAATAATGATCCCCCAAAAATATATAAAAAAAAATTTCTTCTTCAGTTTAGGCCGATATGTACTCTTCTACATACTTTTGGTAAAAAAATTGCAATAAGTGTATATTGATTGGTTTGCACAAAAGTTACAGTGTCTACAAAATAGGGAATAGATTTATGGCATTTTTATTATTAATTTTTTTTTTTGGCGGTGATCTGCGATATTTATTGGGACTGCGACATTGCGGCAGACAGATCGGACACTTTTGACACTATTTTGGGACCATTGACATTTATACAGCGATCAGAGCTAAAAATAGCCACTGAAAATTGTGCATGCTCTTAAAATCACAAAAAAAACCAACTATGGTACCCAAAATTCTTTATAGTTGACACTTTAAAAGCCTTTACATGTTGTAAGTTTTGAGTTAATTGTGAATTTTGGCCCTAGAATTATTATCACATCTTCGCAACAATATCTCACAAGTGTGGCTCAATAGACATTTACATACTGTACTTGCCCTGCGTTGCAGGGGTAATGGGGTTGCTTTAAAAAATATTAATTTTATGTAATCCTTTTTCTACTTAATTACTATCACAAGGGGGCAGGTGATCTGTCCTCCATATGGAGCCACTTAGAGAGCCCCTTAAAAGTGACCTCTAGAGCCATATGCATCACCTTTATCAAAAACATAAAGAAAGAGGGTCGGGACTTTAAATGAGGTGTATATTGTAGCTAATCGAAGTAGTCAAAGTGAAAACATGAACAAGTATTTATTTGTTTGCCATGATTGAATAGGTACATAGCAGACAATACATGCAATAGTGGCATATAATATAACAAATCATGTATCCGAGTCATTTACATGTTAAAAGCATGAATAGAATATACAATAATATTAAATCACTATAATATATTTTATTATTGTGGACAATATTATTGTATATTCGATTCATGCTTTTAACATGTAAATGACTTGGATACATGATTTGTTATATTATGTGCCACTATTGCATGTATTGTCTGCTATGTACCTACTCAATCATGGCAAACAAATAAATACTTGTTCATGTTTTCACTTTGACTCCTTCGATTAGCTACAATATACACACCTAATTTAAAGTCCGACCTTCTTTCTTTATGTACCTGATTAGGGATGGAGATGCATGTTATCATGCGTCTCATTCAAAGTCCCAAAAACCCCTTCTATTGCAACCTTTATCAAAAAAGGCCCCTTGCCAGCTGTTAAGGTCAGTACCAAGGTCGTGGCTGCAGCAACAGCAGCCATGAGCTTGATTTACCACTTCTCTACCATGTCATTAATAAACATACCTTGGTAGATATGTGGTTAAACAGCTGACCAGCTTCAGCGCATGGTTCCACTCCCAGCACCGCACCTCACCTCTAACATGTGTCACATGATGGGCTTAGAGAACAAGGTGGTAAAGGGCAGGGAGGATTTTATATGCAATCTTTTAACCCCTTTTCTGCTGCTATGCAAAATTAAAGCGGTGTTCTTTTTTTTTTTTTTTTTTAAAGAGACTTGGTATGCGTTTATCACTAAGTTTTTAAAAAGCTAACTATATGCAAAGTTGCTGTAGTATGATAGTATATACAAACCTTTATAATCCTTTGGCTGTGTGCTCCCATCTTAATTGTGAGCATATGAAGCCCACTAGTGTAGTCTTCTGGGATAAAGTGCTGGTTACCCAGCATGCACCTCCCGATCTCCCACATGTGCATAAAACCTGAGGCGCGGCGCGCGATTGTATCTCTGGTTGCCATCACAACAGCAGCATCGGAGAAAGGGCCAGTCCTTTTGTTGACTCCTGGGCTTGATGACACAAGACACACATCTCCCAGGAGCCAGGGCACCGCAGGATATGACGTACTTTGCCGCGGCGCCCTGTACAGGAAGAAAAAAAAGAATACACCCTGAAAAAAAAAAAGGCAAAGAAAGCTAAAAAAAAATAGCTATGTTGTTCAAACTTGCAGGATTGAAAAGGATTAGGGACGGGCCCGCGGTTTGAGTCGAACGCAAGTTCGCCCGTTCGCCGAATAGCGAACATTATGGGGGGCGTTTTCTGCAAATTCGAGCCTTGCTGAATGCCCCATAATGCACTGTGAGATCGCAGTGCATTGACGTCTGATGATTGGCCAAAGACTGCACCTGACCTGCATGCTTTGGCCAATCATAGCACACTCTGCTGAGAGAGTCATAATTGGCCAAAGGCAGGGTACCTTTGGCCAATAATGGCTAAGTCCACACCCCACACTATATAAGGCTGCTTACACAGCGGCCGTATGTAATGTGTTGGAGTGGACAGAGATAGAGAGACATTGAGCTAGATTAGGCAGATTAGTTAGTGGCATGCAGGCAATGTATAAAAAAAAATAAAAAATGTGTGTATATATATATATATATATATATATATATATATATATATATATATATATATATATATATATATATATATATATATATATATATATATATATATATATATATACTCTGCATTCATATATACACACACACACACACACACACATTACCACGGGAGACAACTTGGCAATATGCTGCAGCTGGGGGAACATGACTGCCAACTTGTGTACCAGTGGGGCTATGGCAGAAATAGCTGTGGTCAAGGAGGTTTTGCCACTCTGGCAGCTGCAGGGGACTGCGCACTAGTCCCTGCTTGGGTGACAGAGGATGAGGATGGTTTAGTAAGCCAATCCACCACCTGCTCTGCATGCTGTGGCTGGATAGCACGGGAAACATCACTAAACAGAGGAAATGATGCCCTGCCTGAGGACTGACCACATCCACCTTTGCCTGTGGATACATACGCTGCTGGCCCCCTTACAGTGCCATGGGAACGTCTGCCTCTCCTTGCTTTCTTCCCTGACATGATGGGGGAGTGGGGGGGTGCATATTAACACAATGTAATAAAGATGTGTAAATGTGTATGTGGATGCACTTTAATCAATGGAAAGTGGTGTTTGGTGAACTTTAATTTGAGTATTCATGACACAGACAAACTGCATGGATACAATATAATATTGCAATAATGCAAAAAATTATATGGCGTTAAACTTGCAGTAACGCAATGAAATATATGGCATTAAATTTGCAGTAACACACAGAACAATATTGCGTTAAACTTGCAGTAATGCAATGAAATATGTGGTGGTAAACTTGCAGTAACGCACAGAACTATATGGAGTTAAACTTGCAGTAACGCAATGTAATATATTACATTAAATTTGCAGTAGCGCAATGAAATATACGGCATTAGGCTTGCAGTAATGCACAGAACTATATGGAGTTAAACTTGCGGTAACGCAATGTAATATATTGCATTAAACTTGCAGTAGCACAATGAAATATATTGCATTAAACTTGCAGTAATTCAATGAAATATACGGCATTAGGCTTGCAGTAACGCACAGAACTATATGGCATTAAACTTGCAGTAACGCAATGAAATATATTGCATTAAACTTGCAGTAACGCACAGAAAAAAACTGTTAAAACGGTCACTACACTGACACTGGCTGAGCCGATCCTTTAAATTCCGATTGTGTGTAAACAAATCCGACGCACAAAGTGCTATACATGCTCAGAATAAATTAGGAGACGAAAGCTATTGGCTACTGCCCCGTTTATAGACCCGACCTAAGTGTTTTACGTCACCACGTTCAGAACGATTGGATTTTCTGACAACTTTGTGCGACCGTGTGTATGCAAGACAAGTTTGAGACAGCATCCGTCGGAAAAAATCCGATGGATTTTGTTGTCGGAATGTCTGATTAATGTCCGATCGTGTGTACAGGGCATTACTGTCTAATAGCACTGAACAGAGCCCTGTTCTATCATTCTTCACGCCGCTATCACACTACAAATGGGCGCTTTAGAAAGAATACTTTTATAGTGTGGGGCGAGATTAAGAGCAATGAGCCATGATTGCATACAGTCATCATGACAGCGTGCAATCATGGCTCTGACAGTGCTCTGTGCCCTGATTGGGCGAAGCTTTCATTGTTTCAGCCAATCAGAGCTTTCAATGCACTCTGCTGTGGCGCAGTGCATTGTGGTAATTTGGCGGGCCGAAGAAACGGTCGAACGACCTTTTAATTCAGTTGATCGGTAGGGATGAGCCAAAAGCCCCCCTGGTTCGGTTTGCACCAGAACCTGCGAACGGACCGAGACTTCGCACGAACGTTAGAACCCCATTGAAGTCTATGGGACTCGAACGGTCAAAATCAAAAGTGCTAAATTTAAAGGCTAATTTGCATGGTATTGTCCTAAAAAGGGTTTGGGGACCCGGGTCCTGCCCCAGGGGACATGTATCAATGCAAAAAAAGGTTTAAAAACTGACGTTTTTTCGAGAGCAGTGATTTTAATGATGCTTAAATTGAAAAAAAAAAAGTGAAATATTCCTTTAAATATCATACCTGGGGGGTGTCTATAGTATGCCTGTAATGTGGCGCGTGTTTCCCGCGATTAGAACAGTCCCTACACAAAATGACATTTTTAAAGTGATAAATGTCATTTAGAACTGCTTACCGCTTTAATGTAATTTCGGGTTCCGGCAATATGGATGAAAATCAGTAAGACAAAAGGCATGGGTACCCCCCCCCCAGTCCATTACCAGGCCCTTTGGGTCTTGTGTAGATATTAAGGGGAACCCCGCACCCAAATTAAAGAAGGAAAGGCGTGGGGCCCCCAGGCCCTATATAATCTGAACAGCAGTATACAGGCGGTGCAAACAAGACAGGGACTGTAGGTTTGTTAAGTAGAATCTGTTTGTAATTTTGAACTGGTACATTTTTAACGTGTTTAGCTCCAGCCAAAAAATCTATTTTTAAGCATTTTGGAAAACATAGGGAAGGGTTATCACCCCTGTAACATTTGTTTTGCTGTCTGTGCACCTCTTCAGAAGATTTCACCTCACTTTCTGTCCCAATGACAAATGTTTTTTGAAAATTTGGGGTTTTTAGTGAAACAAGGATTGGTGATAAGGCATCAGTGGAGAGGAGACACGTTTTTCCCATATTAACCCTTACAGGAGAGAATTCCCCTTCCTAGGGGTAGATTTCATCTCACTTCCTGTTATCTCCTTCCGTTTGCAAGTAGGAGTCGTTTGTAAGTTGAATGTTTGAAAGTAGGGACCTGCCCTATATACTCAGCAGAAATTGGGGCCTTAGGTGTTGGTGTAGAACTAAAGAGGTGTCGTCCCAGTAGGCGTTATAGTATTCTAGAGGTGAACCCCCAACCCAATTATTCTGCAGAACCAAAGCACCCCCCACAGGAGTGCGACTCCTCTAACGGGACTTTTATCATAGGGTCACCTCTAATGAAGGTAGGAAATGGTAGAATTTTATATAAAAATAATTATATTTATTAGAATATCCATCTAAAAATCATTGACATGACCTAACAATACATAAATTAAAATGGATGCATGTAAATGAGGAGGAAACAATTCTATGAGACAATGACCAATTGCAATGATACAGGTAGATTGAACACCAATAATCATAAAAACCCGACGTTTCGAGGTAAGCAAAGGGTTGACCTCTTCTTCAAGGGTAACAACAATCGGTCAGGGTGATTATTTCATCTAAAAGGTTAACAGAAGCAGAGCAGGAGTGAGTGGACAAACATATCTCAAATATTCATAGCAAAAACAACAGAGAGTCTATGGTTTACATTGCATGAGCCATTTACATTGATTACAGCACTTGTTGATTCTAGATATGTATACATAAATTATATACTGACCACTTAGGTTCATATGAAAATTTCCATGGACCTTCTCAGCATCCAGTAGAAAAAGGTGCCGTCCGTCACGGCCACACAGGGGTCCCAGACCCAAAATCCAGGGAAAAAGAAATGACCAGGCAGATCACAGAGGTAAGATGCCAAGGTGGGCTGTAGTTGCTTCACAAAGGATATCCCCAAAAGACCAGATACCATCACCCCTTCAATAAGAAGCTTATCAAAGCCTAAATGGTAGGGTTAAAGGATAGAGGGTTCAATCCCACTGAAATATAAATGATAAAAAACATTGATGAGAATGTTATAAAGAAAACCTAGTATAAATGAAATATTTTCAGATGAAGCGGGGGATAATTTTTAGGTTGAATAATATGACCCACCAAGGATTGTAAATGTGGAGGCCTAGACACGTACCTAAAGGAGTGAAATTTCATGGAAACAAATCAAATCCTGAATCCCAATCTGTAAAGCAGGACGCCAAAGGGGAGAGGATAGTTAAATAGTATCCAATATCAAGTAGGCAGGATTCCAAGGGAGCATAAAGTTCCCTAGTCAGGTGCGAGCCCGCAATTGTCTGCAAATATAGAGCAGGTCAGGGAAATAGTGTATATCAATGACAGGTAAGCACTTAGAAAGTTCCCAGAGAGCATCCCAACCTGAAAGATACGTGAATTTACCTGCCTGTCTCTCCTTCCTCCATGCACGTCTGTATGGTGTCAGAAACAGCTGATAACTGCAGCGCCTAGAGAGTTTAAATATGTGTTTCTTCAGTGGGTGGAAGTGCCGTGATTGGGTGGACACAGTGAGGGGCGGTCTAGGGGAGGGAAGACGTGAGGCATCTGTATGGATATCCCCCGGGCAGAGCGGCACATGGTGTCATCTCCACAGCACGCTCCCTGATGTAAAACGTCCAAAACAGGACAGAGGTGGGCGTGTGTGGAAATGCAGAGCTCAGCGGTGGGCGGAGCCAGCATGATGTGGAGGATTCCCCCATGCGTCTGTGTCCCGCAGCGCAGAGCTGGCGTGTCCATTGTCATGGAAATCCATGACACAGACTGCCAGAAGGACGGGGGGCCAGGCACGCTCTAGTGAGAGCGCACATCAACCTCCCCCGGGTGCGCCGAGTGAGCGGACACACAGCCCAAACCTGGGAGAGAAAGGGGAGAATAGAAACAAGGGAAGAGACAAGATAGAATACTAGAGAATGGTAAGGGGTGAGAAAAAGAAATAAACAAGAGAGGGACACAGCCGTCCAGGAAGGGGGAGGGGAGAGATGAAAATGGAAAAAAGGGGAAGGAGGAAGAAGTTGAAATAATAATTGGATGAATTGTAAAAATAAGTATAAGAGATCAGGCACTTGGAAGGTTTCTGTGTGACCGGGAGAGATCAGTCCCACTGGATCAGACAAGGTCCTAGAATGACAAGACATAATTATTAGATTTTACATGTTAAGCAATATGTTACATCGTATATTAACAGTATTAACCTCTTCAACTTAGGCTATTGTCTTGTTTTTGCTGTATCATACAAATTCTATGAGACGACCCAGGAACCAGGGGCGTGCTATCAAATAAAAGAATTTACACTGCCCAGTGATGACAAGGGATTGATGTGTCATTGGTAAAAAGTACAGGAGGTCCAAACTAAGAGTTAGAACACCAAAATTTAATCCAAAATAAAATGATTTTATTCTAGCGATTCCCATTCAGATCCGCCTGAGGAGAAGCCCTCCAGGAAAGGTCTGAAGGAGGTGGTACTGTTGAGGCCAGGTGGCATAGTCGCATTCAAGCGAAAAATCCACCTTTGTTCAGCCTGCATTAATATTTTATTTGTGTCTCCCCCTCTTAGACCAGGGTGCACTCTGTCTAAGATCAAGAAAGAGATCTTAGGGGTGATTCCTTCATGTAGGTCTCTCACATGTCTCTCCAGTGGGAGGCTCGGATTGCTGGTCTGCATAGATAAAACATGTCGATAGGCACGCCGCCAAAAAGGCTGAATGGTTTTGCCCACATAAAAGCAGAAGCAAATACATAAAAGGAGGTAGACTACATTGGTTGTTTGGCAGTTTGCATAGTGTTTTGGACGATACCGTTCGCCATTAGGGAGTGTTATATTGCGTGTGGTGTTCATAAAGCGGCAGTAGTTACACCCCCCACAGGTAAAAGTACCTGGGTATTTGCATGGGTTCTGATGTCCAGAGTCATGGTATTCACTGGACACCAAGTAGTCTTTGAGGGATCTAGCTCTTCTGAAAGTAAATGACGGGTGTTTACTCACATATGGGCCTATGGTAGGGTCCATCGAAAGAAGATGCCAGTATTTACTGGCAATTTTTTTTTAAACGTTTCATGTTGATTTCAATATTTAGTTATAATCGAAATCAGATTTTTCTTGGTGTTTTTCGAAGAGGGATTATAAAGCAATTCTTTCCTTGGTTTCAATATTGGTTAAAGGCCTTTTTGAGACATGATTTGGAGTAACCCCTGATAGGCAACTCCTATCCTCATATTGATTAGTGGTTCCAAATTAATAATAACTACTGCAGTAGGGAACAGACACAAAAGATACACTCTGCATCTTTCCAAATAACTGTTCTGCCTTATTATGACGCAATTGAAGGTTTTTATGCACATGATTACGTAGGTATCACATTAATATTACAATTGTAGGTTTATGGTAACAAGGGGCGTTACATAGGCAGGCTAATTCTAATCAGGACTCAAAAGAATGTAAACATGTACTGAAAACATTATTAGTGCTGTGTGCACAGTGAGGGCAGTGTGCGATACATACAAAATAGAATACAATTATATACAGAACTTACAAATTTCCATTACAGTCTCCCCTCTTTTGATCAATATTTTGATCACTAACCATACCTTTACCGCTATCACCTTTAACCTGGAACCTCCACACGCTTTGGTGGAGGTAGTCCTGGCCAAAGAGGCAAAAAAAAACTCCATTGTGGAGAAAATAATAGCTGAGCAACTTTTTCATTACAAAATGACCTTGCATTGTGAAAAACAAATATTGATAAGACATATTTACAGAGTACTGGCTGTACACTCCTGTGGCCAGAATGGCCTTCTAGCTGAATTGTTGGCATGCTTACTTATCAGCATATGTACACAGACAATTCTACATAAAATGGAAGACGTACAAAAGACAAATATGACTTCAACATGGCTGAACTACTTTTCAAATATATATATATATATATATATCACTTACAATTAAAGTAATTGAATCAAAAAGTATCCTAGACTGTGATCACAAGAGGGAAACAAATCAAACACAGAGATTTCTTTAATTAAGTCATTTTTGCAGTGTCTGGTGTGGATCCAGGTGACTTTTCCTTCAAGTTTTGCAAAAACTGTACATGAAATAGACGCTGTATTGAGTCTCCAAACATTTCCTTATATATAAATGTCTCTTAACAATCCACAATTAAATATTGTTAAATATTATGGCAGCTTTATTCAAAATAACAACCTCATCTTAATCTTTTTTTTCTCTCAATAAGAGCTTATTGAATAAATGTAAAATTACAAAATTGTTATCTTAATCTAAACTAATCCCATTCATTACAAATTTCCCCAATAACCTGGATTTAATTTCCAACCAAAGGTTGTCTAAACCAGTTTCAATATATCTATATTAATAAAATTGTTAAACTCATATTAGAAATGAATACTCATTATTACTTAATTTTACTTAATTTCCCTTTTTTAAATGCACTGTTTCCACTATCAAAGTATATTCAATTTGTGTAATACACGGTTAAATGTAACCTTCATTTTACCATGTCTGGAAAACAGATTAAAAAAATAATTGTGATCACATTGTTTACCATTAGATTCGTTAACCCGGCACATTTTGTTATAAATGTTTTGTCTAAAAAACTGGAATTGGCATGGTGTCCTTCCAGCTTATCACTGACCTCTCATCTCAGCCACATTTCTTTCATGAGAGCGCAAAGGAGGGGGTCACATCTGCGTACATGACACACACAAGGGATAGAACTAAAGCTCCCAGCATTCGCACATATATACACCAATATCTCTCTAAAATCGCTTACATTTTTCCCATTTGTGCACAACACATGCATATCATTCTCTCACTTTCTTTTAACTCTTTAATATTTCCCTGCCTAAATTCTGCTTTCCTTATTTTGTTCAGATATCTTTTATATCTAGCTTCTATGATCAGACGGGGAGCCAGAGTGCTCATCCCATCTTCCCTCTCTGACAACATATAAAGTATTTTGTTTTACCTCTCATTTCTCTGTTTCTGACTTTTACTAGTTGTAGTGCCTGACCCCAAATTCATCCCACAACTTAACATGAAAATGTCCCTTTCTGTCTAGTGTTAATGTCACCCTTGATCCATCCTGCTCACATAGATAGCTGTTTCTCTAGCTGTTTACTCTGCATGATTCTTAGTCCCTGTGGACTTTGGTAACCCAGTTACCCATTGTGAATCCATGTCCACTCTAACCAATTAATCTAGGTGCTCAGTATAGGCGGAACCGCACCTTTGGTTCATATATAGCGCTCCTCTTACGCTGGGCATTTTTGAGGGTCTCTTACCCTTCATTCCCTTACTTACTTCAATGCCCATAATGACTGGCCAGTCTTCTCTACATGTGCCTATACCCTCTTGCCTCTAAACTACTTTATCTAGCAGATGTAGTACATATACCTGTGAACAGCACTATTCTTCCCTTTCTTATCTATAACACTCCAATGGACAATAGACAGGGACAACATAACATATAACCAATCAATACAGTTCGATTAAGGGGAGTAAAATAGTTACCCTTTGTCCCGAAAATGCCTTACCGATCAAGGAAGTCTGATAACTCAAATGTAAGCAAAAGGCTTACCTCAGCCGGCTGATTATCAGAAATTCCCGGATCGTCTCAAGCTCCTCGTTTCGGATACTCAGGGTCACCTGGAATCCCCTCCTAAGGCAAAGCTCGCCATGCTGACTCGGTTAAATTGATGATAGGCAACTCCTATCCTCATATTGATTAGTGGTTCCAAATTAATAATAACTACTGCAGTAGGGAACAGACACAAAAGATACACTCTGCATCTTTCCAAATAACTGTTCTGCCTTAATATGACGCAATTGAAGGTTTTTATGCACATGATTACGTAGGTATCACATTAATATTACAATTGTAGGTTTATGGTAACAACGGGTGTTACATAGGCAGGCTAATTCTAATCAGGACTCAAAAGAATGTAAACATGTACTGAAAACATTATTAGTACTGTGTGCACAGTGAGGGCAGTGTGCGATGCATACAAAATAGAATACAATTATATACAGAACTTACAAATTTCCATTACACCCCGCAACAGTAATCTTTCTCTCAGGAGATCTGCCTCTTTCTTGAAGGTTGTATCATCTGTGCAGTTTCTACGTGTCCTCAAATACTGACTAAAAAGAATAGATGCAATTAAAAACACCCGTCTTTTACTTTCAGAAGAGCTAGATCCCTCAAAGATTACTTGGTGTCCAGTGAATACCATGACTCTGGACATCAGGACCCATGCAAATACCCAGGTACATTTACCTGTGGGGGGTGTAACTACTGCCGCTTTATGAACACCACACGCAATATAACACTCCCTAATGGCGAACGATATCGTCCAAAACACTATGCAAACTGCCAAACAACCAATGTAGTCTACCTCCTTTTATGTATTTGCTTCTGCTTTTATGTGGGCAAAACCATTCAGCCTTTTTGGCGGCGTGCCTATCGACATATTTTATCTATGCAGACCAGCAATCCGAGCCTCCCACTGGGGAGACATGTGAGAGACCTACATCAGGGAATCACCCCTAAGATCTCTTTCTTGATCTTAGACAGAGTGCACCCTGGTCTAAGAGGGGGAGACAAAAAAAATATTAATGCAGGTTGAACAAAGGTGGATTTTTCGCTTGAATGCGGCTATGCCACCTGGCCTCAATGGTACCACCTCCTTCAGACCTTTCCTGGAGGGCTTCTCCGCAGGCGGATCTGAATGGGAATCGCTAGAATAAAATCATTTTATTTTGGATTAAATTTTGGTGTTCTAACTCTTAGTTTGGACCTCCTGTACTTTTTACCAATGACACATCAATCCCTTGTCATCACTGGGCAGTGTAAATTCTTTTATTTGATAGCACGCCTCTGGTTCCTGGGTCGTCTCATAGAATTTGTATGATACAGCAAAAACAAGACAATAGCCTAAGTTGAAGAGGTTAATACTGTTAATATATGATGTAACATATTGCTTAACATGTAAAATCTAATAATTATGTCTTGTCATTCTAGGACCTTGTCTGATCCAGTGGGACTGATCTCTCCCGGTCACACAGAAACCTTCCAAGTGCCTGATCTCTTATACTTATTTCTACAATTCATCCAATTATTATTTCAACTTCTTCCTTCTCCTTTTTTCCATTTTCATCTCTCCCCTCCCCCTTCCTGGACAGCTGTGTCCCTCTCTTGTTTATTTCTTTTTCTCACCCCTTACCATTCTCTAGTATTCTATCTTGTCTCTTCCCTTGTTTCTATTCTCCCCTTTCTCTCCCAGGTTTGGGCTGTGTGTCCGCTCACTCGGCGCACGCGGGGGAGGTCGATGTGCGCTCTCACTAGAGCGCGCCTGGCCCCCCCTCCTTTTGGCAGTCTGTGTCATGGATTTCCATGACAACGGACACGCCAGCTCTGCGCTGTGGGACTCAGACGCATGGGGGAATCCTCCACGTCACGCTGGCTCCGCCCACCGCTGAGCTCTGCGTTTCCACACACGCCCACCTCTGTCCTGTTGTGGACGTTTTACATCAGGGAGCATGCTGTGGAGATGACACCATGCGCCGCTCTGCCCGGGGGATATCCATACAGATGCCTCACGTCTTCCCTCCCCTAGACCGCCCCTCACTGTGTCCACCCAATCACGGCACTTCCGCCCACTGCAGAAACACATATTTAAACTCTCTAGGCGCTGCAGTTATCAGCTGTTTGACACCATACAGACGTGCATGGAGGAAGGAGAGACAGGCAGGTAAATTCACGTATCTTTCAGGTTGGGATGCTCTCTGGGAACTTTCTAAGTGCTTACCTGTCATTGATATACACTATTTCCCTGACCTGCTCTATATTTGCAGACAATTGCGGGCTCGCACCTGACTAGGGAACTTTATGCTCCCTTGGAATCCTGCCTACTTGATATATACTATTTAACTATCCTCTCCCCTTTGGCGTCCTGTTTTACGGATTGGGATTCAGGATTTGATTCGTTTCCACGAAATTTCACTCCTTTAGGTACGTGTCTAGGCCTCCACATTTACAATCCTTGGTGGGTCATAATTTTCAACCTAAAAATTATCCCCTGCTTCATCTGAAAATATTTCATTTATATTAGGTTTTCTTTATAACATTCTCATCAACATTTTTTACCATTTATATTTCAGTGTGATTGAACCCTCTATCCTTTAACCATACCATTTAGGCTTTGATAAGCTTCTTATTGAAGGGGTGATGGTATCTGGTCTTTTGGGGATATCTTTTGTGAAGCAACCACAGCCCACCTTGGCAACTTACCTCTGATCTGCCTGGTCATTTCTTTTTCCCTGGATTTTGGGTCTGGGACCCCTGTGTGGCCGTGACGGACGGCACCTTTTTCTACTGGATGCTGAGAAGGTCCATGGAAATTTTCATATGAACCTAAGTGGTCAGTATATAATTTATGTATACATATCTAGAATCAACAAGTGCTGTAATCAATGTAAATGACTCATGCAATGTAAACCATAGACTCTGTTGTTTTTGCTATGAATATTTGAGATATGTTTGTCCACTCACTCCTGCTCTGCTTCTGTTAACCTTTTAGATGAAATAATCACCCTGACCGATTGTCGTTACTCTTGAAGAAGAGGTCAACCCTTTACTTACCTCGAAACATCGGGTTTTTATGATTATTGGTGTTCAATCTACCTGTATCATTGCAATTGGTCATTGTCTCATAGAATTGTTTCCTCCTCATTTACATGCATCCATTTTAATTCATGTATTGTTAGGTCATGTCAATGATTTTTAGATGGATATTCTAATAAATATAATTATTTTTATATAAAATTCTACTATTTCCTACCTTCATTAGAGGTGACCCTATGATAAAAGTCCCGTTAGAGGAGTCGCACTTCTTAGGTGTTGGTGTTGCCACAACACTGTGAGCCCTCACAGTTACTCTTGGTGGGCGCAGGAACGGGCTCTGCTGTGAAAAATTAGATCAAGAATTGTAATTACATGCCCCTGTTGAACAGGGTCAGAAAAATTGGGCCTTTGGTGGTGGTGCTGGTGCCACAACACTAAGTCCTCACAGGTACTCTTGGTGGGTGCAGAAACGGGCCCTGCTGTGAAATATTAGATCAGGAATTGTAATTACATGTCCCTGTTCAACAGGGGCAGAAAAATTGGGCCTTAGGCACTGGTGTCACAACACTGCAACCCCTCACAGATACTCTAGTTGGAGCACAGGAATGAGCCCTCCTGCAAAATATTGCATCAAAAATTGTAATTACACGCCCCTATTAAACAGGGGCTGAAAAATTGGGCCTAAGCCACTGGTGGCGGCGCCCAGAACCAAAAATATTCTTACAAGCTATCAGCATGATCATTGAGGAGGAAGAGGATAGTCACTCAGCATAACAGGATAGTCACTCAGCATCAGCATAGGCAGTCTTGAAGGGATCTGACATGTCAAAAAAAATTATACGGTTATATCAGCATCAGGTGCTTGGTAGCTGGTGATCCAAGACCGATTCATTTTTATGAAGGTGAGCCGATCAACCGAGTCTGTGTTCAGTTACAAAGCCTCCAGCAGCACTGAATGTGCGTTCCGAAAGAACGCTGGATGCAGGACAGGCCAGTAGCTCAATTGCATACTGTGCAAGCTCTGTGATCCATCCTCAAGACCCAGTAACCCAGAGGATTTTCGGTGGGAAAGGTGTCCAAGTCAGATCTTGCCCCTAGGTATTCCTGCACCATGTAAAACAGACGCTGGTGATGGTTGCTGGAACCGATCATACCTTGGGGCTGCGGACTAAAAAATTGTCTGAATGCATCGGTCAGATGGCCACCTTCTCCACTGCCCCTTCTTTGACTGACCAAGGCCTCAGCAACACGTTGTTCAGGAACAGGAGTTTGTAACCTCCCAGTCTCTGGGAAGGCGTTGCACAGACCTTTCTGCAAGGCCTCCCGAAGATGTTTCATCCTCAGCTCCCTCTGCAACAGCAAGATAAGGTCTGCAACCTTTTTTTTTTTTTTAACAGAAAATTTTTATTGAACAAATCAGCAGTACAATACAAGAATTTAATACAGACATTGTAGTGAGAATAAAAAAACAGTAAAATTGACTTAAACAATAGCCATTATTTATCAGAAATTCCAGGTGTACAAACATCAGAAGTTTCACTCAACCAGACCTCTCAAAGCTCAAATCTTCATACATTTTTGATAGTATAAAATGAGTGGCCCAATATTCAACTAAGGGGGGGGGAGAGAGAGAGGGGGGGGGAAAGAGGGATGAGAAGGAGTGGGATGAAAGAAAACAGGCATAAAGAGAAGAGACGTGAGGTATAGGATAGCTTCCATTACTTTTCCCGTCCTGCTTATTGGGTAGGGGGATCAGGGTCTCCGGAGGCGTCGACCCAAGACGACCAGATTTTATCAAACTTCCCTGGGCATTGCCTACTATCATACGTTAATTTATACAGAGGAAGTACCTTATTCACAGACCTTATCCACGAGGCCAGGGTAGGAGGCTCTACCATTTTCCACCACAATAGAATTTCCCGCCTAGCATAGAACAATGTGAAGGTTAGACACAATTTGCTATACCTATCACCCACAATATCCTCCAAATGACTGAGCAGTAGTATCTGGGGATCCGCCTGCAAGTCTGATCCTATGACATTGCTCAGTGTGGATGCCACCGCTGACCAAAAGAGTCGGAGACTGGGACACGACCAGACCATATGCCAGAAAGTACCCACTTCCTGTCTGCATCTCTGACAATTGGGGTCTCTCTGAGGGTAAATGCGCGCCAACCTCTGTGGAGTAAAATACGCCCTGTGTAGGAACTTGAATTGTATGAACCTATCTTTTGCAGCGATCATGGAAGGAATGTAGGATATTAAACACTCCTTCCATTCCTCCTCATCTAACGAGGGAATATCAACCCTCCACTTTTCCCAGGTTTTAGTTAGTTCGGCATCATACTCCACTGTCAGGTATAGGTATAGTGTGGAAAGGGGCTTCCCCATCACGCTGGAAGTCAAGAGCCTTTCAATAGAGTCCGGTTCCAGAGTGAGGGGGGCAGGGAACTGAGCCTCAAAGGCGTGCTTCAGCTGCCAGTATCTAAACTGGAAGGAGGCAGGAATAGCAAATGATTGTCTAAGGGCTTGAAAAGTCATAATCCTGCCATCCCTGACTATATGCTTTAGTGTAAGAATTCCCTTTTTTGCCCAGAGAGAGGGGTCCGGTAAAGTATAAAAATGGGGTAGCATAGGATTGCCCCACAGGGGCATGTGAGGTGAAATGTAATTTGGTTTCCCATATATTTTCCTAGCCTCCTGCCAAACCTTTACAGTGGTACGCATCGGGGTCTTCATGGACAAACTGGCCCTGAGACCCCGAAACGGGAGGTTACTCAAGGCAGCAAAGGAACCAAGAATGGCTGCCTCCAGAGTGACCGCGGGATTTTCCGTGGGCTGGGAGAACCACCACCGAATCGTGACCAGAACTGCAGCCCAGTAGTAGATTTGGAAATTCGGTAGCGCCAATCCCCTTCCTGAGAGAGGGAGATATAAGGTCTGCTTGGCCACCCTGGGTGGCCTCCCAGCCCAAAGTGTATTAACAGGCTCTCCAGCCTCCGGAAAAAGGTCCTAGGGATGGGTATGGGTGTATTGTGAAAGAAATATAGATATTTGGGAAGGTAAATCATTTTTAGCAAGTTGACTCTGCCAACAGGAGTCAATGGAAGGGAACGCCAAGCAGAGCATTTAGCCGTAAGCTGTGTCATGAGTGGACGTAAATTGTTGTCAATATGATCTTGAACTTTACCGCTAATTTTTATCCCCAGATATTTGAAATCATCTACCCATTTAAGCTGTGGGTGTGGTACCCTTGGGGTCGAGGGATGGAGCGGAAATAGGATCGATTTGTCCCAATTGATGCGAATCCCCGAATACCCGCCGAATCGATCAATCAGATTGAGTGCCGTCTGCAAAGAGGATGATGCATCCGCTAAATAAAGCAGAGCATCGTCCGCATAAAGTGATAACTTCTCCTCAATGGGTCCTACCTGAAGACCCCTTACCCCTGGGTCGGCCCTCAACACTATAGCCAGGGGCTCCATTGCCAGAGCAAATAGACCCGAGGAAAGGGGACACCCCTGTCGTGTGCCTCGAGACAATTGGAACTTCCCTGAGAGGCATCCACTGGTACGTACTCTAGCTGAGGGGCCGTGGTATAGCATGCGGAGCCATTTCATGAAACCCGGACCAAACCCGAATCGCGAGAGAACCTCCCATAAGTAGCCCCACTCGACCGAGTCAAAAGCCTTCTCCGCGTCGAGTGAGGCCACCATCCCATTGGTCACCTCGTCCGCCCTGTCTATGTGAGTATGGAGGCGTCTGATATTGATGTCAGTTCCTCTGCCGGGCATGAAGCCAGTTTTGTCTCTGTGGATTAAAGCAGTAATTACCAGGTTAAGCCTTTTGGCCAATACTTTTGCCAGTACTTTTGCATCCACGTTCAGAAGAGATATAGGGCGGTACAAGGAGCACAACATGGGGTCTTTCCCTGGCTTGGGGATCACTACAATGATTGCTTCACTCATCGTGTCAGGAAGTTTCCCAAGACGTGATGACTCAGAGAAGAGGACCTGTAATTTGTCAACTAGTTCTGAGGCATATTGTTTATAAAACTCTACAGGGATGCCATCAGGTCCAGGGCCGGATTTGCCATAAGGCCACCAAGGCCAGGCCTCGGGGCGGCAGCGGTGCAGGGGCGGCGCCGCTCCTGCGGCGACTTCGCGGCCGCCCCCCCTTTCAGGCTGCCCGTTAAAGTTGATTAAGGGCACCGGTGCCCTTAGATAAGATGGCCGCGAGCCGCCCACTACTGCGCATGCGCAGTTCTGAAGCGGCCGGGCTCGGGAAAGGTCGTACGCGCGCGGGCGGCGCATGCGCAGTAGCGTGATTTCGCCGCCCGGCGCCATTTTTGAAAACATTAAGAAGTAATGACAGCGGTGCGGCGGCGAGGGGAGAGAGATGACATCTCTCATTGCCAGCACCGCTGTTCCGCCCTCCTTCATCTGGTGGCAAGTGACATCAACATCTGGTGGCACCATAGCAAGTGACGTCTCCATCTGGTGGCAGCGTGGCAAGTGACGTCTCCATCTGGTGGCAGCGTGGCAAGTGACGTCTCCATCTGGTGGCAGCGTGGCAAGTGACATCCCCATCTGGTGGCAGCATGGCAAGTGACATCCTCATCTGGTGGCAGCGTGGCAAGTGACATCTCCATCTGGTGGCAGCTCGGCAAGTGACATCCCCATCTGGTGGCAGCGTGGCAAGTGACATCCTCATCTGGTGGCAAGTGACATCCTCATCTGGTGGCAAGTGACATCCTCATCTGGTGGCAAGTGACATCCTCATCTGTTGGCAGCGTGGCAAGTGACATCCTCATCTGGTGGCAGCGTGGCAAGTGACATCCTCATCTGGTGGCAAGTGACATCCTCATCTGGTGGCAAGTGACATCCTCATCTGGTGGCAAGTGACATCCCCATCTGGTGGCAAGTGACATCCTCATCTGGTGGCAGCGTGGCAACTGACATCCCCATCTGGTGGCAGCGTGGCAACTGACATCCCCATCTGGTGGCAGCGTGGCAAGTGACATCTCCATCTGGTGGCAGCCAGGCAGTGTGGCAAGTGACATCCCCATCTGGTGGCAGCGTGGCAAGTGACACCCCCATCTGGTGGCAGCGTGGCAAGTGACATCCCCATCTGGTGGCAGCGTGGCAAGTGACATCCCCATCTGGTGGCAGCGTGGCAAGTGACATCCCCATCTGGTGGCAGCATGGCAAGTGACACCCCCATCTGGTGGCAGCGTGGCAAGTGACACCCCCATCTGGTGGCAGCGTGGCAAGTGACACCCCCATCTGGTGGCAGCGTGGCAAGTGACATCTCCATCTGGTGGCAGCCAGGCAGCGTGGCAAGTGACATCCTCATCTGGTGGAAGCGTGGCAAGTGACATCCCCATCTGGTGGCAGCATGGCAAGTGACATCCTCATCTGGTGGCAGCGTGGCAAGTGACATCCCCATCTGGTGGCAGCGTGGCAAGTGACATCCTCATCTGGTGGCAGCGTGGCAAGTGACACCCCCATCTGGTGGCAGCGTGGCAAGTGACATCTCCATCTGGTGGCAGCCAGGCAGTGTGGCAAGTGACATCTCCATCTGGTGGCAGCGTGGCAAGTGACATCCCCATCTGATGGCAGCATGGCAAGTGACATCCCCATCTGATGGCAGCGTGGCAAGTGACATCCCCATCTGGTGGCAGCGTGGCAAGTGACATCCCCATCTGGTGGCAGCGTGGCAAGTGACATCTCCATCTGGTGGCAGCGTGGCAAGTGACATCTCCATCTGGTGGCAGCGTGGCAAGTGACATCCCCATCTGGTGGCAGCGTGGCAAGTGACATCCCCAATGATTCTGCATTATGGTGAGTTGAACTATTTCATTTTACATTACAATGTAATGATAGAAATAATGTGTTTTAATCATCCTGACACCATAACAACCATGGTGCCGGGGATGATTGAAGCACTAACACCAGCCATTGCCCTGAAAAATTGCCCGCGAAAAATCCTTACCCCTCGCGCGCTTACCCTGAAGTATTTTTAGTCTGTACAATTAAAGCCAGTTATTTTCAGTGTTCTCGTGTATGGAGATATGTTTTTAATTGATCTATTGTAGACGTCATCGATAAAGGACGAGAATGGTGGTGTGTGTGGGGGGGGGCGGCATTAAAGGACCCGGCCTTGGGGCGGCAAAGGGAGTAAATCCGGGCCTGATCAGGTCCCGGAGTTTTCCCTGCTTGCATTGATTAAAGTGCCCTTAGTATCTCCAAGGACGTAATTGGGGCGTCAAGCTTGTCGTGATACGTTACTGTAAGGGTTGGGATATCTATGTCGTCTAAATATGCCCCCAGATCCTCCCCTCCATAGTCTACCCTGGAACCATAGAGAGATTCATAAAACTCCGTGAAGCAACAGTTGATCCCCTCCGGTGTGTGGATCAGTTGTCCCGAGGAGTCTCTAATATGTGAAATGCTCATCCCACCCGTCTGTTCACTAGAGAGCCAGGCCAACAAACAGCCTGATCGCTCTCCCTGTTCAAAAATCCGTTGGGATTGAGCCAACATTTTCTTCTGCGTGAGAGAAGTACGGAGACGGACCACCTCCTTCGTCAAGTTGTAGATGCGAGTAGTGCGAGTCAGTTGTAGATGCGAGTAGTGCGCAGGGTCCCGGGTACGAACAAAAAGAGCCTCCGCACTACATGCCTCCCGCTCTGCTTTCACTAAGTCTGCTCTACGCTCACGTCAGACCCTGGCAATGATGGCCTGGTAGTGCCCCCTCGTCGTAGAAGGCTTTGAAGGCATCCCACACCACCGCGGAGTCAGCAGAGCCCACATTTGTGGCCCAAAAATCAAGCAATTCCATTCTAAATTGGGAGTCTACTGCAGTGTCTGAAATCCAAAATCTGGAGAGCCTCCATACTCTTTCTACTGAGCCTAGGGAGAGATCCAAAGACAACAACAAGGGTGCATGGTCGGAAATTCCCCTAGGCAATATTCGTATGTCTGTAACCCGTGAGAGAACCTGAGACCCTGCGAAGACCAAGTCTATGCGGGAAAACGTTCTGTGGGAGGCCGAGTGGCATGTGTATGCCCTAGATTGGGGGTTACGACACCTCCAGACATCAGTCAGGCCATAGGTATCCGCCCACTCAGCCAACCCAGAGCAATGACCTCCCGCAGGAGTTAGCCTGTCTAAATCCGGGTCAGGGACCAGATTAAAATCCCGCAATATGACATTGTTGTCAGAGGCAAAGTCGGCCAGCTTACCGGTGATCTGATTGAGCACCAGCAAGGAGGCCAGGGGGGCAAATATAAGCCCACAATAGTCCACGTTAAAGAATACATTTTGCGTGAATAATAGCATACCGTCCGTCAGGGTCCAGGGCCAAATCCAAGAGCCGAAAGGGAAGTGACTTCAGCACCAGTATAGTTACACCCCTAGAAAATGTGGAGTGTGTGGAATGGTAATGTGTCCCACCCATGGTTTTTTAAGGGCCAAAACTCTGCGACCTGTTAGATGCATTTCCTGGAGCACACATATGTGTGGATTATAAGACTTAATGAATTGGAACACCAGGGAGCGTTTAAACGGGGAATTCAGTCCCCTGGTGTTCCAGGAGATGATGTTAAGTGAGGACATGGCCATTGATATTGTTAAGAGTATTAGGATCAATGGAAATCGCGGCTCTCGGATCGGGCCCCGGGACCCGAACCGGACACATTTGTAAACAGTGTAATGCTGATAAGTCAATTATTTTCGTAAGAATAACAAACAAAAACAAAACCAAACCAAAAACAGATAAAGGATCCCAATAATCGAAGCAGATGAAAATAAAAATGGCCCCAATAGGGGAACTTACCCCACCCCCCTCCCCACCCAGCCCCCCAAAACTAAGGCGGGTTTCAATCCCAAACTTATTCAGCTCGCCGGCTGCAACAGAGGGTCCGTGGAAGAGGCGAACTCACCCCCCCGAAACTTCACATGGGGGGGGAAACAGCATTTCAAGCGGCTTATACAGTTGAGAGCTCCGTTTGTAATACAACAGGCTGTGGAGATTTAGAAAGTCAGATGACGGGGAAATATCCGATAGTGCGACCCCACAGTAAAGTCTGTCCATCGTTGGGTGAAGATATCGAACAAAAATGTTCCCAGCACCCCTCAAGAGAACAAGCAGTTGTAAAGGAACTTCAGGTTTCAACAGTCTCCTGACCAAATTGTTTGGCAGGGGCGTTATCTTAGAATTTCCCTGGAAGGGATAATAAACTTCTCCCAAGACTGTCCACACCATGGATTGAACTGAGCAAAACTTATGCAACAAAGAAAGTCATCCATGTGGGAATACATATATTACCTCAGACCTGAGCCAAGACTATGGTGAACAAACAATGAAGGATCTCACCTTGCATGCCAGGTAAACCATCAACGGATCCGTGGTAGCGAGTCCAGCCAGGTGGAGGCCTCCCTTGGAGAGGTAAAGAAGCGAGTTGTCTCATCCTGGACTCTCAGAAGAGCAGGGAAAAGTACACTGTAACGAATGTTGCGTGATCGTAGAGCACCTTAACTTGGTCAAAAGATTTTCTACGTTTCTGAGTCTCTATCGTATAATCGGGGAAGATCATCAACTTCGTGTTCTGGAATCTGAGGTCCCCAACGTTTCTAGAGGCACGGAGAACTTCGTCTCTGTCTCTAAAATTAAGTAGACGTAGAATGAAGGTGCAAGGGGGGGATCCAGGAGGCGGGATGCGGTGCGCCCTCTCCACCGTGTAGTAAGGTGACCAGCGGGCCTCAGGTAGAAGGTCACAGAGCAAGCCCTCTATAAAGGAGGTAGGGTTACTCCCCTCCCCCTCCTCCGGTAGACCAACAATACGAAGGTTATTTCGCCGGTTCCTGTTCTCCGCGTCCTCGGCTCTGTATTCGAGGGCCTTTACTTTAGTTTGGAGAGTACGGAGGGACCTCTCATGTTCCGCAATGGTGTCTTCAGTGGTGCTCAGTCTTTGCTCCTTCTCAGTGACTCGTGATCTGATTTTATCTATATCTTCACGTATTAGACCCATGTCCAACTGAACTGCTTCGATCTTTGTTGTTAGTGTTGATTGGCAAGTAGCAATGGCTGCCATGACGTCCGCCAACCAGAGGGGACGAGAGTCATCCGACTCCATAATGTCTGTCTGTGGGACTCTGTGGGTGCCGCGTACTTTAGGGACCTCCGGAGGAGGACCGGTGGGCGTCTAGGGGGAGTCCGGCTGGGGCGGGAAGGTCAACTTCTTACCCCCTTTACTGTATCTTGCGCTGGAATTCCAGCACCTCATTCAGGTGGCGGGGGCCCAGGTCCAGGCAGTACTCAGCAATTGGTATAGGGAGCCTGTTTGCAAAGTCAGGGGTATTCAAGCAGCAGGTATGATAAAGTTTGTGTCCCCTTAACAGTCCTCCCTCCTCATCTGCAGGCAAATGGCACAGGAGCCGCTGACTTCAGGTCCGCACAGGTCCACAGGGATAGCCAGCTCAGCCACCGCACTTCACTACCGGGGTAAGGGGGGATGTGGGCGCTCGAGGGTCCGCTCCTGTAGCCTGGCAGCGTCTGAGCGGTCACAGGGCCCCCTCCACTAGATCAGCAGGACACAGCACTACCCCCGTCTATCCGGCGGCCCCGGGGCTCCAGGAAAGGCCGCGGCCTAGTGAATCGCGGGGGAATAAAAGGATTTCAGGCCCAGGACGTGGCCCAGATACAGTCCGGGAGTCCCTCTCCCGTCCTCACCTGTGGTCCGAGGCAGTCAGCAAGGCCCGATGTTTAGGCCGATCGCGGCAGGGGGTTCCCGGTTCGCCGCGCGGTAGACCGGGTCCCCAATCTCGCTCCGGGAGTCAAAATTTTCCCCAGTTCTCAGTAGGGATAGGATCCCCTATCCCCTGCTTGGCAGCAGGAGTGAAATTGGTGCTCTTTTAGGGCCGATGGATCCGGATTTCTGTGCGGATCAGCGGAGCTCTCTGAAAAAGCAGCCGCTTACAGCGCCATCTTGGCCACACCCCCAAGGTCTGCAACCTTACTATTGTAAAGTGGATCAAGGAGGGTTTCGAGCCAGTATTGATCCCTATCCTTGATACCACAAATACGAGGATCCTTCTGCAGGCTTTGCAGGATCAGGGAGGCCATGCAGCTTAGGTTTGCTGAGGCATTCGGTCCGGAGTCCTCTGGGTCACTAAGAACGACATGATCCGCAGCCACCTCCTCCCAGCCACGTACAAGTCTATGAGTTTCTTGGGACTGTAAATGATCGCTTGAAAACTGCTGCCGATGCTGAGTGCCAGGCTCCATCTCCATGCTGACACAATCCTCCTCTTCGTCCTCTTTCTGTGTGATCGGCGGGCACGTAGGAACACTGTCTGGATAAAGGGAGCCTTGAGAGCTAAGGAAGTCCTCCTCTTCCTGCCTCTGTTCTGCCTCAAGTACCCTGTCCATTATTCCATGCAGCGTGTGCTCCAACAGGTGGACAAGGGGGACAGTGTCACTGATGCATGCACTGTCACTGCTCACCATCCTTGTGGCCTCAAATTGTGACAGGACAGTGAATGCATCCCTGATCATGGCCCACTGGCGTGGGGAAAAAAAAAACAAGCTCCTCTGACCCTGTCCTGGTGCCATAGTCGCACAGGTACTCATTGATGGCCCTTTGCTGTGTGCAGCCGCTTCAGCATGGCCAACGTTGAGAACCGCTGCACCAAGTTAAGGACGTGAGCCAAACAGGGCGCATGGGTCAGTTGTCCCTGTCGGAGGGCGGCGAGGAGGTTGGTGCCATTGTCACAAACCACCATACCTGCCTTAACCTGGCATGGCATCAACCACCTCTGAACCTGCCCCTGCAGAGCTGACAGAATATCTGCCCCAGTGTGTCTCCTGTCCCCCAAGCACACCAGCTCAAGCACCGCATGGCATCTTTTGGCCTGCGTGCTTGTGTAGCCCCTTGAACGCCTATGGAGCACCGCTGGTTCCGTAGACAAATCAGCACAGGAAGAGGCCACGGAGGAAGAAGAGGAGGGGGTGGAGGAGAGAAGAATCACCACTAGTAGTATTTTGGAGGCATGGTGGAGGAACAACCTCCAACACTACTGCACCCTGTCCTGCATCCTTCCCAGCTGCCAGAAGAGTCACCCAGTGTGCGGTGAAAGATAGGTAATGTCCCTGTCCATGCCTGCTGGACCATGAGTCAGCGGTAATATGCACTTTACCGCTGACCGCCCTGTCCAGCGAGGCCAAGACATTGCCTTACACATGCCGGTAGAGAGCCGGAATCGCCTTCCATGAGAAAAAGTGGCGTTTGGGAACCTGCCACTGAGGAACCGCACATTCCACAAACTCAGAGCATGTAGATGGCTAGGAGTGAACTTTTGGCGGTGCAGCAGCTGGGGCAGGGAAATTTGTCTGGTACAATCTGACGTTGGTGTACCAATAGCAGATTGCCCCCAAGTACTTGGCTGTGACACACCTGATTCTACACCTTCATTCCTCTCAGTGCTGGTCTCAGAGAGGACTGAAGGTATAGTGAGGTTGGAGATCTCAGCTGATGAGGAGCAAGGAGAGGTCCTCTTTGTTCTTTGGTGTGGGTCTTTTAGGTACGCTTGCCAACGAACTGCATGGCAGGTCGACATATGTCTGGTCAAGCATGTGGTGCCCAAGCGGGTGATGTTTTGGCCACGCGAGATACCCTTGAGACATATGCTACAAATAGCAGCGGTGGGATCTGATGCACTCGTCTCAAAAAAGGCCCACACCAAAGAACTTTTGGAATAATGTGCAGAGACAGCAGTGCCCTGCACATGTGGAGCTCTGCGGTGTAATGCAGTCGGTGTGGTGCTCTTAAGCTGGCATCCTGTCTCCTGCCTCGTTGGTGATGTGCCTCCTCCTCCTCTCCTCTCTTATCAGGCACCCATGTGGAGTCAGTGACCTCATAATCTCCTCCCTCCTCATAACTGGAGCTAAGCTGGCAGTATGCTGCAGCTGGGGGACATGACTGCCAGATTGCTGTCCTTCTTGGCACCCCCTCTCTCTGGGCTCATGTTACTGCCTTCCTCTAGCTGGGTACCATCATCAGAGCCTTCAAAACGCTGGGCATCCTCCTGGGGCATGTACCCAACACTGTGGTCAAACAGTTCGGGGGACTCCTCAGGAGGACATGGTGGGGCCGCGTTGGCAGCTGCTTTGCCAGACAAAGTACCCTGAGCCTGGGTGAGAGAGGATGAGGAGGATGAGGAGGATGAGGACGGCTTGGTCATCCACTCTACCCAGTCTTCCATATGTTGCGGCTCAACACATCCAGCTGCCGAAGAAAAGGACAAGCGTGTCCCATGGCCACGTACTGATGAGGATGCACCGTGTCCACGACCAGCACTGTTGCCTCTAGACACAGAGCCTGCTTGCCCTCTTTTATTGGCTTGTGACTGTCTACCTCTCCTTGTTGGCTTTCCAGACATACTAATGGCCTGCAGTGAGATGTAGCTGCACAAAGCTGGGATGTAAATATATATAAACTGATACTGTAACTAGCAGAATCAACTGCCTGCCTGTAGTATTATTAGTATGAGAACACCAGCAATTGTCTTCAGATAGTTTAGGTGCACACTGTGCAGAGGACGCAGTACACTAACTGTAAATACTGTAGCTGCCTGCCTGTGGTATTAATAGGAGAAGAACAAAAGCAATTGACTTCAGGTAGCTTTAGGTGCACACTGTGCAGAGGACACAGTACACTAACTGTAAATACTGCAGCTGCCTGCCTGTGGTATTAATAGGATCAGAACACCACCAATTTTATTCAGGTAGCTTTAGGTGCACACTGTGCAGAGGACACAGTACACTAACTGTAAATACTGTAGCTGCCTGCCTGTGGTATTAATAGGAGCAAAACAACAGCAATTGTCTTCAGGTAGCTTTAGGTGCACACTGTGCAGAGGACGCACTACACTAACTTGTAAATACTACAGCTGCCTGCGGTACTAATATGATCAGAAGAACATGACCAATTTTCTTCAGGTAGCTTTAGGTGCACACTGTGCAGAGGACACAGTACACTAACTGTAAATACTGTAGCTGCCTGCCTGTGGTATTAATATAGGATCAGAAGAACACCACCAATGTTATATTCAGGTAGCTTTAGGTGCACACTGTGCAGAGGACACAGTACACTAACTGTAAATACTGTAGCTGCCTGCCTGTGGTATTAATATACTGTAGGATCAGAAGAAGACTACCAATTTTCTTCAGGTAGCTTTAGGTGCACACTGTGCAGAGGATGCACTACACTAACTTGTAAATACTACAGCTGCCTGCGGTACTAATAGGTTCAGAACAACAGCACACACAATACACTGTAAGTGCAGCTAACTGACTCGCTAACTACTCTAGCTAACTTAAATCAAATGACACTGTCTCTCTCTCTCTCTATCTCTCTCTCTCTCTCAACGTTGGAACACACTACACAGGGCCGACGTGCAGGCAGTCTTATATAATGTGGGGTGTGTACTAAACCCCCTGAGCCATAATTGGCCAAAGCCACCCTGGCTTTAGCCAATTACGGCTCTCTGTACAGACGGCACTGATTGGCCAAGCATGCGGGTCATAGTGCATGCTTGGCCAATCATCAGCCAGCAATGCATTGCAATGCCGCTGTGAATCATGGGCCGTGACGCGCCACTCGAATTTTGCACGAACGGCCCATATCGTTCATAATTCGACGAACGGCCGAACATGCGATGTTCGAGTCGAACATGGGTTCCACTCAAACATGAAGCTCATCCCTATTCAGCACCCAAGCCGCGTCAGTGACCTCATCATCATCCCCTCTATCCTCATCATCACTGGAGCCAACTTGGCAATACACTGCAGCTGGGGGAATATGACTGCCAATTTGTTGTTTATCAGTGTTCTCCCCACTCTGTAGCCTCATGTTACTCCTTTCCTCTACCTCAGAACCAACATCAGAAAATGTCTGTGCATCCTCAAGAAGCAAGTGGCTGATGCTGTGTTCAAAGTGAGAGGTATTGTGTATTTGTTGAGTTCTAAGTATTGCCATTTTATGAAAATGTTATGGCATGTGTGCTTTAAGAGCTTTTAGAGATAGTAAGAGGAGTTGGAGCCAGAAGTTTGTATAATTGATAAAGATGGTGACCTGTTAGCAGTCTGTCTACACTGCTGAGATACAACACTCCACTCCTCACTACCAACCCCCACCGTCCTGCCTCCCCAGGGAAAAATAAAAATCTCCTTCCCTCTTTTCTCCCTAAGCAAAAGTGTCCACTCCCTCCCTGCACCCTTCAGCAAAAAATGTCCCTATTTCTCCTTCATGTCAATCTTTTCCTCATCTTAACAGAGTTCAGATGTAGAGTAGTTCTCCCAGGATTGCTTTAGATCTCTGTCATGTGACACTTCAAAACCCATGTCAAGAGTTCCCCTTGGCTCTGCACTACTCTGCATCTGGAACCTGACAGAGGCAATACTTATGTGCTGGTACTCCTGCTAAGTAGGTATGAGCCTAAAGTGAAACTAAACCCCCAAATATACTCACCAACATCTTCCAGTTGTAGCACCCTCTAGTGTGCTAGAAGTGTAAATAGATTTTTTTGTTTAGTGTAGGTAAATTTGTTCTGGCTTGATTGGCAGCCAAGCCTGTCTGTTTTTTCCAGGAGAGCTGGATGACTCACAGGCAGCATCACTGAGACCCCCTAATACTTCTAGTATGTACTAGATCCTTCTAGAAGAATGGGAGGGGAAGTAAGGTGAAGCTGCCTGGAGCATTCTGAGGGCCCTGACCATACCCAACCTCAAATATTCTGGGTTAGCCCAGCTGGGAGTGTAGAGTTCAGGTGGAAGCTGGAGATGGAGTGTTAGGCTGTCGTGGCCTTTGAGGGAGCGCCCCAGTCTGTTGTAGGGAGTGAGATTTCCTGGCCAGCAGGCACGGGAGCAAGGAGAGGACAGTGGGAGAACACTGCCAGGCAAGTCTCCAAAAGGAACAGAAACAGCTAAGAGGGCTGGTGAGTGACACAGTGCGGAGGACTGGGAGGCACGCCTTAGAGGACTGGAATGGAGCAGTCTGGGATGGGTGCAGAGCCAGTCAGGAGGACTTTGGTGACATGGGCAGTGGAAAGGGGCAGCTGCAGCCAGAATGGCTGGCAGTGCCTGGAGAGGTGGTGCTGGGAGCAGTAGCCACAGATAGGACAGCTAGCACTAAAGACTTCAATTTTTGCTACATCATAGGGGCCCGCATTCCTTGCCTGCAAAGGGCATTCGTCCAGACTCAGCTGAGATTGTGCTGAGTCTGAAAACAGTGCTAGCTGGTCCTGGGAGTGATAGTCTGCAAGCAAGTGTGTGCTGAAGGTAGAAGAGGAGAGAATGTATATATTGGAATGTATATAGTTCAAGTCCCTACAGAGTTTCATCAATCAAATGGGCCTTCCATATGCACTCTTCCCCATCCAAGTTCAATTCCCCTAAATAAAACAAAAAACAAAAAACAAAGCTGCAAGGACTGCTTCTGGTCTCTAAGTGACTGGAAATTTATGTGCCTGGCTGTGCAGGGTGGGAGACGACCACATTCACCAGTGGCCCCTATGGGGGTAGCGCAACACAGTGATGAGCCATTTACATCCCTTGTCGGCTGCTGTTATCTTCGTTTGAGTGACAATTTTTCAAACTCTTGTTTGGCCAGTGAGGGATAATGTCATCCCACACATGTGCACAGAGGTCAGTCATTTCGGCACAGCCAAAGTGTGCCTGGAATGCATGCTGAGCTCCGTGTACATTCTCTAGAAAACTGCTAGCAGGCAGGTAAGCTTGTATGATTGCAGCATATGCTTTTATATACAGCAGATGTGCTTTTATATAGATCTTCTGTCTGCAATAAAAAGCTGCAGTTTTACAAAACACAGGTTTATTTTCATTTTAAACCAGTTGCCGACCGATGCACGCCGATGTAGGTTGGCACAATGGCATGGGCAGGCATAAGGGCTTACCTGTACGTCCCTGCCTGTGTCGTCCCCCCCCCCCCCTCGGTGCCTGCGGCATTCAGATTAGCTCCAGGAGCGATCTGTGCTGAGGGGGAGGCCACTGATTCATGGCCACCCCCTCACGATCCCTCCTGGCAAATGAGGAGCTTCCTCTGCTTCTGAACTGTAAACAGAAGCGGAGGAAGTGATGTCATCTCTCCTCATGAAGAGGAGAGAAGACATCAAGTAAGTTTGCACCAACACTACACATTACAGTAGAACACGCAGGCACACTATTCATCCCCCAATCACCCTCCGATCACCTCCCCTGCACCCCCTGTCACAGTGACACCAATAGCAGTTTTTTTTTTTTACTGATTACTGCATTGGTGTCATTTGTGACTGTTATAAGTGGTAGGGCAGTTAGTGGTAGGCCCCTTTAGTTCTAGGGTACCCCCCTAACCCCCCTTAATAAAGGTTTAATCCCTTGATCACCCCCCCAATTAACCCCTGTCGCCAGTGTCACGAAAGGATCTTTTTTCTGACGCTAGTTAGCCAGGTAAGTATTTAGGTTCAGCGTCACATTTTTATAGCGTGAGGTACCCCCATATACTACCTAGTAAAGGTTTTAACCCCCTGATGGCCCTCTAGTTAACCCATTCACCAGTGATGACCGTATAACTGTTACGGGTGACGCTGGTTAGTTACCGTATATACTCGAGTATAAGTCGAATTTTTCAGCACATTCTTTTGTGCTGAAAGTGCCCCCCTCGACTTATACTGGAGTCAAGCACTTTTCTGCAGCAAAAAATGTCATTTTCCAAACCGAATTTGGGGCCCCGTATCTCAGAGCCACTTGGTGCTAGAAACCCCAAATTTGGTATGCAAACCCACTGGATCTAGTACCACAATGTATCTAAATCTGAAGTTCCTAGCACTAAGTGACCCGGAGATACGGGGCCCCAAATTCGCTTCGGAAAATGTCATTCTCTGCTGCAGAAAAGTGCTTGACATTTTCTGAACCGATTCTGGGGCCCCATATCTCAGGGCCACTTGGTGCTAGGAACCCCAAATTTGGTGTGCAAACCCAGTGGAACTGGTACCATAACATATCCAAAGCTGGGGTTCCTAGCACCAAGTGGCCCTGAGATACGGGGCCCCAAAACTGGTTTGGAAAATGTCATTCTCTGCTGCAGAAAAGTGCTTGACATTTTCTGAACTGATATTTGGGGCCCTGTATCTCGGGGCCACTTGGTGCCAGAAACCCCAGCTTTGGAAATTTTGATGGTGCTAGTTCCACTGGGTTTGCACACCAAATTTGGGGTTCTTAGCACTAAGTGGCCCCGAGATACGGGGCCCCAAATTCGGTCAACTGTGTCTATCTGCAGCAATGTCATTTCGGGACCCTTTGGGTTCAGAGACCCCAAATTTTGGCTACAGCTAGGGGGCATCTAGGAACCCTTAACTACCGAGTTTGAAGTTCAGGGGACCTATGGCTGCAAATGTGCACAGTGAGGCATGCAAATGGGCACAGTGATGCTGCAAATGGGCATTGTTGACCCTCTTTTCCACTTACAGTAGCTGTGCATTTCTCACCCTCGTCTTATACTTGGGTCAATAAGTTTTTCCCATTTTTTTTGTGGTAAATTAGGGCCTCGACTTATACTCGGAACGACTTATACTCGAGTATATATGGTAGTTTGTTTTTTGTTAGTGTCAGGGCACCCACCGTTTATTACCTAATAAAGGTTTAACCCCCTGATTGCCCAGAGGGTGATATAAGTTAGGTTTTAGGGTCAGATAGGGTCTGCGTTGCCCCAGGCAGCGTCAGGTTAGTGCCAGTACCGCTAACACCCACGCACGCAGCATACACCTCCCTTAGTGGTATAGTATCTGAACAGATCAATATCTGATAAGATCTATACTAGCATCCCCAGCAGTTTAGGGTTCCCAAAGTGTTAGCAGGATCAGCCCAGATACCCGCTAGCACCTGCGTAATGCCCCTCTGCCCAGCCGAGCCCACCCAAGTGCAGTATCGATCGATCACTGTCACTTACAAAACACTGATCCCTGCGATCGCTAACAGTTTTTTTGGTAGCGTTTTGATAAGTCACTTTGATACAGGAGCTTTTTTACCTGTGAGTCTCACTACTGTACCACTAAATTTAGAGCCCAAAATGGCCAATCGAAGGTACAGTAGTGAAGAGGCCTACACGTTTCTGAGCATGACAGATAGTGAAGAGGAAGTCACTCATCTGTCAGATTCAGGCTCAGAATACGAACCTGTAGACATCAGCAGCTCCATGACAGATAGCTCTGACGATGGAGTTGTGGTCCCTGCCAAGGTCAGGCGTACCAGACCCCAATCTTCTTCTGCTGTTGAGGTGCAAGAACCGCAGGGCTCTCGTATGGAGCAGAGAAGTACGAGTGCCGCTATTCCTTCTGGTGAACAGGAAAGCACCAGCGGCCTAGTACACCCTGGTCGTACATCCAGCACTGCAGTAACACTTGGTGACGTGGCAAGTCCCATAAGTGCAGTTCAAGCTGGCGAGGTGGCAAGCAAAAGTAGTGTCCCGCTGCCACCAGAAGACAAAGACAGGCCCGTCAAGCCCATAGTGCCCTTCCTGCTGAATCCTAATTGGGAACCCACCACTTCTGCAGCACCCATACTTCCCCCATTCAATGGCCAACCCGGCATTCAGGTGGAAACAGTTGATTTTACGTCACTTGATTTTTATTTGCTGTTTTTCACCGAAGATCTCTATTGATCTATTGTGAACCAAAGCAATTTGTATGCTGGTCAATACATCGCCACTAATCCCCAGTCCTCCCTTGCCAGAAATTGGAAACCAATTACGGTTTCCGAATTTAAGATCTTTCTGGGCCTATCCCTCCTCATGGGCATAACCAAAAAGAGTGAGTTGCGGTAATATTGGTCCACTGACCCAATTCACCATATGCCTGTGTTCTCTGCTTCCATGGCCAGGGCACGATACGAGCAGATATTGAAGTTCATGCCCTTCAACAACAATGAACTCTGTTGTCCTCGTGGAGACCCTGGATACGATTGGCTCTACAAAATTAGGCCCCTCGTAAACCACTTCAACCAACGTTTTGCAGACTTGTTTACTCCCCATAAAGTTGTCTGCGTTGATGAGTCCCTGATTAAGTTTTCTGGCCGCTTGTCATTCAAACAGTATCTTCCCAGCAAACGTGCCAGATACGGGGTCAAGATGTAGAAGCTCTGTGACAGGGCCACAGGCTATACATGTAGTTTTATGGTTTACGAGGGAAGAGATAGTCACGTAGAGCCGACAAACTGCCCTGACTACATAGGAAGCGCTGGCAAGATTGTGTGGGAATTTGTCTCACCCTTATTCGGAAAAGGGTACCACTTGTACGTGGACAATTATTACACGAGCGTGCCACTTTTTAGTCACTTGTTTGATCAGCAGATTGGAGCATGTGGCACCATGCGATCTAATCACCGGGGCTTTTCCCAGCGGCTTGTAGATTCCGTCTTAGACTGGGGGAGAGGGCCTGCTTGAAGTGTAATAACTTGCTCGCTATGAAGTGGAGGGATAATAAGAATGTTTTCGATCTTACCTCCCTTAATGCAGACACGACGGTCCAAATTACTACGGCGACTGGTGTTGTGGAGAAACCCCTCTGTGTCCATGAATATAACCAAAATATGGGAGGGGTGGACCTCAATGACCAGTTGCTGGCGCCGTACCTAGTTGCTCTTAAGTCCAGACGCTGGTATAAAAAAGTGTCTGTATACTTATTTCAAATGGCTTTGTTGAATGCTCATGTGCGATTCAGAGCTTCAGGACAGACTGGATCCCTCCCTAAATTCCAGGAAGAGATCGTCAGAGTCCTTCTGTTTCCAGATGGTGCTCCACCTCACCTTCCCAATCCAAATGCAGTAAGCCGGCTGCATGAGAGGCATTTTCCTCCCAAGTACCCCTACCCAACGAGCCCCCCAAAGAAAATGTTGTGTCTGTAGAAAGCGCATGAGAGAAGGGTAGAGAAGGAAGCACCACCTGAGTGTAGTATTAACAAATGATGTTTAATGACACCAGGTAAAAACACACTTACAGGATAAAAACATATAAAAGGCTCATCTGTATAGGTATGTGGTCCTCGGTGTTCCCTCTGATCCTGTGGTGGTGATGCTGCAGGGATGCCGGGCTGCAGAAGGTGGATTACCAGCCGGGAGCTCCTTCTGTGGCCATCAGGAAGAGACTAGGGGCCGGCGTGGAGCGCACGTGAAGCGTGCATGACCTCACAGGTCATCTGTCTGCTTACGGGTTCGGTATCCAGGGGAGGGATCTTCTAGGGAGGAGGGCTAGCAGAGAGGTTGAGAGAAGGCTACGCGCTCGGAGCCACTGCTCCTTCAATAGGCCTAATAGGGAGGTGTCTGCAATGTGCTTTTATATGGCAGGGCTGTGGGATTAAAGGTCCCAGCGTCTATCACAAGAAAGCACAGTGCCACCTGTGGGCGGGAGGGGAACTACAAGGTAACAATACACACAGAGAACAAAACAGGAGGCTATATAATAGTCAGTGTCATGGAAACATATATATGAAGAAGTGCATGGTAGTAAACATGGAGACAATAATATTAACAATAGTAAAAATGGGAGTAACAACGGGGGCAATAGATGGAGGCAAGTATAAGCCCTGTTTCACTCATGTGCAATGCGAATTGAGCTCAGGTTTCACTGGGGAGATAAAAATCTCCAAAAAACCACATCCAAGAGCAGCAACCCCCAGCTTGGTTGGATAACCTACCCCTTACCCAGTTGCACAAGCCCAAATCCCCTAAGACTGCAACCACTAGTAATACATTAGCCTCCACCTTGGATAATGATTTTTTAGTATGTACCCCCCCTCCGTTCCTCACCAAAACAAAACACGAAAGAGGACGGAGGGGGGGACGAGCAAGGAAGGTCAGGAAAAATGCAGAAACTGTAAAAATCTACAACCTGTCACGCACTGTACTCACCTCATATGACATATCCCTCCTTGGTAAGGGGCTCACCTTTGCCCCCACCATGCAACCCAATACCTTTACGCTATTCAAGGATCTCAACAAATTTATCAGAGACCTGACTGTTCAGAGATATTTCAGCATCCAATCCTCCAAACAGATGTCTGACAATACTTACCATACACCTCAACCAACGGACCATGACATACTTGATGAGACTGATCAACCTGCACTTGCTTAACTCGAGGAACTATATGCCGAAAACTTTAACGCCGACCTGGAATGGCTCGCCCAACATTGCCCCACCTCTCCTCCAGTCAGGCATACCACACTACGCCCCAAATCCATCTTTAACCCCACCAACAAAGGCCCTTACCTACAAACCTTTTACCAGGTAGTATACTCGGACTTCATCAAAATGTGTAACACCAACCGTGAACACATCTACATCAAATCCAATCTCTCTCCTTTAGAACGCCAGGCTCTAGAACAGCTCACTCTCAACCAGTCCATTCATATCAAACCCGCGGACAAAGGGGGTAGTATAGTGATCCAAGAAAAGGATGATTATGTCCGTGAATCACGTAGACTGCTCTTCGACACCAATACTTACTCCATCCTCTCCAGTGACCCCACATCCCAGTTCGCCCTTGAAGTTGCAACACTGGTCAACCGAGCCCTGACAGAAAAAAAATCATTTCCAAATCCGAAGCCTCTTTTATCACAAAAAATTTCTATAAAGTCCCCTACTTCTACCATCTACCCAAGATCCATAAAGATCTAACCAATCCCCATAGCCGTCCAATAGTAGCCGCTATGGACAGCGTCACTAGTGGCTTCTCCATCTACATTGACCAATTCCTTCAACCTCTGGCACAGAACCTCCCCTCCTACATACGTGATGGACCCCACCTACTTGATATGCTGAAGCCTTACACTTGGGAACAGAACTACTGGTGGCTCTCTCTTGATGTCTAATCATTATACACCTCCATCCCCCACGATGTGGGAGTCCGTGCTGTTGAACACTTCCTGGCCAATGATCCCCTCACCAACCCCCTGCAAGCCCATTTCATTCTTGAGGCCTTAACCTTTTGCCTCAAACACAACTACTTCGAATCAGAAGGCACACACTACCTCCAGATCAATGGAACAGCCATGGGGGCTAACTTTGCCCCCAGCTATGCCAATCTCACCATGGGATATTGGGAACATATGTACCTTGCAGCTGACCATCCCCACGCCACCCACGTGATATATTACGGTCGATACATCGACGATATATAGTGATCATCTGGGATGGCACGTTTGAGGACATCATGACCTTTGTACAATACTGCAACCATAACAGCTTGGGCCTATCCTTCACTCACGTCGCTGACCCTGACACTTTGGCCTTTCTAGACCTCAAGCTTTGCCACGACAACAAAACTATAAATGCAAGAAACTTTACCAAACCTACTGCTGGTAATTCATTTACACACTATGATAGCTGCCACCATCCGAGATGGGTCAACAACATCCCCCGCAGCCAATTCTGCCGCCTTAGAAGGAATTGTACCAGAGACTCAGACTATGACACCCATGGACAACTTCTGTCAAAAAAATTCCTAGACAAAGGATACCCCACCCCACTTATAGACGCGGTCTTCCATCATTACCATAGTCTATCCCCAGGCCCCAACCGGCCTCCTACCACTGGTAAACAACCTACTCGCTTAATCACGCAATTTCATGACAAATAAAAGAAAATGGTGAAGATCCTGGCTTCACACTGGCCTATTCTGTTGGAAGACCCTCATCTCAGAACCACAGTCGATACCAAACCTAAAGAGGCATATAGAAAATCCAGAAACATTAAGAGTAAAATTGCACTCAGTAGAATTAAGCCTACCCAACCCACCTCATCACCACTCACCCTGATACCCCTCAGAGGGATGTATCAATGCAAAAAACCCCTCTGCTTAACCTGCCAGTTCATACAACACGGTCAGAAAACCTTCACTGTCAAAGGAAAAACTATACCCTAAAAGAATTCAACTGTTCAACTGACTTCGTTATATACTGCCTCACCTGCCCCTGTGGCCTAATATATGTCGGCAGAACCATCAGAGCCCTAAGGGCCCGCTTTGGGGAGCACTGGCGCTTTATCGAAAAAGGCCGTGACCACCACAGCATCCCTAAACACTTCCTGACTCACCACGGCCGGTCTACAGCTGGCCTCAGTGTGTGGGTCATTGAATCTATCCGGGCCAAATACCCTGCCGCTGAGTGGTATAAACGTCTTTGCCAGCAAGAAACTTACTGGATCTACTCTTTGGGCACTTTAGCACCTGGGGGGTTGAACAAGGATATTGAGGTGCACACACTACTTTAAGCCACCCCGTTTCCTCATGAGACCATGCCTACAGATGTAGCCTTGCTACAATATATATATCTTTAAGAACCCTGCACAGATACGTGCTTCCCTGTTTGTGTTTTCCCAATACGCATGCTTTATCCATGTCCACTTCTTATACCATAATTTTTTCACCATTTTTTTGCCTTTCTCTAATTATTTATTTATTATTTATTTATTTATGTATATATGTATATGTGTGTGTATATATATATATATTTTTTATACTTATACTTTACTATACACCTATGCAAATTGGATGCGGATTACACCGCATCTAATTCGCAGGACATTTTAAAATACATTCATATGAATGCATCTGGTTCACATATGTGCGTTGCATTCGCACTGCGCATTGCACAAAAAAACGTGCGTGTTTTTTGGGCATTGCGGTGCGAACTACAAGCCTATTATCTCCTATGGGAACGCATCTGATTGGCAGATGCATTGCGTTCTGAACAAGGATTTTCTACTTCTCCTCACTACACCTCCCCCTCCCCCCCTCTCCCTCCCCCTCCCCCTCTCCCTGCTCACTGATCCTGAGCTAAAACGCAATGATTCCTTTGAACAGGAGATTTTTATCTCCCTAGTGAAACCTGAGCTCAATTCGCATCGCACATGAGTGAAACAGGGCTTATACGTACCTCCATCTATTGCCCCCGTTGTTACTCCCATTTTTACTATTGTTAATATTATTGTCTCCAGGTTTACTACCATGCACTTCTTCATATATATGTTTCCATGCACTGACTATTATATAACCTCCTGTTTTGTTCTCTGTGTATATTGTTACCTTGTAGTTCCCCTCCCGCCCACAGGTGGCACTGTGCTTTTTTGTGATAGACGCTGGGACCTGTTATCCCACAGCGCTGCCACATAAAAGCACATTGCAGACACCTCCCTATTAGGCCTATTGAAGGAGCAGTGGCTCCGAGCGCGTAGCTCTCTCTCAACCTCTCTGCTAGCCCTCCTTCCTGGATGATCCCCCCCTGGATACCGAACCTGTAAGCAGACGGACGACCTGTGACGTCATGCACGCTTCACGTGCGCTCCACACCGGCCCCTAGTCTCTTCCTGATGGCCACAGAAGGAGCTCCCGACTGGTAATCCACCTTCTGCAGCCCAGCATCCCTGCAGCGTCACCACCACAGGATCAGAGGGAACACCGAGGACCACATACCTATACAGATGAGCCTTTTATATGTTTTTATCCTGTAAGTGTGTTTTTACCTGGTGTCATTAAACATCATTTGTTAATACTACACTCAGGTGGCGCTTCCTTCTCTACCCTTCTCTCATCCATCACAGAGCCAGCTCTCTGAGGAAACAGCAGCCGCCTAGCCTACCAGCCTACTTTAACCATTACATTACCGGTTACCACTTAACCCTTGAACTTTCAGCCTGTCCCCTATGAACTAAGTTGCTCAGCCCTTTATATCTCCTGTTATATATGGACTTGTGTGTTTGCGCTTACAGTTACCAATACTCCGTTTGTAGAAAGCGCATGACACCCGCTATTATTGTCCCTCCTGTCCTGACAATCCTGGTCTTAGCATTGGTGAATGTTTTGAACGCTACCATACACTAGTTGAGTTTTGGCGTAGGGTACAGCATTGCACAGACTAGGCACACTTTCACAGGGCCTCTCAAGATGCCATCGCATTTTGAGAAACCCGAACCTGGAACCGAACTGTTACAGTTACAAATAAAAGTGTAAAAAAAAAAAGTAAAAAATACACAAAAAAATATCAAATAAAAAAAACAAAAATAGTTGTTTTATTGTTCTCTCTCTATTCTTCCGCTCTTTTTTACTGTATTCTATTCTGCAATGTTTTATTGTTATTATGTTTGCTTTTCAGGTATGTAATTTTTTTATACTTTACTGTTTACTGTGTTTTATTGTTACCACTTTTTTGTTTTCAGGTATGGCATTCAGCTGCAGGGCGGATTTATTTATCTTGACAGCAACAGCATTTGCTCCCACGATACATAAAGCCGTGACTCCATTGGGAAAGCATTTTATCACACCGATCTTGGTGTGGTCAAATGCTTTGAGGGCAGAAGAGAGATCTAGGGTCTAATAGACCCCATTTTTTTTTCAAAAAAAAAAAAAGAGTACCTGTCACTACCTATTACTATCATAGGGGATATTTACAGTCCCTGAGATAATAAAAATGATAAAAAAATATTTAAATGAAAGAAACAGTTTAAAAATAAAAAAGCAAAATAAATAATTAGAAGAAAAAAAAAAAAGCACCCCTGTCCCCCCCTGCTCTCGCGCAAAATTGAACGCAAGCCTCGGTCTAGCGTCATATGTAAACAGCAATTGCACCATGCATGGGAGGTATCACCGCGAAGGTCAGATTGAGGGCAATAATTTTAGCAGTAGACCTCCTCCGTAAATCTAAAGTAGTAACGTGTAAAGGTGTTTAAAAGCTTTTAAAAATGTATGTAGTTTGTCGCCGCTGCACGTTTGTGCACAATTTTAAAGCATGTCGTGTTTGGTATCCATGTACTCGGCCTAAGATCATCTTTTTTATTTCATCAAACATTTGGGCAATATAGTGTGTTTTAGTACATTACAATTAAAAAAAAAAATGTGTTTTTTCCCCAAAAAAGTGTTTGAAAAATCGCTGCGCAAATACTGTGTGAAAAGAAAAAAATGAAACACCCACCATTTTAATCTGTAGGTAAGTAGTAATTTTCTTGCAAAAAAAAAATATTTTTTCATGTAAACAAAAAGTGTCAGAAAGGGATTTGTGGTTAGAAGAGTGGGTCATGTGTGACATAAGCTTCTAAATTGTGTGCATAAAATTCCAGGACAGTTCAAAACCCCCCCAAATGACCCCATTTTGGAAAGTAGACACCCCAAGCTATTTGCTGAGAGGCTGGTCGAGTCCATGGAATATTTTATATTTTGACACAAGTTGCGGAAATCAAATTTTTGATTTCACGCCTCTACCTATCACAGTTTCGGAGGCCATAGAATACCCTTATGGCACAACCCCCCCCCCCAAATGACCCCATTTTGGAAAGTTGACACCCCAAGCTATTTTCATGGGGGTCATTTGGGGGGGGGGGGGGTTTGTGCTATCTTGGCATTCTATGGCCTTCAAAACTGTGATAGGTAGTGAGGAGTGAAATCACAAATTTACGCCCTTAGAAATCCTGAAGGTGGTGCTTGGTTTTCCGGGCCCCATACGCAGCTAGGCTCCCAAAAAGTCCCACACATGTGGTATCCCCGTACTCAGGAGAAGCAGCAGAATGTATTTTGTGGTGTAATGTCGCATATGCCCATGGCATGTGGGAGCAATATATTATTTAGTGACAACTTTGTGCAAAAAAAAAAAAAAATAGTTTGTCATTTTCCTGCAACTTGTGGCAAATTATAAAATATTCCATGATTCAACATGCCTCTCAGCAAATAGCTTGAAGTGTCTTCTTTCCAAAATGGAGTCATCTGGGGGGTTTTGTGCTATCTTGTCATTTCATGGCCTCCGAAATTGTGATAGGAAGTGAGGAAGTGAAGAAGTGAAATCACTATTTTACGCCCTTAGAAAGCCTGAAGGCGGTGATTGGTTTTCGTGACCCCGTACGCAGCTAGGCTACCAAAAAGTCCCACACATGTGGTATCCCCATACGCAGGAGAAGCAGCAGAATTTATTTTGGGGTGTAATTCCACATATGCCCATGGCATGTGTGAGCAATATATCATTTAGTGGCAACTTTTTGTAAAACTTTTTTTTTTGTCATTATTTAATCACTTGGGACACAATATAAAATATGCCATGGACTCAACATGCCTCTCAGCAAATAGCTTGGGGTGTCTACTTTCCAAAATGGGGTCATTTGGCTGGGTTTTCTGCCATCTTGGCATTTTATGGCCTTCAAAATTGATAGGTAGTGAGGAGTGAAATCAAAAATTTACGCCCTTAGAAATCCTGAAGGCGGTGCTTGGTTTTTGGGGCCCCGTACACGGCTAGGCTCCCAAAAAGTCCCACACAATTGGTATCCCCATACACAGGAGAAGCAGCTAAATGTATTTTGGGGTGCAATTAGATATATAACCATGGCATGTGTGAGCAATATATCATTTAGTGGCAACTTTTTGTAAAACTTTTTTTTTTTTGTCAATTCAATCACTTGGGACACAAAATAAAATATTCAATGGGCTCAACATGCCTCTTAGCAATTTCCTTAGGGTGTCTACTTTCCAAAATGGGGTCATTGGGGGGGGGGGGGGGGGCTTGTACTGCCCTGCCATTTTAGCACCTCATTTTAGCAGTTATAAACTAAAAGCTGCGTAAATTCCAGAAAATGTACCCTAGTTTGTAGACACTATAACTTTTGTGCAAACCAACAAATATAGGCTTATTGACCAAAGACATGTGGCTGAATACATTTTGGTCTAAATGTATGACTAAAATTGTGTTTATTGGATTTTTCTTATAACAAAAAGTAGAAAATATTTTTTTTCAAAATTTTCGACTTTTTCTGTTTATATCGCAAAAAAGATGCAAATTTTATTTGGGTACAACATTTCATGACCACGCAATTACCAGTTAAATCAGCGCAGTGCCAAATTGTAAAAAGTCCTCTGGTCTTTGGCCAGCCAAATGGTCCGGGGCTGAAGTGGTTAAGGTTCTGTCTGAACACAAGTTTGAATGCTTGAACAATTACCCATTCCGCAGGAGCCAAATTACATATATAATAGCTGTAACTCAATGGTTGTTAGGGATACCGACAGATGTAGGCACTGCCAAATCCCTAACAGTAGCGATGTCCGTTGACCGGCCGCACACTTACGTGGCTGGGGATTGCCAACCATGTAGGTAACCCAGATGGCAAGAAATTGTGCTGTAAGTTTGAAAATGACTTGCTAAGCTATTGCCAGACTTGCTAGGCTTCACAAGTTTGTTGTACATTTGCAGCAAGTCCGCATTGCATGATTCCAGATGTACTTTCTTTGCAAACATTTTGCAAGTCTGCTACAAGTTTTGGTTCAGTTATGTTGTGCAATAGTCATCCCACCACAGGGGTCACTGTGGCTGAATTTTCATGCTGTAGATTTGCAGAGCTCTTACTGTAGACTCACCACTGCAGTTTGCTCTTGCTAGAGCAGTGGTTCAACTCCGGTTCTCAGGACCCACTAACAGGCCAGAATTTAAGTATTACCTTGGGGAGATGCAGGCTAGAATAATGCAATCACTGAGCAGCAAATTATATCACCTGTGGTGTATTTCAGTTATCTTGCAAACCTGGCCTGTTAGTGGGTCCCGAGGAAAGGAGTTGAGAACCACTGTGCTAGAGACTTGTCACGCAAATTTGCTACAAGTTGGAAACGTGTTAAATAGAACTTGTGCTTCAAGTGCTCTGCAAGTGTACAACTTGCCAATGAAAATATGCAGCGAGTTAACAGACATACAATTCAACACTGCCACAAATGTGTGGCAAATTATCCTTGCTAGGTTAGGGCTCATTTACACTTACAGTAGCCCTCTGAAGAGCGATCCATGGTGGATTTCTTTGCAGAAGGTATTATTTTGCCTCCTTACCTCCTGTTTTAACTCCTAAAGTCCCGCAGCACTGTGCCACAAATTCTAAGGACATACAACCCCTGGCAAAAATTATGGAATCACCAGTCCCTGAGGATGTTCCTTCAGTTGTTTATTGTTGTAGAAAAAAAGCAGATCACAGACATGGCCAAAAACTAAAGGCATTTCAAATGGCAACTTTCTGGCTTTAAGAAACACTGAAAGAAATCAAGAAAAATAATTGTGGTGGCCAGTAACAGTTAGATTTATAGAACAAGCACAGGGAATAAATTATGGAATCACTCAATTCTGAGGAAAAAATTATGGAATCATGAAAAACAAACAAAATAACACTCCAACACATCACTAGTACTTTGTTGCACCACCTCTGGCTTTTATAACTGCTTGCAGTCTCTGAGGCATTGACTTAATGAGTGATAAACAGTACTCTTCATCAATCTGGCTCCAGCCTTCACTGATTGCTGTTCCAAATCATCTTTGCAGGTTGGAGCCTTGTCATGGACCATTTTCTTTAACTTCCACCACAGATTTTCAATTGGATTGAGATCCGGACTGTTTGCAGGCCATGACATTGACCTTATGTGTCTTTCTTCAAGGAATTTTTTCACAGTTTTTGCTCTATGGCAAGATGCATTATCATCTTGATAAATGATTTCATCATCCCCAAACATCCTTTCAATAGATTGGATAAGAAAATCTCCCCAGTGCCTTTACCTGACATGCAGCCCCATATCATAATTGACTGTGGAAATTTGCATGTTTTCTTCAGACAGTCGTCTGCATAAATCTCATTGGAACGGCACCAAACAAAAGTTCCAGCATCATCACCTTGCCCAATGCAGATTCGAGATTCATCACTGAATATGACTTTCATCCAATCATCCACAGTCCACGATTGCCTTTCCTTAGCCCATTGTAACCTTGTTTTTTGTGTTTAGGTGTTATAGATGGCTTTCTTTTAGCTTTTCTGTATGTAAATCCCATTTCCTTTAGGCGGTTTCTTACAGTTCGGTCACAGATGTTCACTCTAGTTTCCTCCCATTTGTTCCTCATTTGTTTTGTTGTACATTTTCTGTTTTCAAGGCATATTGCTTTAAGTTTTCTGTCTTGATGCTTTGATGTCTTCCTTGGTCTACCAGTATGCTTGCCTTTAACCACCTTCGCATGTTATTTGTATTTGGTCCATGTTTTAGACACAGCCGACTGTGAACAACCAACATCTTGTGCAACACTCCGTGGTGATTTACCCTCTTTACCTACATACTAACAAGCAGATTTAATCTGATGCAGGTGTTAGTGTTTGTAATGAAAATTTACAGGGTGATTCCATAATTTTTTCCTCAGAATTGAGTGATTCCATAATTTATTCCCTGTGCTTGTTCTATAAATCTAACTGTTACTGGCCACCACAATTATTTTTCTTGATTTCTTTTAGTGTTTCTTAAAGCCAGAAAGTTGCCATTTGAAATGCCTTTAGTTTTTGGCCATGTCTGTGATCTGCTTTTTTTCTACAACAATAAACAACTGAAGGAACATCCTCAGGGACTGGTGATTCCATAATTTTTGCCAGGGGTTGTAGTTGCCAACATTGTGAAAAAATTTTTGGGGACACTTTTTTGGCCGTAGGCAGAGTCCTGTTATAATTAGGGGGCGGGCATGCGTTTGTGGGCGTGGCACAGGGAAAAAGTAAAAATGTGGCATGCGAAAAATGGGCGTGGTTTACACTAAATAGTGTGCGTGTCTTAAATGGATGTGGCTCAAAGGCGGTGTGGTTAGAGTCTGAGATGAATGAGGAATGGAGAAGGAAAGGGGGGGAGAGGAATGAAGGGACAGCAGCCAAAGATCCTACACAACAATGGAAATATGTGTATTCTTGAAAGTTTAACAATCAGCAGATAAAGATACTCCAAAACCTGGTGTTAGCACTTCAATCATCCCGGCACCATGGTTGTTATGGCGTCAGGATGATTGAAGTGCATTATTTCTATTATTACATTGTAATATAAAATTAAATCATTTAACTCACCATAATGCCGAATCAGTGGGATCCCTGAGCGTGTCACCTGCCACGTCGCCTGCCACCAGCAGAGCTCTTCCTTGCATCAGGTGCCCCAGCAGAGTCCGTCCATGCATCAGGTGTCCCAGCAGAGTCTGTCCATGCATCAGGTACCCCCAGCAGAGCCCCCCTAGCATCAAATGTCCCCAGTGGAGCCCCCCTCACATCAGGTGTCCCCAGCGGAGCCCCCCTCACATCAGGAGTCCCTAGCGGAGCCCCCCTCACATCAGGAGTCCCCAGCGGAGATCCCCTTACATCAGGAGTCCCCAGAAGACCCCCCTTACATCAGGAGTCCCCAGCAGACCCCCCTTACATCAGGAGTCCCCAGCAGAGCCCCTCCTCACATCAGGAGTCCCCAGCGGACCCCCCCTTACATCAGGAGTCCCCAGCGGACCCCCCTTACATCAGGAGTCCCCAGCGGACCCCCCTTACATCAGGAGTGCCCAGCGGACCCCCCTTACATCAGGAGTGCCCAGCGGACCCCCTTACATCAGGAGTCCCCAGTGGAGCCTGGTCTAACAAAACCCAGCTCCATCTCTCCCTGTACCTCATCCAAAAGACACCCGGGATGATCTCTCTGTGCAGCTGATACACGGGGCGGAGGGGCGACGGCAGATGATTACATCCTCCTTGTGTTCAGTGGAGAGTGGGGAGGGGCCGCCAATCCCTGCAGCCAATAGGCACACTGAAGAGAGAAGCCGATTGGCTGCCCCTCTCCTCTGCACTGAACACAATGGGAAATAACACTTGTGGTGGCGGCGGTGGCCATGTTTGTGTAGCCGCTGCCATTTTTTAACAAAAACATTCCCGATTTTCTCGGGACAAACTCAAAACCCCAGGAAAATTATCGGGACAATCTTAAATTGGGACGAGGGTCCCAAATTCGGGATTGTCCCGGGAAAATCGGGACTGTTGGCAACTATGTAAGGATTAGATGTGGTTGCTTGGCGGGTGCAGCATCACCCTATTCACTTGAATACGTTTCATTCAGCAGGTGGTACTGCAGTTTGTCACCTCCCGAACCATAGGGGCCTTGTTTACACATAATGCACATATTGTACACATAATGGGGTATAAAAACAAATAGTTTACCACTTCAGCCCCGGAAGGATTTGCCCCCTTAATGACCAGGCCATTTTTTGCGATACGGCACTGCCTCGCTTTAACAATTGCGAGGTCGTGTAACGTTGTACCCAAACAAAATTGATGTCCTTTTTTTCCCACAAAAAGAGCTTTCTTTTGGTGGTATTTGATCACCTCAGCTCTGTTTTTTTTATGCGCTATAAACAAAAATAGATCGACAACTTTGAAAAAAAAAATATATATATTTTTTACTTTGTGCTATAATAAATGACCAAAAAAAAAAAATTCTTCATCAGTTTAGGCCAATACATATTCTACATATTTTTGGTAAATAACATTGCAATAAGCATATATTGATTGGTTTGCACAAAAGTTATAGCGCCTACAAAATAGAACGATTTATGGCATTTTTATTATTTTTTTTTCTACTAGAAATGGCGGTGATCTGCATTTTTTAGCGGGACTGCAACATTGCGGTGGACAGATCGGACGCTTTTGACACATTTTTGGGACCATTGACATTTATACAGCGATCAGTGCTATAAAAATGCACTGGTTACAGTGTAAATGTCACTGACAGGGAAGGGGTTAACATTAGGGGGTGATCAAGGGGTTAAATGTGTTCCTTGGGAGGTGTTCTTAACTGTGGGGGGATGGGACTGACTGGAGGAGGAAAGAGATCGCTGTTACTAATCACTAGGAACAGCAGATCTGTCTCTCCTCCCCTGTCAGAATGGGGATCTGTTTACATTGACAGATCCCCATTCTTGCTCTCTTTCCGAGATCTCGGGTGGTCAGTGGACATCGCAGCCGCCCGCCACGCGCATCGGGTCCCCGGGCATGCGGGTGCCTGCTGTGGCTCTTAAAGGAGCCTACGTACAGGTACAGCGATTCACAGGAACGTGACGACTTGCCGCCATATAATGACAAGTAGTCATTAGTTAACAAAATTTTTATTGGACACCAGCAATGCAGGGGCATTTTTTCCTATTATGACACCACTGACATAAAAGGACAATTTTTCCTTTAAATGACACCACTATCACAGGGGCATTTGTTTCCTAATGCCGTGTACACACAACCGGTTTTGCCGTCGGAATAAACTCCGAAGGTTTCTCCGACGAAACTCCGCTCTTGCCTACACACGGTCGCACCAAAGTCCGACCGTCCAGAACGCAGTGACGTATAACACGTACAACGGGACTAGAAAAAGGAAGTGCAATAGCGAGCGCACCACCCTTTGGGCTCCTTCTGCTAAGCTCGTGTTTATCTCATGTTAGTAGAAGTTTGGCGAGAGACAATTCGCGCTTTTCAGTTTTTGTGCTTTTCAGTCCGTTACTGCTCTTTCAGTTTGTGCTTGTGGGTTTGTGTCTGCTTTTCAGAGCGTGTAGACAGTTCGTATCTGTTTTTTCAGTGTGTTCTTGTCCGCTCGTTTTTTATTTTCAGCTCGCTCTTCACAGGCCTTGCTGTTCTTTAGTGCGTTCTGACCAGCCGACTATTTTGAAGCCATGTTGCGTGTAAGTACTCATCGTAGAGTTTGTGCTGTGTGGAGGCTTGGTCTTGGGGTTCATTCTTTGACCCAAGCCCATTCCATGAACAGGGTGGGGAGGAGTTCATGGACCAAGAATTGGTTACTCCAGCATGACCAATTCTCTCACATGCCTTTGCTTCGTGAGATCCAGGAGTATAATCCTGATGATTTCAGGAACTTTCTCAGGATGACGGACCCCATTTTTCACTGTCTGTTGGCTTTGCTGACCACTTATATTAGCAGGCAGTAGGGATGAGCCAAACACCCCCCTATTTGGTTCACACCAGAACATGTGAACAGGCAAAAAATTTGTTCTAATACGCAAACACCGTTAAAGTCTATAGGACACGAACATGAATGATCAAAAGTGCTAATTTTAAAGGCTTATATGCAAGTTATTGTCATAAAAAGTGTTTTGGGACCTGGGTCCTGCCCCAGGGGACATGAATCAATGCAAAAAAAGTTTTAAAAAACTGAAGTTTTTTCGGGAGCAGTGATTTTAATAATGTTTAAAAGGGGCAGGACCCGAACCAAAGGGGAACCCCGAACCAAAATTAAAAAAAAAAAAAAAAAAGACGTGGGGGGGTCCCCCTTAATTCCATACCAGGCCCTTCAGGTCTGGTATGGATATTAAGGGGAACCCCGCGCCAAAATTAAAAAACAAAAACGGCAGGGGGTCCCCCTAAAAATCCATACCAGACCCTTATCCGAGCAAGCAACCTGGCAGACCGACGGAAAAGAGGGGGGATGAGAGAGCGCCCCCCCTCCTGAACCGTACCAGGCCACATGCCCTCAACATTGGGAGGGTGCTTTGGGGTAGCCCCCCAAAACACCTTGTCCCCATGTTGATGAGGACAAGGGCCTCATCCCCACAACCCTGGCTGGTGGTTGTGGGGGTCTGCGGGCGGGGGGCTTATCGGAATCTGGAAGCCCCCTTTACCAAGGGGACCCCCAGATCCCGGCCCTCCCCATGTGAAATGGTAAGGGGGTACAAACCTACCATTTCACCAAAAAACTGTCAAAAATGTTAAAAATGACGAGACAGTTTTTGACAATTCCTTTATTTAAATGCTTCTCCTATCTCCTATCTCCCTTCGGTTTCTTCCTCCATCTTCTTCTTCTGGTTCTTCTCGTCCGGCATCTCCTCCACGGCGTTGGCGTCTTCTTCCCTTCTCCTCGGCCCGCTCCTCATCCATGATGGCATGGAGGGAGGCTCCCGCTGTGTGACGCTTCTCCTCTGATGGTTCTTAAATAACAGGGGGGGGCACCCGGTGACCCCGACCTCCTCTGACGCACGGTGACTTGACGGAACTTCCCTGTGGCATTCCCCATGACGCCACAGGGAAGTCCCGTCAAGTCACCGTGCGTCAGAGGGGGGCAGGGTCACCAGGTGGCCCCACCCCCCCTTTATTTAAGAACCGTCAGAAGAGGAGAAGCGTCAAACAGCGGGAGCCTCCCTCCATGACATCATGGAAGCGGAGTGGCCCGAAAAGAAGATGGAGAAGAGCGGGAGCCTCCCTCCATGCCATCATGAATGTGGAGCGGCCCGAGGAGAAGGGAAGAAGACGCCGACGCTATGGAGGAGATGGCGGACGAGAGCACTGGAGGAAGAACCAGAAGAACCAGAAGAAGAAGAAGATGGAGGAAGAAACCGAAGGAAGATAGAAGAAAGAAGAAAGAAGAAGCATTTAAATAAAGGAATTGTCAAAAACTGTCTCTTGTCATTTTTAAAATTGACAGTTTTTTAGTTAGTTAGTTTTTTTACTTTTGTACCCCCTTACCATTTCACACAGGGGGGAGGACCGGGATCTGGGGGTCCGCTTGTTAAAGGGGGCTTCCAGATTCTGATAAGAGCCCCCGCCCGCAGACCCCATCAACCAACGGCCAGGGTTGTGGGGATGAGGCCCTTGTCCCATCAACGTGGGGATGAGGCCCTTGTCCCATCAACATGGGGACAAGGTGTTTTGGGGGGCTACCCCAAAGCACCCTCCCAGTGTTAAGGGCATGTGGCCTGGCACGGTTCAGGAGGGGGGGTGCGCTCTCTCGTCCCCCCCTCTTTTCCTGTGGCCTGCCAGGTTGCTTGCTCGGATAAGGGTCTGGTATGGATTTTTGGGGGGATCCCACGCTGTTTTTTTTTTTAATTTTGGCACGGGGTTCCCCTTAAAATCCATACCAGACCTGAAGGGTCAATGCAAATTTTGCATTGATCCCTGTCCCCTGGGGCAGGACCCAGGTCCCCAAACACTTTTTATGACAATACCATAAATATAAGCCTTTAAAATTAGCACTTTTGATTTCTCCCATAGACTTTTAAAGGGTGTTCCGCGACATTCGAATTTGCTGCAAACACCCCAAATTGTTCGCTGTTCGGCGAACTTGCGAACAGCCGATGTTCGAGTCGAACATGAGTTCGACTCGAACTCGAAGCTCAACTGTCAGAAACTATACTCACCGAGGCCAAGATGCCGAGAGCGGCTCGCCCTTACGACCACGCGCACCCGAACCCCTGGAAGTGATACAGGGAATTGGGGGCACGCGGAGGCACGGGCTTCCGGTGGTGGCTGGATTCCTGATGAGCCCGAAGGAGGTCCGTGTAGCCGTTGGGCACTGGAGAAGCTGCAAGGCAAGTGGTTAACTGGAACTGGGGTATCAGGCAGGACAAGTCCGTTATACAAGCAGAGGTCAGAACCGGGATATCAAGCAGAGCAAGTCCGTATAATCAAGCAGGGTTCAGAGGTATCAGGCCAGCAAGCGTAATCCGTAAAACAGGCAGAGGTCAGGGTATCAGGCAAGCAAGGGTAATCCGTTTAACAGGCAGAGGTCAGGGTATCAGGCAAGCAAGAGTAATCCGGTTAACAGGCAGAGGTCAGGGTATCAGGCAAGCAAGAGTAATCCGTTTAACAGGCAGAGGTCAGGGTATCAGGCAAGCAAGGGTAATCCGTTTAACAGGCAGAGTTCAGCACCGAAAACACTGTAGACAAGGAAATAGCAGGTACAGGGGACAGGGCACAGCTGACGACAAACCAGCAACCCGACTGGGTGCTGGAGCCGTCAGATGTAGCCCTCCGGCGAGCGCGTTAGCGTGACGCGCTGCCGGGCACCCGCACGGCCACGGCGCGCACACGAGGACCGCCGTGCACCCGCGCGCGCGGCGCACCATTGGACCGCGAACGGGTGTACGGCGCAGCGTGAGTCCTCCGCGCATGCGCCCTGGAGCCCGGCGGAAGGAGGCGGCTAGTGCCTCCTGACAGTGCCCCCCTCCTAAGGGCGGACACTGGACTCCCAGACTGGACATAACCTCCGGATGGTCTCGGTGGAAAGCTTGAATTAAGCGTGGTGCATGTAGGTTCTTTGCGGGTTCCCAAGAGTTGTCCTCAGGTGGATATCCCTTCCACTGGATCAGATACTGCAGTTGTCTGCCCTTCTTCCTACAGTTAAGGATGGACTCCACCTCAAACTCATTCTCTCCATCCACCCTAACTGGTGGCGGAGGAAGTTCCCCTCTTTCCGGCAAAGTGCTGTCCACCACGGGCTTCAATAAGGACACGTGGAAGACAGGATGGATTCTGTAAGTCTTTGGTAATGCTAGCTCCATAGCCACAGGGTTGATAATCCTTTTGATGGGGAAAGGACCAATGAACTTGGGCCCCAATTTCAGAGAAGGCACGGATAGTTTCAGGTTAGTAATAGATAGCCAGACCTCCTATCCTAATTTAAAGGTTTGATTTTCCCTCCTGCCCCGGTCGTACTGTTCCTTGTAATCCGTTTGAGCCCTTTGCAACATGTCTTGAATCCTCTGGAAATTCACTTGTAAAGAAGTTATTCTGTCATGCACTGCAGGGACTGCTATCTCAGGAACATCGTTGGACAGAAAGGTGGGATGGAATCCGCAATTTGCCCAGAAAGGCATTTGGTTGGTATCAGCGTGAACGGAATTGTTATACGCGAACTCTGCGTATGGGAGAAGGCTTGCCCAATCATCTTGAGATCCTGAGCAGAAACACCGCAGATATTGCTCTAGAGTCTGGTTCGTCCTCTCCGTTTGGCCGTTACTCTGAGGGTGGTAAGCTGATGAGAGGCAGACTGATATGTAAGGCTTTGCAGAGCTCCCTCCAAAATTTGGACGTAAATTGTACACCCCTGTCTGATACAATGTTCTTTGGTACGCCATGAAGCCTGATGATTTCCTTCAGAAAAATATTGGCAGTCTCTAAGGCCGAAGGGGTGCCCTTCATGGGCAAAAAATGGGCCATCTTGGAGAGACGGTCAACCACGACAAAAATAGTGGTAAAACCCCCCGAGGCTGGCAAGTCCACTATGAAATCCATGGAGACGTCAGACCATGGCCGTTCGGGGATAGGTAGAGGTCTTAGTAAACCCCAAGACTTGGCGTTTCGACCCTTGTTCCGCTGACACAGAGGGCAGGATGCCACATATTCCTTGCAATCCCGTCTCCACCCAGGCCACCAAAAGGAACGAGAGACCAGCTCGGATGTCTTCCTTACTCCAAAGTGCCCTGCGAGTTTATGGTCATGGCACATCTTAAGGGTTAGCGACCGTGTCTCCCGAGGTACAAAAATTTTCCCACGGATCCAAAAAAAATTACCATTTCTTTTCAAGGATTGCACCTCTGGTTCCATGCAAGAGTTGGATGATGATTTGATGGACGACATCAAATCCACTTGTGCCACCCCAAGGAAGTTTTGAGAAGAGAGGATTGTACCAGGTTCTGGAGTTTGGGACTCTGCAGAGAACATCCGTGAGAGTGCGTCTGCCTTTCCATTCTTTGAGCCAGGTCTGTAGGATATGTGGAAGTTGAAGCGAGAGAAAAAGAGCCCAGCGGGCTTGTCTGGGTTTTAGTCGTTTTGCTGTCCGTAAGTATTCGAGGTTTTTATGATCTGTAAAGATCATCACTGGATGTAATGCGCCTTCGAGCAGATACCTCCATTCTTCTAGAGCGAATTTTATGGCCAGCAGCTCCCTGTCACCCACGTCGTAGTTTAACTCTGGCGGGCTGAGTCTCCGGGAAGCAAATGCAACGGGGTGAAGGATGGCTTTGGGCCCTTGTCTTTGGGAGAGAATTGCTCCTGTTGCAATTTCCGAGGCGTCCACCTCCAGAACAAATAGCTGAGAAGGATCGGGGTGGCGAAGAATTGGAGCCGAACTAAACAGGTCTTTTAATTTCAGAAAGGCCTCTTGTGTGGCCTCACTCCACCGGAAGGAACTGTGCTGACGGGTTAGCTGGGTGATGGGTGCTACAATGGTTGAGAATCCGATAATAAATTTCCGATAAAAGTTAGCGAAATCTATGAATCGTTGGACCCCTTTTTTATCGGATGGAGCTGGCCAATCTTGGATGGCTTGTATCTTTTGGGGATCCATTGCGATCCCGTCGGCCGATATGATGAACCCCAGGAATTGTACCACTGACCTCTCGAATTCGCACTTCTCCACTTTCAAATAAAGCTTGTGCTGTTTTAATATAGTGAGGACTCTTTTGACATGCCCCTTGTGTAGCTCAATCGTGGAAGAGAAAATGAGCATGTCATCTAGATAAACAACAAGGAAGTCATCCAGGTATTCTCGGAATATATCGTTAACTAGGTGCTGAAAGGTGGCTGGAGCATTGCATAGCCCGAATGGCATCACCAGGTACTCGAAGTGTCCAAACCTGGACCTGAACGCTGTCTTCCATTCATCCCCGGCTCTGATTCGAACAAGGTTATAGGCACCCCGCAGGTCTAATTTGGAAAAGACCTTGGCAGATCGGAATCGTTGGAATAGCTCCGGGATGAGTGGTAGTGGGTACCTGTTCTTGATGGTGATATTATTAAGCTGCCGGTAGTCCACACAAGGTCTAAGGGACCCATCCTTTTTTCCGACAAAGAATATCCCTGCTCCAGCAGGTGAGGATGAGGGACGAATAAAACCCTTTTCCAGGTTCTCATTGATGTACTGTCTGAGCGAGGCGCGAGGCGTCTCGGAGAGAGGGAAAATACGACCGAACGGAATCACTGATCCTGGCAACAGGTCGATCGGACAGTCATAAGGCCGATGAGGTGGTAGGCGGTCGGCCATTTGTTTATTAAAGACCTCTTGGAACTCCAGATATTCAGAGGGAATCTGCTGAAGTTTGTCTGGCGGAGTGGTAACCGTAGCACAAACCTTCGGGGTTAAAGGGAGTCAATGCTCAGAGCAATATGGAGAGGAGAAGGACACCACCTTGGTGCTCCATTGGATCTGCGGATCATGAGCTTGTAACCAGGGCAGACCGAGGATAACTGGAAAGATGGGAGAATGGATGAGGTCAAGCCGTAGGAGCTCCTGATGCCCGGAGTCGGTGGTTACTAGGATAGGCTGGGTCTCCTGGGTGATTGGACCCGAACTAGGAAGAGACCCGTCAGCTAGATGCACTTGTAGACCTTGAGCTTTTGTTTGCAAGGGAATACGGAGGCTGCGGGCCAAGGCTGCATCCATGAAGCAGCTACAAGCCCCGAATCAATGATGGCGGGTAGGCGAGACTCCCCTTCCGGTAGCTGCAAGGAAACAAACAACATCACATAAGACTTTGGAGCATTATTATCTTGGTAATTCATCAATTTTGGCTGTAGGAACTTACTGGGCCTTATTGGACAATTGCGCAGGAAGTGTCCAGCTCCCCCGCAGTACAGACACAGATTGGACTGCCATCTGCGTTGCCTCTCTTCCGAAGTTAGCGGGGCCCTGACCAGGCCTAGCTGCATGGGCTCAGCTTCAGGAGGTGTAGTAGGAGATGGTGACGGCATAGGTGGGGCTCTGAATGGCGTCCACGTAGGGCGTGGACCCTGAAACCGCTCCGAGCGGCGTTCTCGCAAGCGCCTGTCCAGTTTCGTGGCTGCCTGAATGAGCTCTTCCAAGGAATCAGGAGTCTCCATTCTGGCTAGCTCATCTTTGAGGAGTTCAGACAAGCCTTGACGGTACTGGTAGCGAAGAGCCGGCTCGTTCCAATTCGTGTCGGCCGCCCATTTACGGAATTCCACCGTATAGTCTTCAATAGGTCTCTTCCCTTGGGACAAGTGGTGTAAGATGGCTTCAGCTGTAGCTTTCCGTTGAGGGTCGTCATAGAGTTTGGACATACCCTCGAAGAAGGTGTCTATGGAATTTAATGCAGGACTTCCCTGTTCCATTAAGCCATGGGCCTAAGCCTGGGGTTCTTCTGACAGCAGCGAGATAGCAAAACCCACCTTGACGATCTTTGATGCGAATGTTTGGGGCTGGAGGGCAAAGTAAAGAGAACAGGCGTTCTTGAAGGCTCTGAATTTTTTACGGTCCCCTGAGAACCGTTCGGGTGTAGGGACCCTAGGCTCAGGAAGCGCCATGACAACTGTAGGGTTGGTGGTGGCCTGGGGAAGCGGACCTTCATTGCTGGGTGCCGGAACTGCAGCAGCAGGGGGAAGTACCCCAGTAATCTGTTGGAGGCGGTTGTCAATCTGGGTATATCCCTCCTGTAGCTTCTGGACTGAGTCGGCCAAAGTGGAGACCTGTTGACACAGGATCTCCAAAGGAGAGCGCGCTCTGTCGGCCTCGGACATCTGGCTGGTTTGTACTGTCGGAAACTATACTCACCGAGGCCAAGATGCCGAGAGAGGCTCGCCCTTACGACCACGCGCACCCGAACCCCTGGAAGTGATACAGGGAATTGGGGGCACGCGGAGGCATGGGCTTCCGGTGGTGGCTGGATTCCTGACGAGCCCGAAGGAGGTCCGTGTAGCCGTTGGGCACTGGAGAAGCTGCAAGGCAAGTGGTTAACTGGAACTGGGGTATCAGGCAGGACAAGTCCGTTATACAAGCAGAGGTCAGAACCGGGATATCAAGCAGAGCAAGTCCGTATAATCAAGCAGGGTTCAGAGGTATCAGGCCAGCAAGCGTAATCCGTAAAACAGGCAGAGGTCAGGGTACCAGGCAAGCAAGGGTAATCCGTTTAACAGGCAGAGGTCAGGGTATCAGGCAAGCAAGAGTAATCCGGTTAACAGGCAGAGGTCAGGGTATCAGGCAAGCAAGGGTAATCTGTTTAACAGGCAGAGTTCAGCACCGGAAACACTGTAGACAAGGAAATAGCAGGTACAGGGGACAGGGCACAGCTGACGACAAACCAGCAACCCGACTGGGTGCTGGAGCCGTCAGATGTAGCCCTCCGGCGAGCGCGTCAGCGTGACGTGCTGCCGGGCACCCGCACGGCCACGGCGCGCACACGAGGACCGCCGCGCACCCGCGCGCGCCGCACCATTGGGCCGCGAACGGGTGTACGGCGCAGCGCGAGTCCTCCACGCATGCGCCCTGGAGCCCGGCGGACGGAGGCGGCTAGTGCCTCCTGACATCATCCCTAGCAGGCAGAATACCTGCATGCGGCAAGCCATCACTCCGGAGCAGAGGCTAGTTGTCACGTTCAAAAAAGCAGAGAGTTTGCCCGGATCAACCAACTTTAATTAATCAGTATTGGCCTTTAGCTGGTAAGTATAGATCAATCATGCAGACAAGTCTGAATGCAGTTCACGTTGCCCTTTAGTCATATAAGAAAAAACAGGGAAGATACCCTAAAAAGAGGGTCAACAAAGAACACTATTTGAAATTACAAACCAGCTTTATTATTTACCAAAAATAAATTAAACACCAAATAGAAATTTATAAGCAGTGAAAAAGAAGCAATGTGGGCAGACGGCTGCCACAGCCAATTAAAAATTGGACAACGTTGTCACAAAGAGGGGGTTATAAAAACAAATGGGGAGCCGCGGCATACATCCACTCAAACATATCAATCAATACATCATACATCCTCCTCTAAGTAATTGGAGTTGGTGAAGTCCATGTAAGTGGGGTATTGGTTTGCAGATATCAAATTATCCTATAGGAAAGTATCCAAAGTATCACGGACAGTTCTAATACCAGCAGTATGATGAGAGAGTAGAGTGGGTGCACGGTCTGGCCGTAGGATCTGAGTGTGATATAGTCCAGTATAGAGAGGTTAGACTAGTTGCTAGTTGAATCACAAAATAGATAATAGTTGTCTACCAGCTATATCAGCAAACTGCATACGTAACCATTTAGACTGCTATGTTAAAGAGATGTAATTAGCTTAGCTAAAACAGTGGGTGATTATCCAAGGAGACAGCAATAGAAGGATGCAGTAAAATCGACATACATTTGTAAGCGCTGAGTGGAGTAGGGAAGTCTCACCAATCACGCTGTCCTCGTCGTCGAATAGTGGCAATCCTTTGTTCCAGGTCTCTGTGTAGATGGAAATCACTTATGAGCCATTTGGAAACTCAGTGGGTTTGCAGTTTAAGTAAGGTTCCGTCCGTAGCTGGGAGGCCTCTGTGAGGCGGTTTTTTCGATGCAGTGCGTGGCTGAATAGAAAGGCTGTGATCAGCTGGTAGATGTGGAGTATAAACAGCAGGGCCAGATCGAATAGCGCGCGGCTCCCGGTGACGTGCTGACGTCACACCGCTGACGCGTTTCACCAGCCAATAGACGCTGGTTTCTTCAGAGCTAGGAGGAGACATTCGTGACGGGCTTAAGTAGAGATAGATAAATCTCTACTTAAGCCCGTCACGAATGTCTCCTCCTAGCTCTGAAGAAACCAGCGTCTATTGGCTGGTGAAACGCGTCAGCGGTGTGACGTCAGCACGTCACCGGGAGCCGCGCGCTATTCGATCTGGCCCTGCTGTTTATACTCCACATCTACCAGCTGATCACAGCCTTTCTATTCAGCCACGCACTGCATCGAAAAAACCGCCTCACAGAGGCCTCCCAGCTACGGACGGAACCTTACTTAAACTGCAAACCCACTGAGTTTCCAAATGGCTCATAAGTGATTTCCATCTACACAGAGACCTGGAACAAAGGATTGCCACTATTCGACGACGAGGACAGCGTGATTGGTGAGACTTCCCTACTCCACTCAGCGCTTACAAATGTATGTCGATTTTACTGCATCCTTCTATTGCTGTCTCCTTGGATAATCACCCACTGTTTTAGCTAAGCTAATTACATCTCTTTAACATAGCAGTCTAAATGGTTACGTATGCAGTTTGCTGATATAGCTGGTAGACAACTATTATCTATTTTGTGATTCAACTAGCAACTAGTCTAACCTCTCTATACTGGACTATATCACACTCAGATCCTACGGCCAGACCGTGCACCCACTCTACTCTCTCATCATACTGCTGGTATTAGAACTGTCCGTGATACTTTGGATACTTTCCTATAGGATAATTTGATATCTGCAAACCAATACCCCACTTACATGGACTTCACCAACTCCAATTACTTAGAGGAGGATGTATGATGTATTGATTGATATGTTTGAGTGGATGTATGCCGCGGCTCCCCATTTGTTTTTATAACCCCCTCTTTGTGACAACGTTGTCCAATTTTTAATTGGCTGTGGCAGCCGTCTGCCCACATTGCTTCTTTTTCACTGCTTATAAATTTCTATTTGGTGTTTAATTTATTTTTGGTAAATAATAAAGCTGGTTTGTAATTTCAAATAGTGTTCTTTGTTGACCCTCTTTTTAGGGTATCTTCCCTGTTTTTTCTTAGTTGTCACGTTGCGGTACTTGGCGACTGAGAGAAGCCTGCAGGACCTCAAGTTCTCGACAGGCATCTCCCCCCAGGCTCTGGGGATCATTATCCCAGAGACCTGTTCTGCTATTATTCAGGTCCTGCAGAAGGACTATATTAAGGTAAGTTTTGTCCTTTAACATCACATTCTATTGTATTTAATGTTTGCTAATGTTTTGTATTTCTTTCATCATTCCCTAATTACCATCATTGTAATATGCTGTGAATGTCCCCCTTTGTGCCCATGCATGCTGTACTCTTTTAATTCTCCTTTTTTGGCCTCCATGCATATTTTCCTTCACTAACCTCCCCAGCATGCTATCCTGGGCCCATATACACCTATAGCCTAGTCACTTAATGTATTTTGTCAACTCCATTGTAGTGCTTTACCGCAAACACACTCTAAAATCTATACAAATGCTATTGTTGTCCTTTAATTTCAGGCAGTGCGCCAGAGGCTTTTTTTGGGGGGCACAAACTCATCTCGAACCCTACCCCCCCTAAAATATTTACAAATGGGCCATCAGAGGGGGGGGGGATTAATCTGATAAGTGGGCCTTATATTTTTGTCTTTAAATACTACTTAAAATAAATGTTATACTGATGTTGGCCAATAATGTTTGTGTCTAATCTGCTTGCAATGTTAAGTGCAAAAGTACTAATATTTTTTTTCTGTTTTGACTCCACAGCTTCCTTCAATGCCACAGGAATGGCAGACTGTGGCCTCCCATTTTGCCGACCGTTGGGACTTTCCCAACTGTGGAGGGGCTATAGATGGAAAACACGTCCACATCGTGCCACCACCCCATTTGTGGTCATACTAATTTAACTATAAGGGGTTTCATAGTATCATGTTAATGGCGGTGGTGTCGGCACAATATGAGTTCCTCTATGTGAACGTGGGGCAGAATGGCCGGATGTCGGATGGAGGAGTCTTCCCCCAGACGGAGTTTTACTAACGGCTCCAGAGTGATGGCCTGGGATTGCCACCTGATGCTGACAACGTTGATGGACTCCCGTTCATCTTTCTTGCTGATGAAGCGTTCGGTCTGGGCGAGCACCTGATGAGGCCATTCCCCCAGAGAACCCCTTACCCTGGAGAGGAGGGTTTTTAACTACCGGCCAGAGCCAGAAGAGCCGTGGAGAATGCCTTCGGGATAATGGGCAGCCAGTTCCGCCTGTTTCTGACAGCCATACATAAACTCAACCACATAATCTTATGCTGCTGCATATTGCACAACTTTTTACGTAAAAATTCACACCATTATCTTGCCTCAGTTGGGCCTGAGGCTGAACTTACTTCCAATCCTTTTACGGGCCTGGATACTGGCCGTCCTGGCTTGGCACCCAAAAGCGCCCGTGAAGTTCGGGAGAAATATGTTCAATATTTTATGGGTAGGGGGGCCATTGCAATGCCAGACAATGTCTAATTTTTAACCACTTGCCGACCGCCTACCGCATATATACTGCGGCAGAGCGGCACGGGCAGGCAAAATCACGTACCCGTACGTGATCTGCCTCCCGCGGGCGGGGGGTCCGATCGGACCCCCCCCCGGTGCGGTCGGCATTTGACTGGGAGCGTCGGGAGGCGAGGGGGAGACCATCCGATCGTGGCCCCCCCCTCGCGATCGCTCCCAGCCAATGGGAATCCTCCTCTGCCTGTGTGTCATTTCACACAGGCAGAGGATGTGATGTCATCTCTCCTCGGTCTGGCAGTTTCCGTTCCAGCGCCGAGGAGAGATGACAAGTGAGTGCACAACACACACACACACACAGTAGAACATGCCAGGCATACCTTACACCCCGATCCCCCCCCCCGATCGCCCCCCGATCCCCCCCCAATCACCCCCCCCCCTGTCACAAACTGACATTAGCAGTATTTTTTTTTTTTTTTTTTCTGATTACTGCATAGTGTCAGTTTGTGACAGTTAGTGTTAGGGCAGTGAGTATTACCCCCCTTTAGGTCTAGGATACCCCCCTAACCCCCCCTAATAAAGTTTTAACCCCTTGATCACCCCCCCTCACCAGTGTCGCTAAGCGATCATTTTTCTGATCGCTGTATTAGTGTCGCTGGTGACGGTAGTTAGGGACGTAAATATTTAGGTTCGCCGTCAGTGTTTTATAGCGACAGGGACCCCCATATACTACCTAATAAATGTTTTAACCCCTTGATTGCCCCCTAGTTAACCCTTTCACCACTGATCACCGTATAACCGTTACGGTTGACGCTGGTTAGTTTGTTTATTTTTTATAGTGTCAGGGCACCCGCCGTTTATTACCGAATAAAGGTTTAGCCCCCTGATCGCCCGGCGGTGATATGCGTCGCCCCAGGCAGCGTCAGATTAGCGCCAGTACCGCTAACACCCACGCACGCAGCATACGCCTCCCTTAGTGGTATAGTATCTGAACGGATCAATATCTGATCCGATCAAATCTATACTAGCGTCCCCAGCAGTTTAGGGTTCCCGAAAACGCAGTGTTAGCGGGATCAGCCCAGATACCTGCTAGCACCTGCGTTTTGCCCCTCAGCCCGGCCCAGCCCAGCCCACCCAAGTGCAGTATCGATCGATCACTGTCACTTACAAAACACTAAACGCATAACTGCAGCGTTCGCAGAGTCAGGCCTGATCCCTGCGATCGCTAACAGTTTTTTTGGTAGCGTTTTGGTGAACTGGCAAGCACCAGCCCCAGGCAGCGTCAGGTTAGCGCCAGTACCGCTAACACCCACGCACGCACCGTATACCTCCCTTAGTGGTATAGTATCTGATCGGATCAATATCTGATCCGATCAGATCTATACTAGCGTCCCCAGCAGTTTAGGGTTCCCAAAAACGCAGTGTTAGCGGGATCAGCCCAGATAACTGCTAGCACCTGCGTTTTGCCCCTCCGCCCGGCCCAGCCCACCCAAGTGCAGTATCGATCGATCACTGTCACTTACAAAACACTAAACGCATAACTGCAGCGTTCGCAGAGTCAGGCCTGATCCCTGCGATCGCTAACAGTTTTTTTGGTAGCGTTTTGGTGAACTGGCAAGCGCCAGCGGCCTAGTACACCCCGGTCGTAGTCAAACCAGCACTGCAGTAACACTTGGTGACGTGGCGAGTCCCATAAGTGCAGTTCAAGCTGGTGAGGTGGCAAGCACAAGTAGTGTCCCGCTGCCACCAAGAAGACAAACACAGGCCCGTCGTGCCCATAGTGCCCTTCCTGCTGCATTCGCCAATCCTAATTGGGAACCCACCGCTTCTGCAGCGCCCGTACTTCCCCCATTCACATCCCCAACCAAATGCAGTCGGCTGCATGAGAGGCATTTTCTTTATGTCCTCCCGAGTACCCCTACCCAGCGAACCCCCCCAAAAAAGATGTTGTGTCTGCAGCAAGCGCGGATATAGGCGTGACACCCGCTATTATTGTCCCTCCTGTCCTGACAATCCTGGTCTTTGCATTGGTGAATGTTTTGAACGCTACCATGCACTAGTTGAGTATTAGCGTAGGGTACAGCATTGCACAGACTAGGCACACTTTCACAGGGTCTCCCGAGATGCCATCGCATTTTGAGAGACCCGAACCTGGAACCGGTTACAGTTATAAAAGTTAGTTACAAAAAAAAGTGTAAAAAAAAAAAAAAAAAAAAAAAACACAAACAAAAATATAAAATAAAAATAGTTGTCGTTTTATTGTTCTCTCTCTCTCTATTCTCTCTCTATTGTTCTGCTCTTTTTTACTGTATTCTATTCTGCAATGTTTTATTGTTATTATGTTTTATCATGTTTGCTTTTCAGGTATGCAATTTTTTATACCTTACCGTTTACTGTGCTTTATTGTTAACCATTTTTTTGTCTTCAGGTATGCCATTCACGACTTTGAGTGGTTATACCAGAATGATGCCTGCAGGTTTAGGTATCATCTTGGTATCATTCTTTTCAGCCAGCGGTCGGCTTTCATGTAAAAGCAATCCTAGTGGCTAATTAGCCTCTAGACTGCTTTTACAAGCAGTGGGAGGGAATGCCCCCCCCCCCCAACATCTTCCGTGTTTTTCTCTGGCTCTCCTGTCTCAACAGGGAACCTGAAAATGCAGCCGGTGATTCAGCCAGCTGACCATAGAGCTGATCAGAGACCAGAGTGGCTCCAAACATCTCTATGACCTAAGAAACCGGAAGCTACGAGCATTTTATGACGTAGATTTCGCCGGATGTAAACAGCGCCATTGGGAAATTGGGAAAGCATTTTATCACACCGATCTTGGTGTGATCAGATGCTTTGAGGACAGAGGAGAAATCTAGGGTCTAATAGACCCCAATTTTTGCAAAAAAGAGTACCTGTCACTACCTATTGCTATCATAGGGGATATTTACATTCCCTGAGATAACAATAAAAATGATTTAAAAAAAAAAAAAATGAAAGGAACAGTTTAAAAATAAGATAAAAAAATAATAATAATAAAGAAAAAAAAAAAAGAAAAAAAAAAAAAAAAGCACCCCTGTCCCCCCTGCTCTCGCGCTAAGGTGAACGCAAGCGTTGGTCTGGCGTCAAATGTAAACAGCAATTGCACCATGCATGTGAGGTATCGCTGCGAAGGTCAGATCGAGGGCAGTAAGTTTAGCAGTAGACCTCCTCTGTAAATCTAAAGTGGTAACCTGTAAAGGCTTTTAAAGGCTTTTAAAAATGTATTTAGTTTGTCGCCACTGCACGTTTGTGCGCAATTTTAAAGCATGTCATGTTTGGTATCCATGTACTCGGCCTAAGATCATCTTTTTTATCTCATCAAACATTTGGGCAATATAGTGTGTTTTAGTGCATTAAAATGTAAAAAAGTGTGTTTTTTCCCCAAAAAATGCGTTTGAAAAATCGCTGCGCAAATACTGTGTGAAAAAAAAAAATGAAACACCCACCATTTTAATCTGTAGGGCATTTGCTTTAAAAAAATATATAATGTTTGGGGGTTCAAAGTAATTTTCTTGCAAAAAAAAAATATTTTTTTATGTAAACAATAAGTGTCAGAAAGGGCTTTGTCTTCAAGTGGTTAGAAGAGTGGGTGATGTGTGACATAAGCTTCTAGATGTTGTGCATAAAATGCCAGGACAGTTCAAACCCCCCCCAAATGACCCCATTTTGGAAAGTAGACACCCCAAGCTATTTGCTGAGAGTCATGTTGAGTCCATGGAATAATTTATATTGTGACACAAGTTGCGGGAAAGAGACAATTTTTTATTTTTTTTATTTTTTTTTGCGCAAAGTTGTCACTAAATGATATATTGCTCAAACATGCCATGGGAATATGTGAAATTACACCCCAAAATACATTCTGTTGCTTCTCCTGAGTACGGGGATACCACATGTGTGGGACTTTTTGGGAGCCTAGCCGCGTACGGGACCCCGAAAACCAAGCACCGCCTTCAGGCTTTCTAAGGCCGTAAATTTTTGATTTCACTCTTCACTGCCTATCACAGTTTCGGAGGCCATGGAATGCCCAGGTGGCACAAAACCCCCCCAAATGACCCCATTTTGGAAAGTAGACACCCCAAGCTATTTGATGAGAGGTATAGTGAGTATTTTGCAGACCTCACTTTTTGTCACAAAGTTTTGAAAATTGAAAAAAGAAAAAAAAAATTTTTTTTCTCGTCTTTCTTTATTTTCAAAAACAAATGAGAGCTGCAAAATACTCACCATGCCTCTCAGCAAATAGCTTGGGGTGTCTACTTTCCAAAATGGGGTCATTTGGGGGGGGTTTGTGCCACCTGGGCATTCCATGGCCTCCGAAACTGTGATAGGCAGTGAGGAGTAAAATCAAAAATGTACGCCCTTAGAAATCCTGAAGGCGGTGCTTGGTTTTCGGGGTCCCGTACGCGGCTAGGCTCCTAAAAAGTCCCACACATGTGGTATCCCCGTACTCAGGAGAAGCAGCTAAATGTATTTTGGGGTGCAATTCCACATATGCCCATGGCCTGTGTGAGCAATATATCATTTAGTGACAACTTTGTGCAAAAAAAAAAAAAAAAATTTGTCACTTTCCCGCAACTTGTGTCAAAATATAAAACATTCCATGGTCTCAACATGCCTCAAAGCAAATAGCTTGGGGTGTCTACTTTCCAAAATGGGGTCATTTGGGGGGGTTTTATGTCATCTGGGCATTTTATGGCCTTCAAAACTGTGATAGGTAGTGAGGAGTAAAATCAAAAATGTACGCCCTTAGAAATCCTGAAGGCGGTGCTTGGTTTTCGGGGCCCCGTACGCGGCTAGGCTCCCAAAAAGTCCCACACATGTGGTATCCCCGTACTCAGGAGAAGCAGCTAAATGTATTTTGGGGTGCAATTCCACATATGCCCATGGCCTGTGTGAGCAATATATCATTTAGTGACAACTTTTTGTAATTTTTTTTTTTTTTTGTCATTATTCAATCACTTGGGACAAAAAAAATGAATATTCAATGGGCTCAACATGCCTCTCAGCAAATTCCTTGGGGTGTCTACTTTCCAAAATGGGGTCATTTGTGGGGGTTTTGTACTGCCCTGCCATTTTAGCACCTCAAGAAACGACATAGGCAGTCATAAACTAAAGGCTGTGTAAATTCCAGAAAATGTACCCTAGTTTGCAGATGCTATAACTTTTGCGCAAACCAATAAATATACGCTTATTGACATTTTTTTTACCAAAGACATGTGGCCGAATACATTTTGGCCTAAATGTATGACTAAAATTGAGTTTATTGGATTTTTTTTAGAACAAAAAGTAGAAAATATCATTTTTTTTCAAAATTTTCGGTCTTTTTCTGCGTATAGCGCAAAAAATAAAAACGGCAGAGGTGATCAAATACCATCAAAAGAAAGCTCTATTTGTGGGAAGAAAAGGACGCAAATTTCGTTTGGGTACAGCATTGCATGACCGCGCAATTAGCAGTTAAAGCGACGCAGTGCCGAATTGTAAAAAGTGCTCTGGTCAGGAAGGGGGTAAAACCTTCCGGGGCTGAAGTGGTTAATAATAAAAAAAAAGATCTGATAAAATCTTGAAATTTCTTTATTGCTTGTGTTTCTTTTTGGCTGTCTCCTAGGTTCTCCTAGTACACTTGTAGTGCCAAGTGGATTTTCCTTTAGTAAATAAGCCCCATGACCAGTGTAGGCCAAATGACCCCCATCTACTAGACTGTTATGCACCTGTATTCCCATCCACTTTATTAACCCCCTCCCCCCTAAAGTAACTGAGACCACACCTTGCTTTGGAGTATAACTGGCCATAACAGCCTTTATTAAAACAATTCAACCAAATAAACCCAATAACAAATATAAACATAAATAACAAACCACACACACATCAAACATTTTAACCCAGTCTGTTGGTCTCTGACGGCGACCCACCTCTTTACCATATGTAATATACCACCACACACTGCGGGACCATTTTAAAATCTGTTAAGCCTCCAGCTGTAGCCGCTCGGAGACACCCCCTTTCCCGCAGTTCCATCATTACCGTATTCCAACCACCTTGCTGGAATACACCGGAGGGGCTCATACTGCCGATGAGCCCACCATACCTTTTTCCTCACGTATATTTTACTGCCACCATCAAAGACCAACAAGCAACACCGCCCTTACTCTTGAGGGCACCGATACACCCGCAGGGCCCTTTGGATCCTCTCCTGCAAGCCCATTGTCCAAAGATGGATCCCCACGTCTGAAAGATGAACTCTATTCTTCCTCAAATACAGCCCGACATTTGTCTCCAATTCCTTATGCCTGACTACTAATCCCCCATTCTTAACCACAAACCGCCCCACCACTTTGTTTACGCGAATGCGTGTCATTGCCTCCTGCATGTAGTATCAAAACGTCTGGAGGTCTGTCTAAACTTGCATACCTCACCATCTCCCGTACAACTCTCTACCACTTCATCCCAGGCATACCCAACCATCGCACATAAGCTTCCCTCCGTGAGAATGCCCAATTGTCGGCCATCTGTCCTAGCACCTCCTCTCCTGGCCCCCCAACACACATTAGAATGCCCGAGGATCCAGACGAGGCGCGTGGAACCTCTATCTGAATTGAGACAACAAAAATGTAGCAATACGAATTATGCCTTAAAACTTGCTGACAAACTCCTTTCCACCATGCACCAACTCCTTACCTGCTTCCCCCCCCCTTTTTTTTTTATTCAGTAACCATTTGCGGCCTAATATAGGTATGAAATCTCCTAGATTCCCACCTTCCTTCGCACCGCCGCTTCATCCAACCCACATCTGGCAGCTTCGGTAGCCGCCCCAATGCGGAAAGAGTGTGAAGCGTACTGTGCCACGTCAAAACCGGCCATTGTAAGGCATTTTCTGAACACCGAAACAAACTGGAACTTGGACAAATAGGACCCATCCTCATGCCTCAAGAACGGCCTTCCCCCAGTCGTTCTGACCTTCAAAAGTTCCCTCACCACTACTACAGTGCATACCTCGGAACCTGTCAGTGCGAACAGCCAAACATCCACCCCTTTTCCTTGTTGGTTCATGTTCGACCTTTGCAGCCTACAACACACCCTATCCTCTTCCAACCGTACATCCCACTCCATAATCCCTCCTGTCCCTACCCACGACGGGCTCACCAACTCCCCTATCCGGAACGCCCTGTAAAACGCCAACGAAAACGCTGCCTTAAACATAAGTACCTCATAGCTAGAGGTACACACAGCACCTAACAACTCACAGTTGGACTTCAAATTAGCAAATGTGACAGGGCGCCTCAAATCCAATTTCTTGTGACCCTTTTTAAAACCCCTTATTGCCTGCCTAACCCAAAAATCTTTTGTTGCGTCATCTCCTCCCATCAGCTTGAACAGGAATGACCGGTCCGCCATCTTTCGCTCCATGGCAGATACTGATCCCCCACTTTCCATGTGCCAGGACACGAAGTACAACACCAACAACCTTATCTCCGCCCTGTCATTCCCAATTCCTGTATCAGTAACGACCACTCTTTCCATACCTTATTGTAATACGCCCACGGAGCTTCGCTTACCGACTGCCGAATCCATCCTGCGGCGACTCCAATGCCAGCTCCCACGTCCAAACTAGGCAAGTAAGTCCTTCCTTCTCTGCGCCCGGGGCCAGCTCTCTGAACCTGTCCCACTGAAATCGAGACAGTGCGTCAGCCAGGATATTGTCCACTCCCGGTATGTGAGCAGCATAGATGAAAATGTTCAATCGCAAGCACCTCAACACCAGCCTACGCAAGAGCCTTATTACTGGTGGTGATGATGCCGACATGCGGTTGATCACTTGGACCACTCCCATGTTGTCGCAATTCAGTCTCAATTTCAAGTTCTGAAAAGCCTCCCCCCACAGTTCCATAGCCAGCACTACTGGAAAAAGTTCCAGTAGCACCAAGTTATGTGAAAACCTTGCTTCAACCCAGGAACCAACCCAAGGCCCCGCGCTTCACTGCCCCTGGAAAAAGGCCCTGTAACCCGTGGATCCTGCCGCATGCGTAGCTAACTCCATGTTAAAGTTACTCACCGGGCCCGACATCCACACCGATCTGCCATTGTATGATTACAAAAACTCATACCACACCTTCAGATCCTCCCGGTGTTCCTTGGTAAGCCTAAAAAAAAAAAAAATGTGTAGGTGCCTTGATCCCTGCCATAGCCGCCGACAGCTGTCGGCAGAACACTCTCCCCATTGGGATTATCCTACAAGCGAAATTCAACTTACCCAGTAGTGACTGCAGAACCCTCAACTGAACTTTCCACAGTCCGTGGATCCCCCGAATTTCTTTTTGCAAATCCTCTAACTTCCCCCTAGGCAGTCGACATTCCATCGCTTCTGCATCTATAACTATACCCAAAAAACTGAGTTCCGTCGTCGGGCCTTCAGTTTTTTCAGCCACCAAAGACACTCCAAACCTGCCTGCGATGTGCTGCAATGTAGAGAGTAAAATCGCACACAAAGCGGAGGCAGGGGGGCCAATGCACAGAAAGTCATCCAAATAATGTATGACCGAATCCAGGCCGACACGTCCCTAATCACCCATTCCAAAAAGGAGCTAAACGCCTCAAACATGGCACACGAAATGGAGCAACCCATGGGTAAGCATTTGTCCACATAGAACTGCTCCTGCCAACAACCACCCAGCAGCCGGAAACTATCCGGATGCACCGGCAGCAAGCGGAACGCAGATTCTATGTCCGACTTTGCCATCAGTGCCCCCTTGCCATATTTCCTAACCCACCACACCGCCGCGTCAAATGACGTGTAAGACACGGTGCATGCCTCAGGGTCTATGAAATCATTGACTGACCCCCCTTTCGGAAAGGACAAGTGGTGAATAGGTCGGAACTTGTTTGGTTCCTTTTTAGGCACCACCCCCAATGGTGAAACCACCAGGTCCTGTATAGGTTTGTCTGCGAACGGCCCTCCCATGCAACCCAAAGACACTTCCTTCACCAGCTTCTCCCCCCCAACCCCTGCAAAGCGGACTTCAAATTCCTTGCCAGTGGTGGCACCACTGCCAAGGCACAGGGAATGTGAAAACACTTCCTGAAACCCACGGCCAGCAGATTTGCAGCCTCCTTGTCCAGGTATCTATTTAGAAAAGGTTGCATCCTTTCCCATATTACCGGAGTCATCCCTTTTGTGAGCAGGCTCGCCGGGAAGCTTCCCTTTCTTGAAGCATCGAGACAATGGGTGGGTTCCCCCACAACCTGAGCACTCGTGCTTAAATTTGCAGGAGCTCCCAGACTTGCAGGAGCTTTCATTGTACTGCCAGCATACCCCCCACTTTTTCCCGGCCAAAAGTCCTGAGGCATGTGTACTCCCGGCCCTCCCCCTGAAAAAACTGTGACAGGGCCCTCGCCGATGACATAAGTCGCATCCAAAGGCTGATGTCTTTATGGTCCCAGCAAAGGGACGGATGTACTGCCCTGCGCTGGCGAAACTGCTCGCCATAACGTAACCAAGCAGAACCACCGTATACCTTGTGAGCCTCCCCTATTGCGCCCATATAGAAAAATAATGCCGAGCAATGCTCAGGGTTATTCTCCCCAATTACGCTTGCCATGATGGCAAACGCCAGAAGCCAGTTCATGAAAGTCAGCGGAATCAATCTATACCTACTTTTTTCTCCGTCCTCTTTCTTGGAGTCATCTGGTTTAACCCTATCCAGATTAAATTTCTCCAAAGGCAATAGTGAACAAATCTCTACATATTCACACTTGTGAATCTTGTCTCGGACATCCTGCTTTAAGTATGCTCCCAGTGGACCCTGGAAACACACGTACACCTCACACTTAGCTGCGTCCGCGATCCTCACCACATCCTTCCTGGCTGCGGGCTCCGTACCACCTTTTGCCCCCCCTCTTCTCAGGACCCTTCTCTCCCTCTCCTGTCCCCGGCGGGTTTGTTCCAGTGTGCGCCACTATGTTGGACATCATTGCACCTCTGTCCGCAGTCTCAGGTGTCTTACGGGGGCCACCTGCGGTGCCTGATCCTGCCTCTTTTCGAACCTACCCACCAATGCCTTCAATCCCTCCAGTAAATCCTGCATTTGTGCCTCTGATCCGGAACTGGCAGGCCCCCCGGCCGCCAATTGCTAGTCAGACGCCCCACTCGCCCTACTGTGCCCGCTGAGACAGCCTCAAGCAAATCATTCAGTGCGTTAGACAAAGACAAATGAGCAGTGGACTTACCGGGCAGCATGGGAGCTCGTCCCATCACCTCCTTGTTGGTCAGACTTGCTGGTGCTTGTTGTTCCTCAGCATCTGACACCTCCCCTTCCGACCAGTCACTTTGCTCCATGACAGGTGGCGTTGTCAGCCCCCTGGGTGAAGTGGCCCCGGAGGCCGTGGCATTCTGTCCATGAGAGGGCCAACTCCCTCCTGCAGCTGTGCCCCTTGCCGACCCGCTACTAGGAGTCGCCCTGGTTACACCTGGTCTTTCTTGTTCTTGGCCACCACCGTCATCCTGGCTCTGTGCTCGTCTCCCCGGTAGGCCCCGCCCACTCGCCGTCACGGACACCGCTCCTGTACCTACTCCACCAACCACCATTTCATCTCCCTTCCTCCCTACTCCCCCTCATGGCCACCCCTACCCCATCTGGATATCTCCCTCTCCTGCTGCCCACTACCCTCCGGCGGGTAAGCAACGCCATCATTGCCTGTGGCCCCTCCCCCCGCAGTAGGCCCGTGGCGTACGGACCACCCAGGCCCTGTAGGAGCTTGCAGAAGTGGCCGCTTCGCTGGGGGCACCAATCACTCCCCCCCGTGGGCTCCTCGTCTGCCGCGCAGGCCGCGATGGTGGCCCAGACAAAAATCGCGCTGGAGGCTGCAATCTCCGCGCACGAGGTGTCTCATCTGCCATCCCAGATCCGCCTGCCTCCTGTTCAATGAGTGCCCCGACTTGCCTGTTCAGCCAGTCCGTGCCCTATGTCACCGCTGCCACCCGCAATCTGGCTAGGATGGTGTCAATGTCCACCATGCTGTTGGAGGAGCAGTGGATAAAAACTGCCTCCTCCTGTAACTCCTTCCTCCAACTGCCCCCTCCTGGCTCCTCCTTCCTTTTTTATACCACCCCTCCCCTTCCTCAAAAAGTTCCCGAATTCCCTCCCACTTTGATACTCCTAAATTCCCTATAATTAATTAACCCTTTGTGTCTCCTTCTCCACACTGTCATGCCCGGCCCTCCTTTATCATTCCCTTCTGTCATTTTCACTCCGGGTCTCACTTTGTCACTGTAAACATCAAATTACTTGAAAAACGGGTATTGAGCATTGAAATTAGAAGCCACATATTGTTCATTAGCACACTTTTTACTCTGTGCACATTCACATGTGAGTTTTAAAATTTTGCTGTAAAATTTTTTTTTTTCTCTTTTTTTTCAAAAAACATTTTTTGTTGTTATAAACACGCATGTTTCTAAACATAACATACCCAAGTCTGGAAGTTACAAAGTTCAACGTTGAAAAACCGAAGGCAATATCAGACATAGTGTCAAAAATGTCTTGATATTGCCTTCATCAGATGGGGTGATGTCACCCCTGTAAAAGCCAAATTGAAAATGCACAAAATTTGGGAGTCAAAATGCGTATTTCCCTCCTGATCCCAGGCCTAATGTCAACATGTGCTATCTCCCATCATGGGGATCAATGGATGTGTTTTGGGGGTGCAACCCCTTCCTCTCACCTCCTAGAGTTACAAGGAAGGTGTTGCACCCACAAAACGCATACATTGATATCCCCTGATTGCAGATAGCACATGTTGACGCACCGTGTGCATCTTCAAAATGTGGCTTTTATTATGTAAAAAAAAAAAAATTTAGTTTGAGTCCAAAAAATGGGAAAATGGTGGGATTTTGAAGAAATTCAGATTCTCCCCAACACATCAATCATGCTCTTCATTTGTTGTTCCATAACATTCAGTTTCTTCCTTTGATGTCCAGTTTACCATTCCACACCATGATGTCGTGGATGAGCCTTTGGGCACTGTCACTTGTGAAATGTTCAGCTTGCTCTTCCACAACCAGCACATCCCCTAAAAATTAGAGTAAAAATATTATTATAAACATGCAGGCATACATATATTACCAGAATCTGGGGTATCAGACACTCACCTGTTGTGGTGACAATCTCACTGACTTCCTCCACCTCTCCTTCCTCCAGATCCTCGGGGTGTGTTATTTTTCTCACTTCCCCTTCTTTTTGAGGTAGGGTGTCCCTGGTGTCCTCTGAGTGGTGTCCTCCGAGTCTTTTCTCCCGTATGAGAATGAAACAAAAGGTATACTTAGCACACAGATATTTGAGTCAAGAAATAGGAATATGAAACATTGCTGGGAAGTGGGGGACAATTGTCTGTTTTGGGCAGAGTTCCAAGCTGAAAAAATGATTTTTGACCTTACCAAAGCTGGAATATTTCCCTTTTCTGACAATTTTCACACATTGAGACACCCCAAGTATCCACTGGAGCACCTGTGTGGGACACCTTAAAAAGTTTGTTCTAGTGTCCCACACTAGTGCTCCTGAGTCCAGATGTGTAAACAGCTGCTGAGTGTCCTCTCCTTTATACAATACACTGAATCAAGTTTGCATGTCATTCTAGTTACAAACACGTCTAGACAGCAATGTCCAAAAAATAGTTTTAGACAAATAGGCATGACCAAATGTATTTAACCTGTATCTGCCCAAAACATCGTAGTTAATGAGCGATCGATTACTGTTCCCACGAACATGAAAGTCGCCATTTTAAACTGTACAACAGCTAAGAAAATCACATGGCGCAGCATGCAAGTAATAATAATAATAATAATAATAATAATAATAGGAACACAGGACAACTACTTACTTTTTAGAAGCACTCTCTTGATTCTTCTATACTGATCCTGCTCCCTCAGTTTCAGGTCTGACCAGCGTTTCCTTAATTGCTCCTTGGATTGTCAGACCCCAAAATTCCTGTGCAGACTCTTCACAACTTTAGTTATGATCTTGGCCTTTCTCACATTTGGAATTAGGTACGGTCCATGCTTCCCATAATAGTCGTTCCTCCTCAAAAAGTCCACCATCTCCACTATCTCTATAAAGGCCATATTTGAGGCCTTAAATCTTCTCCTCCGGGATCTGGACATTTCTCGCTCCGGGTTCCTCCTCCTCCTCGTTACTATAATAGGTAGCACACACCTGCTCTTTCTCCGCCATGTCACTCCTACTGCGCGCCTTAAAGAGAAGGGGAGGGGAATATTCGAGAAAGAATGTCAGAGGCGGGCGACGCGGGCATAGTTTCAGGCATTTGCAGTGTATATAAAGTTAATACGCATGTGTCGTATGTACGTTCTGTGTGCAGAAGCAGGACCAGAAGCGATGTACATTATAACGAAGGTAAATTTTGAACTTGGGCCATCAGTGGCCTATACTGCTTCAAGATTGAGGCCTATATTGGGATAAGTTTATGAGAGTTTAGGCTGACATTAGTGTTTTCGTCTTGTGTATTGTCTTACAGCAAAGATGAATCACTTTAAGGACCCAGAATTCATGTCCAGTTTCATAGACAGATGGAGGGAGATTAGGAATTTATGGGAGGTGAAACACAGCTTATATTATAATAAACAAGCTAGGAGGTCATCGCTGGAGAAACTTCTGGAATTTGTGAAGACTCTTGTCCCGATCCAAACATCAAGTTTTTGGACAATAAAATTAGGATCTTGAGGAACATGTATAAGAAGGAGCATAATAAGATCCAGAAATCCCTTTAGATCAGGAGCAGCAGCAGAGGATGTGTATGTACCCAGGCTGTGGTACTGCAACAAACTGCGATCTCTGGATGACCAGACTGAAGCCAGGGAATCACTTTCTACCCTTCCCTGCAGCCTTCCCTCCACCCTTCCCTCAATCCCAGCAGAGGCTGATGAGGAACAACCTGGGCCTTCCATGCTGGAAGAAGTGGATGCGCCCAGATGGAGCCAGGTATATATTTGTAGACATATTTATTGTCCTAATATTAATGATTTTAACTAGATGTTATAATTGATAACTAATTAATGATTTTAAACAAAGTGATTTACATATGAATAGACAGTAGTGGCCAAAATGTCTGGGACAAGAAAGAAAAATGCTGGGGTCCGAACGATAGTCTTTTCTATTTATTAACATTCAATTTGCAAGTCATGAGCTGAACATTGTGTGTGATTGATGAAGCAAAAACTAAAACTGTCTCTTTTTTATAAACAGGATGAGCTCAGCTAGGAGGAGGGTCTGGAAAGTGGCAGGCAGGAGGAGGCCGTGCCCAGTGACAGCCAGGAGGTGGGCGGGGCCAGTGTCAGCCAGGAGGTGGCTGGCCCCAGTAGGAGCCTCACCCAATCCCAGGTGCCTCCCCTCCGCCTTCAAACAAAAAGACCCAGGAAGGGGACGATGATGGAAGAGGCAGCACTGGGCCTCATTAGGTAAGCGAGTGATGTGCTCATTGCCCCCCCCCCCCACGCTATGGCTGCTATATAGCCACAAGATTGTTGAAATTGGAGGAGGGCCAAAGCTTACTCTGTGAGCAAATTATTTTTGAGGGCCTTCAGGAGGGGTTGAGGGGCTAGCTGACAGAGAATAGCCACATATATGATCTCACCCATCCTCCTCCTCCTCCTGCCACAAGTCCACCACCAGAGCCACAGCCTCCAAGGAAGGCTGCAGGGAAGGCTGCAGGGAAGCGTGGAGGGAAGAGAAGAAAGTGATGGCTTGGGTTCAGTCTGGTCTGACAGAAGATGCAGGCTGGTGTAGTACCACAGCCGGGGGACCTAGATATCATCTGCTGCTGGTCCTGATCTTGGAGAGTCCTGGACCAGATTGGGCTCAAAATTGTATGAACTCCTTGTATGAACTCCTCAAGATAAATTTTTTTGTTTACACAGACTTGATGTGTGCCCTGGGGCCAAAAGGCTTTTGCAAATTCCAAAAGTTTCTCCAGCCTTGCCTTCCTCTTTATTTTGTTAACCAGAATAAATGGATATTTTATTTTGAGAAAATACTTGCCTATATGTGTTTTTATTAAAATAGGACAGATTGTTTGTGAGTAGGCAGGTACATTTCAAAAAGACAATGTCAAATTAACAAGGGACACCAACCAGCCTCCTTGAGGTTACAAAATACAAGATAATAATGTTATTGTGGTTACTTGACACCAAAAAAAAATAAATTATGGAGATCACTAGTGTATAATAATTTTGCAATAATAAAAACAAAGGAGATCTCGATGAAAAAAAATGATAAAAAAATAATTCTCAACATTATTCTGGAGATCTGGCTTTAAAATAATAAAAGATTATTCATGAGATCACGAGAAATAATAAAGAAAAAAGTTTGTGAGAACTCTGTGTGAATATCAGCAGCAAAACAAGTTCATTCTTCTAGCATTATAAAGCACAAAAGAATGCGCTGCATTAAACGATCACAGATTTTGCAGCGTGAGGAATGTGTTATCTCCATTCTGAACACTAGTTTTACCAGACTGAGCACTCCTGTCTCGTACTTGCTTTTGAGCATGCGTCATTTTTGGTACATCGGAACAGCATACAGACGAGCGGGTTTCACGATAGTAATTAGTTCAGTCTGAAAAATTTAGAACATGTTCACTATCTAAGTCCGAATTTTCGAAAGGAAAAAGTCCGATGGGGCATACACACGGTCGGAAAATACAATGAAAAGCTCCAATCAGACTTTTTCTGACAGACATTTTTCTGCCGGACTCGTGTTTGCGGCATAAAAGTAACACCACTGACACAGGGGCATTTTTCCTTCCAGTGACACCATTGACGCATGGAATTTTTTTTGACGCTGGGACATTTTTCCTTTCAGTGACACCACCAAAGCAGGGCCAATTTTTTCTCTCTTTCAGTGAAACCACCAGTACAGGGATGTTTTTTTTTTTTTCTTCCAATGACATATCCGATGTGGGGACATTCTGTTCTTTCAGTGACCCCACAATGCTGGTGACACCACTGACTGACTTATTGTTATGCAACTGACACAAGGACAATTTTTTCTTTCAAGGAAATCACCATCACATGGAGCATTTATTTCCTTATAGTGCCACCCCTGACACAGGGACATTTTTTCCCTCTAGTGACACCACCAATGGTGGGTCATTATCTCCTTTCAATAACAGATCCAATGCTGGGGTATTTTTCCTTCCAATGACACCACCAACTCAGAGACATTTTATTTCTCCCTACTGTTAGCCCAATATTTTTGTACTGATTTTAAACTCTTCAGTTCGCTGCAATGTACCACAATTATAGGTATGTTTTCAGTGTATACCACAAACATTGCATACATTCTGTTGTAATTGCCACTATTAGGGTGGCCATAGACAGATCATTCTTTTCATTCAGCCTGCAGGCTAAAAAACAAAAAAAAATGCATTCCTCCATCCAGACAATATGGGTGGATAGAGGTATCCTTCCTGCTGAGACATTTTATTCTGCCAGCATGAACTCTCCTCTATCAGAATACACTGTTCAGTTATTGCAGACACTGATTGAGAAAAAAATTATAACAAGTCTGTTCAAAAGAAGTTAGATTGTTAAACTTCTGTCAAGTGGGAGCAGCCACAGCAAGACAGCTTGTAGGCAGGTGCAGTCTGTACTTGGCGCTGGACTGAAGCGACAATGCAGTAGAGGAAGTCGTGAGGAACTTGGTTCCTTTATGACTTCCTGCAGGTCACCAGGGGGCAGCTGTCTTGGGTCAGGGCAGTGTCTACTTATGACTCTGGTGTGACAGACCTAGCTGGGACAGGGGCTTTTGGAGAGGACTAGGAGCAAGTCTCTTACCCATTGACTATGGGCCCTGGCATTTAAGGGAACACTACTCTTTGGAAGGTGTATGCCTGGGTGATCCGTGGAGTGACACTTGATAAAGGAGCGCGCATGTGCCGTACAGACAATGCGCATGCTCAGAAACGCGTTGTGTTTTTTCTCCTCATTGACAACATTGCCAGCGGCTTCCTGGGCTGCCGCTCCGTCCTCCCGCAGAGACAGGCTGTGTACCATCCTGGCCTCCCCGCCAGACTGCGTCGTGTTTGGAGGCATCCCCGGGGAATCACTGACTGTTCCCTTCCCCCTCTTCTATCAGGAATCCCATCTGTCTGTTCTATATACCGCTCCTAAATGTAAGTTGATACTTTGTTTTTATATTGGTGAATAAATGATTTTACTTAGTGGCGCTCCTCTCTCTTTTTTACCTAGTGGCGATCCCTGGTGGTCCAGTGTGGTGATCTGAGGGGGGGCTGCGCTGATAAACAATCAGCGCAGGCCCCCCCGTCAGGAGAGCCGCCGATCGGCTCTCCTCTACTCGCGTCTGTCAGTCAGACGCGAGTGAGGAAAAGCTGATCAACGGCTCTTCCTATTGACATTGTGATCAGCCGTGATTGGACATGGCTGATCACGTGGTAAAGAGCCTCCGCCGGAGGCTCTTTACCAAGATCGGTGTAGTGGGGTATCAGGCTGACACACCGCTCCACCAATCACCGCGATGCGTGCTACCGCGGGCGCGCGGCGGCATGTTATCCTGCTGGACGTCATATGATGCCCAGTCAGGATAACTGAACCACCGCCTGGCCATCATCTGCTATGGTGGGAAGTGGTTAAGTAAGGGTTTGGCTCCCTCTAGTGATTGTTGAAACTTTATCAGGATCTTTCTTTCATTTAAGAGGTAAACAGTAATGCATTGTGGGATATGTAGTTGATGAGGAAGTGGCTCACACTGCCAAGTCACAGACCCACAATGCCAAGTCACAGAACAGCCTGCTGGGTAAACAGATAAAAGGAACAGCGCGGCCATCTTTCAGCCTCTCTGGACGCCATTCAATACCTGCCAGCAGGAGGTCTGTGTGTGTGTGACCAGGAGACTGTGGCCTATACAGCGTGGAGCAGGATCGCCAACCTCTGAGGGACTTCAGAGTACAGCCCTGCCAGCTTAGCAAGCAGATCAGTGTGCAGTGCCAGGACATCTGGAAGTTTTCCTACATCTCGGCCATCCGGAGGAGTGGTACAGCGCGGCGGCGCCATCTTTTCATCAGACTGAGACATCAGGAGAGGAGTCTGGATGGAGCCTCACAGCCTCTGAGTCTATTGTGGTGAGAGGGCACCTGCCCCTTTCAGTAAAGTGCACTGTTTGCTGAGTGAGTTATTTTACAGACTGCTGGTGAGACTTGTAGTTTCACAGAGGTGATTTTACTTGTTCCCAGGCTACATGCAGCTGAACCCTGGGGTTTCTTGTCCCATGTGCTGTAGGGTCAGTACTGTATCATACTCACACATAAGGAGGAAGTCACAAGTGCTATATGTCTTCAGTTACACAGTTATCAAAGTACCATTTATTCTACAGCTTGCTTTCTCTCTTTTGCCCTGTTGGATTACAAATACTGCAGTTTAAACTACAGGCTAACTGAAGATATCTGGAGTCAAGGAACTTTTATCATCTTCTGCAAAGCATCACAATTCTATTTTGTAGTTTGAACACTGAATTACAACCTAGGGGGAGCCCTTGAGTACAGGTTAAATATTGCATTGTATTATTGAATGTAAGTAACATTATATTGCAATTTGGTGTGTGTATTGAGGCCTCAGTGGGAAGGTGTTTAATAGAGGTTTTGGAGCATATTGAGCACTTGTCCCATTGTACACCTGTCTACATATGCTCCCTACTGTGAATATTGAATCCACCGTTTTCATATCTATACTGTTATCAACTGTCATTTATTGTTTCTGTTTAATCACATTGTTCATTGTGTTTAATATCCACTTTAGTTAACATTCTGAGTGGTTCATTGATATTGTGTGTGAGTCTCTATTTTCTACCACAGCTGGTGAAGTGACGAAACCCAGGGCTTCGGTAAATATACTTCATTGTTTATCATTACTGTGTTCTCTCTATTGCTGGATCCCACACTAATATTACCAAGCAGGTGTGCCAGAGGGGTTAAGACTGTTCTTGGGGTTGAGAGGCAGTGTGCAGAACCAAACATACATTAAGCGGCTCCTTAGGGAGTAGCGCTACACATACATAAACTGACATCTCATGAATTGGTGCTCATGAATACCCTTGTTAACCATCAAATACATCCAAAGAGCCGTCAGTGCTAGAACTTCAGGCCAGCCCAAATTAATTGTTATGATGAACCCAACACGTTTTGGACTTGTAGTCCTTCCTCAGGGAGATATAATGGGTATTTTTACTTCTTAAACATACATATATGATAATTATTAGTTACGTAGAAATTTGCTTCACATAGATGTATATTCTTAGATCGTCAATTAAGATATTATACATACAGGCTGCTAATACTTACAAAAGTTGATCATAAAAAGGCATACAATCAATAAGAACACATATATTCCTGCTTGATAGATCAGCTGCGTGACAATGCCCCGTGGGGGCAAAGAGGATGCACAAATGGTCAATCGTACATACACGAGGACCTGAAATGGCGCACAGAGAGCCCCAAGACCACCAGCCCATGCTACAAATAAAGCAACAATAGTATAGGGATATAATCAGCATATATCTAATAGAGGGGAATACTCTATGACAACATGGTGGAAAACATAAGAATTTAATGCGGTAATATGGACGTATCAGAGTAATCTAAAGTAGAAAAATACTAGTAAAGATAGTAATAAAATCCATGTTAAAATCAAAAGAAGGACAAGACACAAGGTCTAGGTTTTGGGTGTGTGTACAAAGGACGAAACAGTGACTCCCAAAGTTGGTATCAAAAAGTTTGGAGTGCATCTTACCCTATGGTGGGGAAAATTGCATATACCCACAGTCAGCATGCTCAAACAGAGGCCGACATGTGGGATCAATGGCTTTATATATCTTAACCTGTGAGGAAGGAAGTACTCCTAACATCCACAACAATAAGTTGCAGCTGAGCGGTGGCATCTGAACACCGCCCCGTCATTGGTTGGACTGGAGTGGCATCTAGGAGGGATCCCCCGATGCATCGACGTGTGGCGCAACCCCACCCACAAGGGCAGGATGACATCATGCACCTACCGTACAAGTCGCAGACGTGCAAAGGGGCAGACCTGAGCTCTACAGGGGAAAGCATGTCGGGACAGAAGTGCACCGTCGGTGTTATGTCAATACGGGACGCTTTGTTGGTATGGGACGCTCACAAACTGCGCATGCACGTGAGACAGACAATCTTCCAGTATGCGTTCCACTTTTGTTCTGCGTTCCACCCACTTTGCGACAGGTGTTCTGTCGATATGTAATGCTTGCTCTCGAATAGCGCATACGCATTTAAAGAAAAGCCGCTCACTCTCAAATAGCACACGCGCAACAGCCTACATAGAGAAAGCAGTAGTTTTTCTGTAAATGCCGCTCGTAGCTGCGCATGCGCTATTGAGAGCGTTCACTACTGAAAGAATACCATGGCAAAGCAAGGGTATGGCTCGCATACCGGAAGATTGTATGTCTCACGCATATGCACATTTTGAGAGCGTCCCATGCCTACAGAGCGTAACTTATCGACAGTGCCAGTGTTCTTTCAAAAGAGCCAACTCTTCAAAATCTCCAATTACATCACTTTTGGTGACTCTCCAGCAGCAGTAAATGCAGATTTCGATGACTTGGCTGCTTTCACAGAACACCGGCAGCTTATACACTACGCTACATGATATAAAGAGTGGACATCTAAGGCTCGACAACTTATTTACTCTTTAGCCGGTGTTCTCTGAAAACAGCCAACTCGTTGTGTACCGTAGTATATATCCTGCCGGTGTTCTGTAAAAAAAAGCCAAGTCCTTGAAATCTGCAATTACTGCTGTTGGAGAGTCACCGGAAGTGACGTAATTGGAGGTTTTGAAGAGTTGGCTCTTTTGACAGAACACCGGCGCCGCACTTCCGTCCTGACATGCGTCCCACTTTGGAGTGCAGGCCCGCCCCTCTGGACATTGGCGACACGTAGGCACGTGATGTCATACCGCCCTTGTGGGCAGGGTTGCGCCACGTGTCAATGCATCGGGGTACCCTTCCTAGAGGCCGTTCCACTCTGACCAATGGCAGGGGTGGAATTCAGATGCCACCGCTCAGCTGCAACTTATTATTGTGGATGGGAGCAGGATTTCCTCCCCCACAGGGTAAGATATATAAAGCTATTGATCCCATATGTCAGCCTCTGTTTGAGCGTACCGACTGCGAGTATATGTTATTTCTCCCACCATAAGGTAACATACTCTCCAAACTTTTTGATACCAACTTTGGGGGTCACTGTTACTTCCTTTCCACACACACCCAAAACTTAGATCTTGTGTCTTGTCCTTTTAATTTCAACCTGACTAATTTTACTATCTTTACTAGTATTTCTAGCATGCTTTCCACTATGTTGTCACCAGAATCCTCCTCTGTTTGATATAAGCTGATTATATCCCTACACTATTGTTGCATTATTCATAGCATGGGCTCGTGGTCTTAGGGCTCTCTGTACCCCATTTCGGGTCCTCGTGTATGTACAATTGGCTGTTTGTGCATCTTCTTTGCCCCTCTGGAGCCTTGTTGTACAGCTCTTCCATCAAGCAGGAATATATGTGTTCTCATTGATTATATGCCTTTTTATGTTCAACTTTTGTAAGTATTATTATTATACAGGATTTATATAGCGCCAACAGTTTGCGCAGCGCTTTACAACATGGGGCAGACAGTACACTTACAATACAAATCAATACAGGAGGGATCAGAGGGCCCTGCTCATTAGAGCTTACAATCTAGAAGGGAGGGTCAAGTGGAAAAAAGGTAATAACTGTGGGGGATGAGCTGATGGGGAAAAAAAAAAAAAAAGTACAATTGTTAGGTGTGGGTAGGATAGGCTTCTCTGAAGAGAAGGGTTTTCAGGGATCTTCTGAAAGCTAATAAAGTAGGAGATAAGCGGACAGATTGGGGTAAGGAGTTCCATAGGATTGGAGAGGCTTTGGAAAAGGCCTTGAGGCGAGCATGGGAGGAGGTGACAAGGGAGCTAGAGAGCAGGAGGTCTTGAGAGGAACGAAGAGAGCGAGTAGGTTGGTATTTAGAGACTAAGCAAGTGATGTAGCTGGGGGCGAAATTGTGGAAGGCTTTGTACGTAGTTAGAATTTTGAATTTAATTTTTTGGCCGAGCGGAAGCCAGTGGAGGGATTGACAGAGAAGAGTGGCAGACAGAGCAATCGGTAAGGTGAATGAGTCTGGCAGCGGCATTCATAATGGATTGAAGGAGGTGATAGACTATGTAGAGGTAAGCCAATGAGAAGGGAGTTGCAGTAGTCAAGGCGAGAGATGACCAGCAAGTGAATTAAGAGCTTTGTTGTGTCATTGGTTAGAAAGGGGCGTATTTTGGAGATGTTGCGGAGGTTGAGGCGGCAGGATATGGACAGTGATTGGATGTGTTGCTTGAAGGAGAGTTCAGAGTCTAGGACTACACCTAGAACCTTGGCATGTGGGGATGGGCTTATAGTTGTGCCATCGATTTTGACAGAGAGATCAGGGGAAGAAGCATGGGGGGGGGGGAATTAGAAGTTCAGTTTTGGCTAGATTGAGTTTAAGGAAGTGGTGAGACATCCAGACTTATATATCTGAGAGTAAATTACTAAAACGTGAGGAGACAGAGGGAGTGAGCTGAGGGGTAGAGAAATAGATTTGGGTGTCATCAGCGTAGAGGTGGTATTGGAAGCCATGGGAGGCTATCAGTTGACCCAGGGAGGCGGTGTAGATTGAAAATAGTAGAGGTCCAAGAACAGAGCCCTGAGGGACCCAACAGAGAAAGGAAGAGGAGAGGAGGAAGTAGAGTTATAAGAAACGCTAAATGTGCGGTTGGATAAGTAGGAGAAGAACCAGCGAAGTGTACAGTCACGGAGACCAAAGGCGTGTAATTTTTTGAGGAGGAGGGGGTGGTCAACCGTATCAAAGGCAGCAGAGAGGTCCAGGAGTAGGAGTACAGAATAGTGTTGATTTGGTTTTGGCCGTTAGTAGATCGTTTGTTAGTTTTAGGAGAGCAGTTTCTGTGGAGTGTTGAGGACAAAATCCAGACTGAAGGGGATCGAGAAGGCCATTATCAGCGAGGTGGACACTCAGTCGGTTGTAGACCAGACGTTCGAGGAGTTTGGATAAGAAGGGGAGCAAGGAGATGGGGCGTAGGTTGTTAAGATTGGATGGGTCCAGTGAGGGCTTTTTAAGTATGGGTCTGACAAGTGCATGTTTTAGAGAGTTAGGGAAGATGCCAGAAGAGAGGGAGAGATTGAAGATGTGGGTTAGAGAGTATAGTATAGGGCCAGAGGGTGAACGTAGCATTTGTGAGGGAACAGGATCCAGAGGGCAGGTGGTAAGGTGGACATTAGCAAGTAGTTTAGCAACTTTGTCTGTAGTGGTGGGGTTGAAAGAGGGAAATAATGATTGTGCCTGTGGGCATGAAGTGTAAAGCGTGGAGGGTGTCTGCACAGTAGAGATCTCAGCGCGTATTAGCAGCATGTACCGTATATACTCGAGTATAAGTCGAATTTTTCAGCACATTTTTTAGTGCTGAAAGTGCCCCCCTCGACTTATACTAGAGTCAAGCACTTTTCTGCAGCAAAAAATTTAATTTTCCGAACCGACTTTGGGGCCCCGTATCTCAGGGCCACTTGGTGCTAGAAACTCCAAATTTGGTGTGCAAACCCAGTGGACCTGGTACCACAACATATCCAAAGCTGAAGTTCCTAGCACTAAGTGGCCCCGAGATACGGGGCCCCAAAATCGGTTCAGAAAATGACATTCTCTGCTGCAGAAAAGTGCTTGACATTTTCTGAACCGATTTGGGGCCCCATATCTCAGGGCCACTTAGTGCTAGAAACTCCAAATTTGGTGTGCAAACCCAGTGGACCTGGTACCACAACATATCCAAAGCTGAAGTTCCTAGCACTAAGTGGTCCCGAGATACGGGGCCCCAAAATCGGTTTGGAAAATGTCATTCTCTGCTGCAGAAAAGTGCTTGTCATTTTCTGAACTGATTTTTGGGGCCCTGTATCTCGGGGCCACTTGGTGCTAGAAACCCCAGCTTTGGAAATTTTATGGTGCTAGTTCCACTGGGTTTGCACACCAAATTTGGGGTTCTTAGCACTAAGTGGCCCTGAGATACAGGGCCCCAAATTCGGTCAACTGTGTCCATCTGCTGCAATGTCATTTCGGGACCCTTTGGGTTCAGAGACCCCAAATTTTGGCTGCAGCTAGGGGGCATCTAGGAACCCTTAACTACTGAGTTTAAAGTTCAGGGGACCTATGGCTGCAAATGGGCACAGTGAGGCTGCAAATGGGCACAGTGAGGCTGCAAATGGGCATTGTTGACCCTCTTTTCCACTTACAGTAGCTGTGCATTTCTCACCCTCGTCTTATACTCGGGTCAATAAGTTTTTCCCATTTTTTTGTGGTAAATTAGGGCCTCGACTTATACTCGGAACGACTTATACTCGAGTATATACGGTATGTATAATAACTTACTTGATGAGATAAGAACTTACATCTATGTGAAACAAATTTCTATGTAACTAATAATTATATCATATATGTATGTTTAAGAAATATAAATACCCAGTATCTCCCCCGAGGAAGGGCTACAAATTTGGGCTGACCTGAAGTTCTAGCACTGACAGCTCTTTGGATGTATTTGATGGTTAACAAGGGTATTCATGAGCACCAATTTATGAGATGTCAATTTACAGTATGTATGTTTATGTGTTGCAATGTCATTTTATCAGGACTTATGCTTTTTTTTAAATGAATTTTTCAACAATAAAATAATACCTTTTATATAAGTTTGTATTTGTCTGCCTTCATAGTCCATGAGGGGTCCTTGGTACACCACGTGCACTTACAATTGTTGTTTCTTATCTCCATTAGGAAGCCTCCCATTTGGGCATGAACTGTGCAGACCACATTCCTGCTCCTTGTTACAGAAGCTCTTCTGCTACAGTTTTGTAAGTGGCTTTGGTCAGCTGTGCCTACCCACCGGGCCTAGTTGTACAATGTTTGGACTTTCTGAATACATTATTCTTTTCCATATTGGTTTCTGTGTGATCTCTACTCACAGACACCGCATGCTGCACCTTGTTCACAAGCTTTAGCCTCATCCTCTCCCTCACTAGGGGGTAAGCTGCAGTTTGCCATCTTTGCCCTGTGCACTGGATGACCTTGACCCAGCACTGAATACAATTCACAGCTTTTTTGTTTACAGAGAACAGTTGCTGGGAACTGTCATTGTCCGGCAATCTAAACACACTGTTTTCTCCCTGCCTGCGCTATAGCCGAAAGACAGCTACAGCGCGGGGCTTAATTGCCGGGAGGGCGTCCATGGACATCCTCCGGTCTCCCTGTTCCCGGGCACCGCCGAGGACACACATCTAGGAAAATCCCTTGGACACAGTCAATGACAGATCGTGGTAAATGGCCAATCACAGTGGCCATTTAACACTCGATCGGTATGTCCAGTGAGAGATGATCTCAAATGTAAACATATGAGATTATCTCTCAGTGCCCGCTCTCCCTCCTCACACAGAGACCGCGTGTGAGGAGGGAGAGCTTTCATAGCTGCAGATCTGTGAGTGCCAAGCGTTTGCATAGTACAGTGTAGTAAAAACAGTGAATCAGAGCCTAAATAGTGCCCATGCAGTGCCACATTAGTGCCATTGGTTGTCACAGTGCTCATCACTGTTAGTGTCACAGTGCCATCTGTCATCAGTGCCATCCCGTCAGTGCCATCCCGTCATCCGTGCCACCTGTCACATCAGTGCCACATTTCATCAGTGCCACATCAGTGTCATGTGTCATCTTTCATCAGTGCCACGTGTCACCAGTGCCACATCAGTGTCACGTGTCATCTTTCATCAGTTTCAGTGTCACGTGTAACCAGTGCCATTTGTCATCAGTGTCACCAGTGCCCACCAACAATGGCTAGAAAATCATTTACAGCTGAGGCGTACAATATTCTTGCAGCCGATGAGAGCAATGGGGAGCTCTCTGCTTCAGATTCCTCAAATTCAGATTCTGAGTCTGACGAGGACTACAAGCCTGTCCTAAGCAGTGCAACACTGACAGCCTCAGAGGAGGATGAGAGCCCGCCTGCCAGACGAAGGCATTCTAGTGAGGAGGCAGTGCCACCCACCAGCACCGCAGTGCCACCCACCAGCACCGCAGTGCCACCCACCAGCACCGCAGTGCCTCGGCAGGAAAGGCCAAGTACAAGTGGGGTGTCACCTCAGTCCCAAAGGGTTAGGTCCCATGCCAGCCTTCCCTATTCCCTTCAGAACCCCTTGTGGCTTCCTCCTAATTCAGGAGAAGCTATCATTCCTCCTTTCACTGCCCAGCCAGGAGTCCAGGTGGATACAGAAAATTTTTCACCGATAGATTTTTTCCACCTTATTTTTACTGAGGACATGCTTGCATCAATTGTGGCCCAGTGCAACCTGTATGTCCAACAATTCTTAATAAGTAACCCAACGTCCTATTATGCCCGTCCCTACAAGTGGAGAGCCCTAACTGTGGAGGAGTTTAAGATTTTTTTTGGGCATCACATTCTGTACGGGACTAACCAAAAAAAATGAATTACGTTCATATTGGTCAACCCTCCCCATGCCCATCTTTTCCTCAGTAATGCCCAAAACCAGATACCTCACGATTATGAGATTCCTACACTATAATGATAATACCCAGTGCCCTCCCCGAAATGACCCAAATTTTGACAAACTCTATAAAATTTGGCCACTATTAAATTATTTTTCTGAAATCTTCCCACAGTTGTTTACCCCAGACCAACACATATGCATGGATGAGTCCCTTGTCAAATTTACTGGCAGGCTGGGCATAAAAATTTATTCCTATCTATGGGGTGAAGCTGTATAAATAGTGCGACCGAGCAACGGGGTATACGAAGGGAAGGACACACAGCTGCATCCCCCTAGATGCCCAGATTACATAGGAACCAGCGGGAAAGTCATTTGGGAACTCATAAACCCACTAGTGGAAAAAGGCTACCATTTGTATGTGGACAACTTTTATACTAGTTTGCCCCTGTTCCGCAACCTTCACAGAAAGAACACTCCGGCATGTGGCACCGCAAGGAAGAACCAGAAGGGCTTTCCTCAAAAGGCTCGTCAACCAGAAGTTAAGTAGAAGGGAGATGGCGAGTTTACGGAATGAGGAAATTCTGGCTGTGAAGTGGAGGGACAGAAGGGATGTCTACATGTTTTCTTCGATCCACAATAATACCTTTGTGGAGATCATCAGGAGGAATGGCCGAATCCAAAAGCCAACATGTATCCACGAATACAATATGTTTCTGGGGGGTGTCGACGTCAATGACCAAATGCTCGAATCCTACCTAGACACAAGATGATCATACCAGTGGTATAAAAAAGTATCAATTTATTTGTTTAATTTGGCCATATACAAGACCTATATAATCTATCCCTCCCAGACCAACAGGCCAAAAATGTCAGAAAAAATGTCGAGTGTGCACCAAAGGAGGAGTGAGAAGAGACACTATTTATTATTGTCCCCAATGTCCTTCAGAACCAGGCCTCTGCATAGGTGACTGTTTCCACCGTTATCATACTTCAGTAAATTATTAGTGAAGTATGGTAACCATAACCCTCACTTCCTGCCATTTACCTTCAAAACCCTTATTGCTTGCTAAACCCCCTGCTTGCTCTGTAACTGACCCTGGCTTGTTATTCGACCACACTTCTGCCTACTGATTCTGTACATACCTCTGCCTGATCTGGAACTGACCCTGGTCTGTTTGACCATGCCTTTTGCCTGCCTCTTGGACTGATCTTGTACCCTGCTACTGGACTAGTGGGATTCATAACACAGGGTTCTCACATATGTGAGGGGCTCCAGAAATGTTTTTCTGGATGAAAAAAAATATTTTTTTTGTTTTCTCATTCCTAGATTAGGGTCTGGAGACTCAGAGGCTTAAAAAAGATTTGGGTGGGAGAAGCCTCTACCCCGTCCCCATTCTGTCCTAAACGAGGCCCTACTTCTGCCTGCTGCCTGTAGGACTTTTGCCATCATGCCTCTGCCTGTCGCATGAACTGACCACACCACATGGACCATGTTCCTGCCTACTACCAGGACCAATATTTTGACACAGCTGACAATCTCTGCCTGCACTGACCTTGGACTGTATATGGACAGTATCCCTGCCTGATGCCCTTTTCTGACTATGCACAGTATTCCTGCCTGTTGCCTGGACAATTGCGTTCACTTTTGCTGACCAAGTCCCTGTCTGCTGCCTGGACCAGTGCTATCCTCCTGTGGACAACTGCGCTACTAAAACCATAGGTAATCTTTTGTTTACCCTTTACTCAGCAAAATGTATTTTGGGGTGTAATTCTTGGTATGTGCATGCTATGTGTCCCTAGAACACCTGATGGTGTTCCTTGCATGTTGGGCCTCTGTATGTTGCCATTGTCCTGGTGCTCCAGTGTCTTCAAAAGTGTAATAGGTGGTTCAGAAATGAGATGTGTAATTTATGCTCCTAGAATGCCTGACAGTGTTCCTTGCATATTGAGACTCTGTATGTGGCCAGGCTGTGTAAAAGCCTCACAAATGTGGTATCGCCATACTCAGGAGGAATAGCAGAATGTATTTTGGGGTGTCATTTTTGCTATGTACATGCTTCGCGTAGGAAATATCTTATAAATGGACAACTTTCTTTCTATCTCTGTTGCTAAGGTGTGGGCAATTTTAACCCATGGCTCTGCATGTACTCCTCTATAGTGGTTATGTGTGTGTGAAGGAAGGACAGTATGTGTTTATGATGTGCACTGTTGCAGCTGGGTGGCCATGTCCTTCATGATGTTTAGATCCCAGATAGCCACCTAAATTACCCATATGATAATTCACTAATTCTGTGTGTTGTCTATGTAACACCCCCTAGCGGTGTTGCTAGAGTGGTAGTATTTTTGTGTCATAGATAAACATAAATAATGTGAGGTCTATATAAAAAGCAATGTGCGTACACCACCACCAAACACTGATTCCAACAAGTGATAGTGATATCTTCTTATAAATCATCCAATAGATGTGTCTTGTTATAAGTGCTTTCTTCCACCAGCCCCTAGACACACCTACTCACAAAAGGTAAATGACATCCATGACGGGTAGTCAAAACCAGCAAGATAAGCAGACAAATCTCCAGGTCACCGGCTCATGAAGTAGCACACCCGCCAGGTAGTGGTATAGTGAACCATATATTCAAGAAGAAACAAAAAAGCTCCTCATAGTGCAGTACATTTAAAAGTTTGTTGCATAGCAGTTAAAAATTGCACTTAAGAAAAAGTAGATCAAAGCACGCTTTTTTTAAAGCAGGGACGCCGATCGCGTTCCGCCTGCGTTCTAAAGGGTGGCGGAAGTGACAAGGTTTGTATTTTCCAATGCGTCTCGTCAGCTGTGTCTGACATCATCAGGGGTCATGGGATAGAGCCCGTCCCTTCCTCCTCTTACATATACAACTGCCAAACAAGAATAACCAATCCGCTGCAATCCTCCCAACCAGCAAGTAATCCAGACCTGAAATTAATTAATTTGATAATCAAATTCCATTAACAACAATGATACCATTGTATTAATTACTAGAGGGAGTATATTACTTGGCCTGAGGTGTCATTTAATTAAGAAATGTTTTTCCTCCCTCAGAAGTTGATTTAAATAATTATTACAATGGTATCATTGTTAATGGAGTTTGATTACCAAATTAATTTCAAGTCCGGATTGCACCAAATTGGTTATCCTTGTTTGGCAGTTGTATATGTAAGAGGAGGAAGTGACAGGCTCTATCACATGACCCTGATGCCGTCAGACGCAGCTGACGAAACGCATTGGGTCAGAAAATATGCGCCACGTCATTTCCGCTATTCTTTGGAACGCGATCGCCGTCCCTGCACGCTTCCCCGATCGCGTCCCCAAGAGCGCGCTTTGATCTACATTTTCATAAGTGCAATTTTTAACTGCTATGCAACAAACTTTTAAACCTACTGCACTATAAGGAGCTATTTTGTTTCTTCTTGAATATATGATTCACTATACCACTACCTGGTGGGTGTGATACTTCATGAGCCGGTGACCTGGAGATTTGTCTGCTTATCTTACTGGTTTTAATTACCTGTCATGGGTGTCATTTACCTTTGGTGAGTAGGAGGTGTGCCTAGGGGCTGATGGAAGAAAACACTTATAACAAGACATATCTATTGAATGATTTATAAGAAGATATCACTATCACTTGTTGGAATCAGTTTTTGGTGGTGGTGTATGGACATTGCTTTTTATATACACCTCGCATTATTTTTGTTTATTTATGATATGTTACATATTTTTTGTTTGTGTTAAGCACGGTATGAAATCACAGTCATTTCCCTTTTTATCACTTAGGCCAGTGAGCTTTATTACCAGCTGCTTTTTATCATGTAAATTTATTTCGTTTATTTGTTAAATCACATTTCCAGGGTGCGCAGGTTGAAAGGGTATGCTTAACCCTCTTTTTTAATCTAGTATTTTTGTTAGTGTAGGTAAATTTTCAGGCTTGGCTGGCAGCCAAGCCTGTGTTTTAACTGGGTCAGGGGAATGACTCAGGGAGGCTGGTATGACTCACAGGCAGCATCTCTAAGAACTCCCCCTACTTCTTAAAACTGGTAGAAGATTCTAGAAGAATAGGAGTGGAGGTGAGGAGGAGCTGCCTGGAGTATTCTGAGGGCCCTGACCAATCCCCAACAGATAGGTTTGCAGGGAGCAGGCATCCTCAAATACTCAAGTTCAGCCCAGCTGGGGGCAGTGGAGTTCGAGTGAAAGCTGGAGATGGAGTGTTAGGCTGTTGGGGGCCCTTGAGAGTAGCCCCCTATTCTGAGGGGAGTGACCTCAGGCCTGAGATCGGGTGCAGAAGGGACCCTCTTAATGACACACAGAGGTGTCCTGACCAGGAGGCACTGGAGCAAAGTGGAGGACAGCAGGAGAACACTGCCAGGCAAATCTCCAGGGAGGAAGACAGCAAGGTGTCGGGGGACTAAGAGGCATGCCTAAGAGGACTGGGTGCAAGCAGTCTGGGATAAATGCAGAGTCATTCTGGGAGAACTGTGAAGTTTTACCCAGGAGGGCTAGTGAAAGGTGCAGCTGCAGCCAGGTGGGCTGGCAATGCCTGGAGAGGTGGTGCTGGGATTAGTGGCCACAGGAGGAGGACAGCTAGATACTAGGACTTTCTTTTGTGCTACACGACCAAAGGGACCCGAGGTCCCTGCCTGCAAAGGGCATTTGTTGCTGGTCTGATTGCTCTTGTCAGACCAGCCATACAGTGCCAGCTGGTCCTGGGAGTTGTTCTACAAGCAAGATTGTGCTGGAAGTAGAAGGAGAAGTGTATATACTGACTGCATATAGTTGTGTCCCTGAAGAACTCTTTGCTGATCAAGGGGGCATTCCATAATACCCTCAACTCTATCAAAGTTCATTGCCCCTAATAAAATACAAAGCTGTAAGAACTGATTCTTGTCTCCAGTGTATGGTGGAAAATTATGTGTGCCTGGCTGTGCAGGGTGGAAGATACCTCCATTCACAAGCGGTGCCTGTGGGGGTACCGCTAAATCTATGCTGATCTCTTGAAAATCTTTAGTAGGAGAGGTCAGAAATGGGAGCTGTGATGTTTCTTCTATGACAGGTTTTAATGCATTAGTCATTATACAGTTTATACAGTCTAAATAATTCAGAGATTAACAGATTTTAAAACATCATTAAGTTAATTTCTTTTACAAACCATATTTTTCCTTTAAAGCTGTTGTAAACCGCTGGGTTTTTTTTTTTTTTGTTTTGTTTTTTTAAGATTTGCAAGGTAAAGGCATAATGTGCTAGCACATTATGTAAAACTTACTGGAAAACAAAGCATTCTCTGGCTGCTTCCATCTTCACCTGTCTTCCTTCCGGGTCCGCGGACTGACTGTGTGACTGGCTGAAGCCGCAATTATGTCACCCCCGCATGCGTACGGGAGCCATCATTTACAGCACATGATTCTGAAGGAACGACCTGGGTGCCTGTTTCTTCAGAGCGCATACGCCCGATGACATTATTAGCTGCATATATAGTAAATGTCTTCTAAACAGTGCACGTTTAGGAGATATTTACAGTACCCTTAGGTAAGCCTTATTATAGCCTTACCTATGGGTACAAGTACAGCATTCAAGTTTACAACCACTTTAACTGCCTTGGTAGGTGAGGTAGATTTTTTTTTTTTATTTAAGTAAGAGGTCTAATTCCACTGCATATCAGCATGTACTTGACTTATTCCATTTTGAAGTTTTCTTTGGAGTTTAGATTTGTCTAGGTTAAGGGTACTTTATAAACTGTAACTGCTAGAGGATAGGACATACAAAACTTACACAGGGTTATTGCTGGTGCCAAATTGACAGTGGAAGTGCCAGTTACAGCCCATTGCAGTAGTGTCAGCCAGTAACCATCAGTGAACATTCCCTTATTTTGATCCTAGGGCCCTTTTTGTACTTTAAGGAAAATAAAGCACAAATAATTATAACACAGATCTATGTATTTTTTTTTTGTTTATTGTTTTTTTACTTTTGTACTGAATTACCCCTCATTGTTATCCACAGTACAGTAATTGGCCTTCACAACCAAAGTACCATTAAGTGACTCACAGTAACAGGAAAAACATGCCAGTAGTGAATTATTGGCACAATAATCTTGACATCTTATAAAATGAAGTCCCTATTCAAACAAAAGCACTATAATTGCTCTCCCAAGTTTTACTTTTAGGCTGGGTAACAAACAAAAAATCTCCTGAAAGCGTGCTAAGGAAAATTAAACTTGATAGGATGATAGGAAATCTTATACTCTACAGTATGATATAAAAAAAAACTATTTTTTCAGGTTTACATCCACTTTAAAGGTGCCCATCTAATAGTTTTTTGAAACTATCAATGCTCCCTCCTGACACCCCTGCTTGTGGAAGAGAATTCCACATCTTTACGGCTCTGTCACTAAAGAACCCTCTAAGCAGTTTAAGGATAAACTGCTTCTCTTTCAGTTTCAGTGAATGGCCACATGTCTTTTTTAACTCCCTTTCACTGAAAAATGTTTTCCTGTGCGAAGGTCACCAGTAAGATATTTCTACATTACTATTATATCCCCTCTCAAGCATCTCTTCTCCAGAGAGAATAAGTACAATGCTTGTAGTCAGGGCCAGCCCTACCATGGGTCCCAGGCAGGACTTTAAGAGGGGCGGCAGCCGGAAACACAGGCGCCACGTGCAGTGACAAGCTGTCAGGAGTAGGGATGAGCTTTGAATTTGAGTCGAACTCATGTTCGACTCGAACATCGGCTGTTCGCCAGTTCCCCGAACAGCGAACAATTGGGACATGTATCAATGCAAAAAAATGTTTTAAAAAGGGACGTTTTTTAGGAGCAGTGATTTTAATAATGCTTAAAGTGAAAAATAAAAGTGAAATATTCCTTTAAATACCATACCTGGGGGGTGACTATAGTATGCCTGTAAAGTGGCGCATGTTTCCTGTGTTTAGAACAGTCCCTGCACAAAATGACATTTCTAAAGGAACAAAAGTCATTTAAAACTGCTTGCGGCTGTAATGTAATGTCGGGTCCCCGCAATATGGATGAAAATTATTGAGAAAAACGGCATGGATACCCCCCCAACCTAGAAGATAGAAGAAAGAAGAAGCATTTAAATAAAAGGAATTGTCAAAAACTGTCTTGTCATTTTTAACATTTTTCACACTCTTTGTGAAATGGTAGGGGTACTTTTGTACCCCCTTACCATTTCACACAGAAGGGAGGGCTGGGATCTGGGGGTCCCCTTGTTAAGGGGGGCTTCCAGATTCCGATAAGTCCCCCACCCGCAGACCCCCACAACCACCAGGCAGGGGTTGTGGGGATGAGGCCCTTATCCCCATCAACATGGGGACAAGGTGCTTTGGGGGGCTACCCCAAAGCACCTTCCCAATGTTGAGGGCATGTGGCCTGGTACGGTTCAGGAGGGGGGCGCTCTCATCCCCCCCCTCTTTTCCTGCGGCCTGCCAGGTTGCATGCTTGGATAAGGGTCTGGTATGGATTTTTGGGGGGACCCCACGCCATTTTTTTAAACATTTTGGTTCGGGGTTCCCCTGTGGGGAATTCCCATGCAGTTTTTATTAATGAACTTATGTGTATTGTCGGACTGGCAATCCATTAATAGCCGCAAGCAGTTTTACATGACTTTTTTTCCTTTGAAATGTCATTTTGCTGTCAGACTGTTCTAAACACGGGAAACATGCGCCCCTTTACAGGCATACTATAGACACCCCCCAGGTACGAAATTTAAAGGAATACTACACTTTTATTGTTTCACTTTAAGCATTATTAAAATCACTGCTCCCGAAAAAACGGCAGTTTTTAAAACTTTTTTTGCATTGATCCATGTCCCCTGGGGCAGGACCCAGGTCCCCAAACACTTTTTATGACAATACCATGCATATAAGCCTTTAAAATTAGCACTTTTAATTTCTCCCATAGACTTTTAAAGGGTGTTCTGCGGCTTTCGAATTTGCCGCGAACACCCCAAATTGTTCGCTGTTTGGCGAGTCGAACATGAGTTCGACTCGAACCTCATCCCTAGTAGTGACGCACTATGTGGTTTTTCAGCTCTTTAGCGCCACCCTTTGGGCTCCTTCTGCTAATTTTGTGTTAGTAGAAGTTTGGTGGGTGTTGATTCACGCTCTTCATGTAGCGCTTTTCAGTTTGTACTTTTCAGTTCGTGCTTTTCAGTTCGTTTCTGAGCGGCTGTTTGTCAACCAGGCATGTTGCGGACTCGGAAGAGATAACGTGTTATTTATTATTGGCCTTGGAGTTATTGCTTTGACCCAAGTCCAGTCCAGGAACAGGAGGAGGAGGAGGAGGAGTTCTTGGACATAAAATTTGTTGCTTTATTAATCGCGACCAATTATGTCATATGCCTTTGCTGCGGGAGCTCCAGAAGAATAATCCAGATGTTTTTTGGAATTCTCCGGATGACGGACTCCTGCTTTCACCAACTCTTGGCATTGTTGACCCCTCTATTAAGAAGCAGGACATATGCATAAGGCTTTTATTTTATTTTTTGGTTGAATAATGATTTGATTTGTTATATTTTCTATATTTTGGATGCATAGAATGCACTTTTTGGTTAAGTTCTATTGGCAGATAGCATGTCTAATATTATTTGTTTTCTTTTTTTAATGCACAATAAAAAAAAGTTGTGGAGAATAATACTTGGTTATGTGTTTTACTTCAAATGACAGTTTCGGAGTAGGCAGTTACATTTAAAAAAGTACAAGGTAAAATTGACAAGGGACACCAACATAACATAGTTGCATCTTTGATCTTAAAAACTATGGGATAATGGTGTTGTGGTAATTTGCCGAAAAAAAAAAAAAAGCATAATATTATTCTTGATATCACTAGAAAAAAAAAGCTTTTGAAAATTTGTTTGCAATAACTCCATCAGTATCACCAGCAAAGCAGCTTCATTATTATCCCATTAAAGAAGAAGAGAATGTGCGCTGCATTTCGAGATTTCATAATTTTCCACGTCACGAAAGTTAATTCTCCATTACGAATGCTAGTTTACAAGACCGACCGCTTCTGGCTCGTCCTTGCTTCCGAGCATGCGTGTTTGTACTTTGGACTTTTGTACATACGCTGGGATGTCCACAGAAAATTTTAAAACCTGCCATCCAACATTTGTCCATGGAAAATCTGACAACAATTGTTCAATGGAGCAAACGGTCGGACTTTCCGCCAACAGCCTGTCACCACAGATCTCCCATCAGAAAATCTGATTGTGTGTACGCGGCTTAAGAGTCCATAAAAACAAATATGGATGTCAATTCATAGGGAAAAGAGGTACTTCTAGCTATTCAACTCAGAAGTGTCAGCAGGAAGGGTTCAAGATCATCCAAAGATCCCAGATAGAAAAACCACACCACCCTTGTGCAGCAGTTGGATGCTTACCAGAAATATATGACCACTAAATAGTACTCAGACCCATATTAGATCAGTATAAGATTCACAAGATTCTCTGATCACAGAGTCTCAATATGCGTATACTGGATCCCTATTACAGCCTTAGTGAAGTTCAGTTTGTAGGATATAAAATTTAGTAAAAACAGTATTGCTCCCCTCCCCCCACAGCACTGCTCTGCTTTCATATCCCCCTCATTGTATCACAATAATGTGCTCTGCCACCACCTTCAAATCATCACCACACACACTCTGTCACCCCTGCCTTTCCATCCATGGACATGGCCATGTCCTTTTGCTTACCTTACACAGAGTGGAGAGCAGCTAGGAGTCACAGCAGCACTGGATGAAGGGAAGGGGGAGGGGCGGGGCTGCCAAAGTTAACTTTTCCTATTAACAAGCAGGTGAATGGTTGCTAGTGTCCTAGCATTCTATCACCTGCTAGTTAATAGGAAAAGTTAACTCATGCAGCTCCCGCCCCGCCCCCTGACCTTCATCCAGTGCTGCTATGCCTCCCGGCTCTCTCATTGCTTTCCCCTGCCTCCCGTTCTCCACGCTGCTTTGAGAATGACAGCGGTGGGGGCCAGGGGGATGGAAGGAAGGCTCCTAAATTATGAGACCACAGGACCGCATGCCTGCCCTAGAGACTCCGGGGTATGGGCCAAAGATTCGGGGCTATAGCCCCAGTAGCCACCCCCTAGCGACGCCACTGCCAACAGTACAAACATCAAAATAAAGTTTGGTGGTGTCAGGAAAATGTCAATAATTTAACATAGTGTATTTTACTTTTACTGATTTCCAGCAAGCCTTTTAAAGAACTGGCTACCATTATAAAGTAAAGCAATGACCAAGTTTAGGTCATTATGTCAGTAAATCAATAGTAAAAATGTTCATAACACATTGTTAGACATGGGGGTTATTTACTAAAGGCAAATCCTCTTTACACTTGGAAGTGCAGTCACTGTAGATCTAAGGGAGACATGCAAGGAAAATATAAAACAGCATTTTAGCTTGCACATGATTTCATGATAAAATCAGCAGAGCTTCCCCTCATTTCAGACCTTCCCCTCAGATCTACAACGACTGCACTTCCAAATGCACTTTCAAGTGCACTTGTAGTGCAAAGTGGATTTGCCTTTAGTAAATAACCCCCATTGTCTGTTACCTAAAGTACTAGATTCTTAACTGTTGTCTATGCTTTTCCATCTCACAACAGATAAACAAATGTTTTTCTTACCAAGACAAGTGGGATTGATGAGCAAGAATGGTATTTAGGTCCTATGTATAAGATACTGTTCAGCCTTCCCTTTGCTTCTTTTGATTAAAAAAAATTAATATAAAAGGCACTCTTGGATAGAAGAAAAAAGTCTGGAGCAAATTGTGGACTTTCACCTAAGGCTGTGTGCTAATACTTAATCACCTTATTCCTGTGTAACAGTAGTTACACATTTATTTTGTTTTGCCAGATTATATATTGTTGTAGAGAATGCATCACGCATTCACCTCTCACTGAACTGGTATCAGCAAACAATTGTTGTATATGTTGTAATATGTTCACCGATTTATGTGGGACATTGTTGTGTGTATGTACACATGCAGTCAATGTTGACCAGGCCAGAATGACAATGACAGAATGGTTGATTTGTCCAACTGAATTTTAACAGCTGAAGACTTTGATGTGTTAATCTTACGCAAGTCTATTTGAACATCTCAAAGGGTATTCAGGTGGTATCTGTTAATCTAATCTAATTACATATATCTAAAGGGGACTTGTTGATGTTGATATGCGGGAGTGCAAATTGGGGTGGTTCACGGCTGTTCACGGCTGGGGGTTGTTGTCTGTTTGATAGACTAAAGCTTATCAAAGTCCTAAATTGAAACGGCCAATCAAATTGCTTAGCCATTCAATGCCCTTGTGAATATAACACGGCATTCAGTCTATAGTTTAGGAGAGGCTTGTCTGTGTATAGAGACACAGACCTAAGAACATGGGACTTTGAATTAGATTTCCTCTGTCGGATTTCTTTGTCATCTGTGGACTTTGGACTTTGTTCTGTGTTGGAAGTCAATAAAGTGCATCTCTCTGGAAGAATTGGGTTGCTGCGGAAGAGTACTTACATCATCATTATAATAATACCTAAATATTAATTATCTATCCACCCAATACATATATTCGATCACTACAACAATCAGTGAACAAAATAAATAAAATCATTGCAATTGTTGTCAATGTAATCAAACCACATTCTCTGCAATGCTTATTGAATTGTGTATGTAATTAAGCTGCAAGCATAAGGTGAAAAAAATCAATTGAATGTACATAAGAAAAAATGCTGTGCTATCTGCAATAATTTATCTGTGAATTATTGTCTATATTCTGGTGTTCAATGTATTTTAAGCAATCATCAAAAAGAAAAACTATCGACCAATCATAAATAATAAAACAGCAAAAGTCCATATAATCAAGACTGTAGTAGTCCCATATAAGGATGAGCTTTATGTTCGGGTCGAACCGCGAACAATTTAGGGTGTTCGCGGCAAATTCGAAAGCCGCGGAACACCCTTTAAAAGTCTATGGGAGAAATCAAAAGTGCTAATTTTAAAGGCTTACATGCATGGTATTGTCATAAAAAGTGTTTGGGAACCCGGGTCCTGCCCCAGGGGACATGTATCAATGCAAAAAAAAGTTTTTAAAAACGGCATGTAAAACTACTATCGCTAGCTATAACGAATTGTCGGTCCGGCAATACACATAAAAGTTCATTGGTAAAAACGGCATGGAATTTCCCCACAGGGGAACCCCGAACAAAAATTAAAAAAAAAATGTGTGGGGTCCCCCTAAATTCCATACCGGGCCCTTCAGGAACCCCGCACCAAAAAAAAAAAAAGTGTGGGGGTCCCCCGAAATTCCATACCGGGCCCTTCAGGTCTGGTATGGATATTAGGGGAACCCTGCACCAAAAAAAAAAAAATGGTGTGGGGGTCCCCCTAAAAAATCCATACCAGACCTGAAGGGTCTGGTATGGATTTTAGTTGGAACCCCGCGCCAAGATAAAAAAACGTGGGTTCCCCAAAAAATCTATACCAGACCCTTATCCGAGCACGCAACCTGGCAGGAAAAGAGGGGGGACGAGATAGAGCCCCCCTCCTGAACCGTACCAGACCACATGCCCTCAACATTGGGAGGGTGCTTTGGGGAAGCCCCCCAAAGCACCTTGTCCCCATGTTAATGGGGAGAAGGGCCTCATCCCCACAACCCCCTTGCCCGGTAGTTGTGAGGGTCTGTGGGCGGGGGCTTATCTGAATCTGGAAACCCCCTTTAACAGGACCTCCAGATCCCAGCCCCCCGTGTGAATTGGTAATGGGGCACAAATGTACCCCTACCATTTCACAAAAAAAAGTGTCAAAAAGGTTAAAAACACAAGAGACGGTTTTTGACAAGTCCTTTATTAATTTCTCCATCTTCTTCTCCATGTTCTTCTTCCTCCGCTCTTCTCGTCCTGCATCTTCCTTTGGCTTCTTCTCTGTCCACACAATCCGCCTCAGTGGGAGTCTTCCGCCGTGTGATGCTTTGGTTCTTCTGACACTTCTTATATAACGGAGGGTGGGGCCACCCAGTGACCTGGATATGTGACCCCACCCCCCCGACAACATGGGGAAAGCCACAGGGAAGTCCCTGTGAAGACCCCGTGCGTCAGAAGAGGGCGGGGTCACCGGGTGGCCCCGTCCTCTGTTATAAAAGAAGTGTCAGAAGAACCAAAGCGTCACACGGCAGAAGACTCCCACTGAGGCGGATCGTGCGGATGGAATGGAGAAGAAGCTGGAGGAAGATGTGGGACGAGAAGAGCGGAGGAAGAAGATGAAGAAGAAGATGGAGAAGAAGATGGAGGAAGAAGAAGAAGGTGGAGGAAGAAGAACACCGAGAGAAGACCAGAAGAAAGAAGATGGAAGAAGAAGAAGAGATTAATAAAAGACTTGCCAAAAACCGTCTCTTATGTTTAACCTTTTTGACACTTTTTTTGTGAAATGGTGGGGGTACTTTTTTAACCCATTACTAATTCACATGGGGGGGCTGGGATCTGGGGGTCCTCTTGTTAAAGGGGGCTTCCAGATTCCAATAAACCCCCCGCCCCCAGACCCCCACAACCACGGCAAGGGTTGTGGGGATGAGGCCCTTCCCGCCATCAACATAGGGACAAGGTGCTTCGGGGGGCTACCCCAAAGCGCCCTCCCAATGTTGAGGGCACGTGGCATGATACAGTTCAGGAGGGGGGCGCTCCTGCGGCCTGCCAAGTTGCGTGCTCAGATAAGGGTCTGGTATGGATTTTTGGGGGGACCCCACGCCATTTTTTTTTATTTTGGTTCGGGGTTCCCCTGTGGGGAAATTCCATGCCATTTTTTTCGTTTTCAAAAAGCTTTTATTAGATAATAAAAGTAAACATAGGTAAATTAAGACAATCAGATCAATATGAGCAAAGAATACAGGCAGTATGCAGTATTTATGAGAGTCGGGTACAGCAAAATAGAAATTCCATCAAGTTAGCAATGCCTATGAATATTACTGAGGGAATCTGGATGTCTTACATTAACAGAATAAAGAAAAATACAGCAAGAGAAAATAAGAAAATAAAACCAAAATTATAACAAGAATAATATTCAAAATAAAACGGTCAGACTTGGAGTCTAAAGTAGAAACATGGGTTCCATATAGCATCGTAATGAGGGATAGAGTCATGTAGGGTATGATAAATTTTGTCTGCTAACATCATGTGATCTATCCTTGCGACTACTTGTGTGAATGGAACCGAGGGTGTCTTCCAATGTAGAGCAATCGCCCAGTGCATAGCGATACAGATTGAATGAATCAATTTAACCAAATGTTTGGAAGAGTCTGGAGATGATTGAAATAAAATACAGTGTTGATAGGTCAAACTAATGGGTTTACCTGCTAACTTATCAATTTCAAGATTTCATTCCAAGTGGGCTGTAGCTTTTCGCATTCCCAAAAGAGATGCAAAAAAAGGAGCCGGTTGGGTACAACCCCTAAAACATAGGTGGGAGGACTGTGGAAGGCGTACTGGGGTATAGTACCAGCGAGACACCAACTTGATGGCAGTCTCTCGTACCATTATGGACTTGGTACACCCGCGCAAATTCTGCCAGCCTTTTGCCCAATCTAGATCACCGTCTTTAAGACCGAGTTCCTGTTCCCACTGTATTCTATACTTTAAAACGGGGTTCTCCGTAGTTGCTTCTAAGTATTTATAGACCACAGAAATGAGTCCCTTTTGATGGGGGGGGATGTATGGCATAGGTCCTCGTATAATGTTGTAGAGTTCGAGACAGGACCCGGATAGTGCTGTTGGAAAAAGTGTCGAATTTGCAAAAAGTGGTAAAATTCCCCAGCCGCTATATGATAGGTCGTTTGTAAGTGCAAAAACAAGGTAAATTTTGAGTGCAGAAGAAACTTATCTAACGTAGTTAGATTTAGATCAATTCAAAGTTGGAAGGAAAAGGGTCTATCATATGCGGAGGCGAATCTAGGGTCTCCCAGAAATGAGGCACCTAGGGGTGTGGATGATATAAGGTTATATGTCTTCTTATGTTGATCCCAGAGCTGTAGCCCTGCCTGAGTAATCAAATTCTTAGAGCCCAGATCTGGTTTAGCAGAGTTGTTAGACCACATCAAATCCGGGAGTTATTGGGGTGTGATAGTCTTGTTCAAATTGTACCCAGGGGACTCTGGAGTTTTTAATGTTCCATTGGGCCTGTTGCGTATATCTGCTGGCTAAATAGTAGAACCAGATCTGAGGGACACCCAGACCACCCTTCTTAGATGAGCGGTACAGAACTCCCTTGGCAAATCTTGGGGGTCTGTCTCGCCAAATAAATCTGTTAAAAAGAGTGTCTGAATAGTATGCAGGTAAGTTTTAGAGAGTCTGATTGGAAGGGATCTAAAAAAGGTAAAGTAGTTTAGGGAGAATTGTCATTTTGAGGGCAGTAACCCTACCTAAAAATGAAATGTGCAGGTGTGACCATAGTTTAAGAATCCCTTTCAGTTTAGCTATCATCGGGGGAAAGGTAACGTTGAAAAGTTTGCAGAAATCTCTGGTCAGGTTAATACCCAAATACGAGATGTGTGATTCAGCCCATGTAAAGGAATATGATAATTTGAGGTGGTGTAATTCCTCCGGTAAAAAACCCACCGGGAGGGCTAGCGATTTAGCCATATTAATAGAGAGGCCAGAGATACCCGCAAGCCTCGATAGGGTCTGCAGTAAGTTTGGTAAGGAAATTAAGGGGTTAGTGAGGAACATCAGAACATCATCCGCTTACATACCAAATTTGTATTCCGAGTGGCCCTTAGAATATCCAGAGATGTCTGGGTTTTGAAGTATGGCTATTGCAAAGGGCTCGAGCGCTAAAGCGAAGATCAAAGGGGAAAGAGGGCCCCCTTGCCTGGTGCCCTTGCCCAGGTTGAAGAAACCCGAGCAACAGCCAGGGAGTTTGATCCTCGTCTTAGGGTTACGATAGAGGGCCAGGAAAGCCTGTAGAAATTCTCCACAGAAACCCATCCGTTGTAAGGAGAGTTGTGATATAGGTCCAGGAGACACTATCAAATGCCTTTTGTATATCTAGGCTAAGCATAAAGAGCTTCCGCGAGAACAAATTTTCATCCTGTATTATTTAGTTGCTAGGCGTATGTTATCAGTGATGAATCTGTGGGGTATGAAACCTGACTGGTAGGGGGATATAAACGAGGGAATTATACTTGCCAATCTGTCAGCTAGGATTTTACTAAATATTTTAAGATCATTGTTTATGACCGATATGGGTCTGTAGTTTTGGGGCAGTGTGTGATTTTTGTTCAGTTTCGGTATTAAGGACATATTGGCGAAAAACTACCGCCTTGCAAAACCTAATTGAAGAGGTGCACCAATCTGATAGCAAGGGGGGCAGAAAATTTCTTGTAGTATAAAGAAGAGAATCCGCCAGGACCAGGGGCGGATCCTGGTTTTAAAGATTTTATTACATTCATGACCTCCGAAGGTGTAATGGGAGCATTCAGTGTTTCTAGATGTGTGGGGGTGAGGCTCGGTATGGGGATATTTTGAAACCAGGCTTCATCACAATGTGAGGGTCTTAGGTGGGATGGCGCCAGCAAGGTTGAGTAAAATTGTTCAAATATTTTAAGGACCTCCTGAGGATGAGAAGTAATATGACCAGGGGGAGTCGCTAGTCTATAAACATGTGGAGGGCGGGTAGAATGATTTAGTTTGCGAGCGAAAAGAGTAGAGGTGCCCTCGTGGAGCAAAAATTTGGCTTTAGACCATCGAAGAGCCTTTTCCACTTTTTTCGTTAAGATGGAGACTAATTCTAGTCTTTTTTGATCTATCATACGCTTAGTAGAATCTAAATGAAGGGAGCTAGTGTCCTTATAAAGACTATCCAGTTCTTTTGTAAGGACTAAGATTTTTTGTCTGTCATACTTGTTCCGGGCCAAGGCTATACTAATTAGTTTGCCCCTTAAAACCACCTTATGTGCAGCCCAGACCATGGAGAGGGGAGTCTCTGGAATGGCATTAATGTTAAAATATTCTTCTATAGCTTGTGCTACCTCAGTTTCCACCGCCAAATCTGAAAGGAGTGCCTCGTTTAACCTACATGAGTGAGTGGTGGGAGCCAGTCTAATAAACTCAGTAGTGAAAGTAGTTGCATGATGGTCAGACCAAGTACAGGGATGAATACTAGCATCTGTGGCGTTAGCAAGAATAATGGGGGTGGTATAAATGTAATCCAATCTCGCATAACTATTATGAGGATGGGAGTAAAAGGTATACTCTTTAGCTCCAATGTTATGCGCTCTCCAGGTGTCCACCAGTTGAAGTTCCAGTAGGCCACTGGAGAGCGAACGAGGAAAGGATTTAGAGGAAAGTGCCATGGTGGATCCATCTAGATTGGGGTTAGCCACCAAATTAAAATCCCCCCCCCCCACGATCATATGTGAAGATGGATAAAGAGCAAGGTGGTCAAAAAAGGATTTAAAAAAAAAAAAAAAGAGGCTGGGGAGTCATTAGGGGCGTAAATACTAGCAATTGTCAGTTCTTTATTGTGAATAAGACCCTTAATAATAACAAATCTACTGTCTTTATCTTTATATACTTGTTTGACTTCCATAGGGAAGGAGGAGTGCAGGAGTATGGCGGCGCCCCTACTTTTCGATTGGTGCAGAGAGTAAAAAGCTTAAGGGAAATTTCTGTGGAGGAATTTAGGATGTGAGGAGTGAACAAAATGCGTCTCTTGTAAGAGAAGAATTTTTGCACCCAGTTGCTTATAAATGTTAAAGGCTTTACGCCTCTTAACTGGGGAGTTAAAACCCTTCACATTATGTGATATGCAATTAATCACCATGGGGAATGTTGTAGAATTCTATAGACTGAGTGAGGTTTAACATCAGGGAAATGAGGGTAGCAAAACCTTGTACTCCAAAACTAACAAAGGGGGCCGCCAGACCCATGCACTGGAGATCAAGAAAGAATAACCTATAACACATATAGACCACTCTAGATAAAGTGAACATTGGCTGGAAAAAATGAAGCTTCTGCAAAGGATATTTGCTCAAATAGTAAGGAATCAGACCAAAATATTCAAAAAGAAAAAAAAACAAGTCTAATAACCATGCAAAAGTCATCGTAACCTAAAACTAGATCAGGTAGAAGAAATAAACCTGACAAGAGAAAACAAAACTAACGAGACTACTAGGTCTCAAACCCAGCCGATCCGTAGCTCCGTTCTATGACGAACAGAGAAGAGTTTGTCTGCAGTAATAGCAAAACAAAATGTGTAAAATGGGATGAAATAGGAAAAAAAAAAAAGTCAAAATCTGCGAGGCTACGGCTGGGTGGGGTGAACATGTTGCGGCTCCAAGGGACCAACATCTGAGCCAATTAAATATGGAACGAAGTGCAGGTTGCTGCAAAACTTGCAGCAACCTGCTGAATGCCGAAATGATCAGCGAAAGAGTTCCTCATTTCTATCCCCAACATCGTATCGGATCCTTCTTCTGTCTCGTCTGGTTGGAGGAGTGTGCCAAATCGGTGAGGGTCTGGGTGTAGATGGTGGCCGGCGGATAATTTCGGCGTCAAGAAGGCCTAATTTTACCAAGATCTCCTGGCCTTCCAGGAGCGATGTGGCAGAGTACGTGGTACCGTTGTGGGGAATCACCAGTTTGAAGGGAAAGCCCCATCTATAGCGAATGTGAGCAGATTGAAGAGCTGTAGTAACCTCTCATTCCCCGTCGCCTATCCAATGTAGCAGGGGGAAACGTCCGGGTAGATCTGGATAGTGTGATCATCAAGATGCGTTGCTTGTTTCGTGCTGCTCTGAGGATATCCTCCTTGATCAGAAAGTCCTTCATACAAAGAACTACATCTCTAGAGGGTTTCGGTCTGAGGGCTCTATGTATGCGATCGCATTTGAAGGCCTCCGACTCAACGTCTGGGAGAAGGGATTTAAATAGACGGATCACTGTTGGAATGAGGTCTGTCTCCGATCCCGGGATACCTCGTGGGCGCAAATTATTGCAACGTTTTCGATTGTCGAGGTCCTCGATTTGGGACTGTATCAGGGAGAAAGCTTAGGCTAGGGATTCATGTTCTCTGGTGAGGTCATTGTAAGCCAACGCCAGCTCATCATGCTTGGTTTCCAGCCTTTCCGTTCTGGAGCCCAAGGCCGCAATCTCTTGGGAGAGTGTATGGGAGGTTTTATGCAGCTCTGTCTTAGTTGCTAGCCTGGAGTACATAGCTTCCAGGCTAGTTTCCAGGTCAGTATTAGTGAGGGTAGCTGTGTACTCACGATTAGGGTCCAGTTCAGCTGCTTGCTCTGGCAAATATCGTGGCGAAGATGCAGGGGAAGGAGGGTTACTTCTCCCTGCAGCGCCATTTTGAGACATGCTGCTGAGTTCCCGGGTCCGGAGGAGATAGTGAGTCAGGGTGTATTGAGACTATCCTCGGGATTTCTTCTTCCTCGCAGGCATGCACCACGTCTGAGGGGCTCGAGGGGTGATAAAATCACTGTGTAGATGAGTATAACCCTCTGGGAGCCGTTATAGTCCCGAGCTACACGTAGCTACACCATCAGACGTCCATCACGCTCGGCGCCGCGCATGCGCCCATTCCATGAGCCCATTCCATGCAATTTTATCAATGAACTTTTATGTGTATTGCCGGACCGACAATTCATTATAGCCGGCGCTAGCGATAATAGTTTTACATGACTTTTTTCCTTTAGAAATGTCATTTTGCTGTCAGACTGTTCTAAAGATGGGATCTATGCGCCCCTTTACAGGCATACTATAGACACCCCCCAGGTATGAAATTTAAAGGAATATTACACTTTTATTGTTTCACTTTAAGCATTATTAAAATCACTGCTTCCGAAAAAATGTCCATTTTTAAAACCTCTTTTTGCATTGATACATGTTCCCTGGGGCAGGACCCAGGTTCCCAAACACTTTTTATGACAATAACTCGCATATCAGCCTTTAAAATTAGCACTTTTGATTATTCATGTTCGTGTCCCATAGACTTTAAACGGTGTTCGCGTGTTCAATCAAATTTTTTGCCTATTCGCATGTTCTGGATGCGAACCGAACTGGGGGTTGTTCGGCTTATCCCTAGTCCCATACAACTTGTGATGCACAGTGTATCACTCCCAAGTAAGTGCTGCAAGTAGAAAACAACACCACTAAGGTGAATTCCTTATGGGCAAATACTCAACTCTCTATATTGACTCCCACAACAAAGGTCATTATGCGCTCCAACAGCAGATCGACACCTTTCCTTCTTAAAGGATAAGTTCACTTTTTGAACATGTAATATGTTCCAGCATCTGCAGCCTCTCCCCCTCCCTGTGACAGGGAGCGGGGGATCCCCTCCCCACAGCCACTGTCACAATTTGAAAACAGCGCGGATGTGCGGGGCTCTGCCCACACGGCCGTGTCATTCCTTTACAGTTTCCTGTGAATGATTGCCTACAAGTACCGTCAGCCATTGTGGCTGATGGGTTGTAGTTCTTGACTAACTATGAGGGTGCTGGTGAGTGCTCTCAGTCCATTTATTTTCCTGCCCATTTGAGGTATGAACAGACACCTATGCTGAGTCTGTAGGAGCCTGAGATTGCATCCACAATCTGCTGACCACGGCTGCAATGCTATGCAGGCTTCTTAACAAAAAAATAATGAATGCACATTATTTTTTTAAAGGCAAACTTATCCTATAATCAGCAAGGACTCTGACTTTTGGAATACCTTAGCAGCTCAGGTGGATAGATGGATGATTCAGTGTGTATTCACATGTTAAAAGACAATGAGTACCTATTTCACAGCCAGCAGGGAGGGGTGGGGCCGTAGCGCTAGTGATGCTCTGACCTCGCCCCATGCAGCTTGAATGCTCAGGACTCGGAGGCCGCAGGATAGGAGCTGGAGTGGGAGCTGCTTAGTCTGCAGCACTGAGAGCCCACCTGCGGAAATGGCATTGTGGATGGTGTCATGGTGAGCCCAGCTGTCCAGCACTGTTTGCACCAAAGGACTTGGAATGTCCGGAGGGATGCTCCCTCCTCCACCCCACCTTCTGCCTGCATGACTTGATTGATATAGGTGAGTCCTTGTCCCAGTGCTGGAGGTGGGCACATAGCCAAAAGTTCACATGCACTGTATCTCCACTGGAAAAAGGGGGTATTACATGGATGGAATAATGGTGCTGGGGGATATCAAGGGTGTATGGGAGAAAATAATGCTAAGGGGGGATCTGGGGTGTATAGGGGGTAGCAATGATTGGGGTATCTTGGCTGACTATAGTGCTAGAGGTATTAGGGATGTAGAGAGGCCACAGTATAGGGGGTATTAGGGATGTAGTGGGGTCACAATACAAGGGGTATCTTATGGCATATGGTAACAGTGCTGGGTGAATATCTAGGGTGCAGAGAGGGATCAGAGTGCTGGGGGGATATCTGGGGTGTAGAGGGGTCAGAGTGCTGGGGGGATATGTGGGGTGAAGAGAGGGATCAGAGTGCTGGGGGAATATCTGGAGTACAGAGAGGGATCAGAGTGCTGGGGGGAAATCTGGGATTTAGAGGGGTCAGAGTGCTAAGGGGACATCTGGGGTGTAGAGGGGTCAGAGTGCTTGGGGATATCTGTGGTGTAAAGGAGTTTGAGTGCTGGGGGATATCAGGGTGCAGAGAGGGATCAGAGTGATGGGGGATATCTGGGGTGTAAAGGGTTCTGAGTGCTGGGGGGATATCTGGGGTGTAGAGAGGTCAAGTGCTAGGGGGATATCTAGGGTGTAGAGGAGTCTAAATGCTGGGAGATATCTGGGGTGTAGAGGGGTCAGAGTGCAAGGGGATTATCTAGGGTGTAGAGGGGTCAGATTGCTGAGGAATATCTGCGGTATAGAGGGGTCAGCGTGCTGGGGCGGATATCTAGGTTGTAGAGGGGTGAGAGTGCTGGGGGGATATCTAGGGTGTAGAGGGGTCAGAGTGCTGGAGAGATATCTGGGGTGTAGAGGGGTCAGAGTGCTGGGAGATATCTGGGAAGTAGAGGGGTCAGAGTGCAAGGGGGATATCTAGGGTGTAGAGGGGTCAGATTGCTGAGGGATATCTGCGGTATAGAGGGGTCAGTGTGCTGGGGCGGATATCTAGGTTGTAGAGGGGTGAGTGCTGGGGGGATATCTAGGGTATGGAGGGGTAAGAGAGCTGGGGGATATCTGTGGTGTAAAGGGGTCTAAGTGCTGGGGGATATGTGGGATGTAGAGAGGTCTGAGTGCTGGGGGGATATCGGGGGAGTAGAGGGGTCTTTGTGCTGGGGGGATATCTAGGGTGTAGAGGGGTCAGAGTGCTAGGGGGATATCTAGGGTGTAGAGGGGTCAGAGTGCTGGGGGGGATATCTAGGGTGTAGAGGGGTCAGAGTGCTAGGGGAATATCTAGGTTGTAGAGGGGTCAGAGTGCTGGGGGGATATGTAGGGTGTAGAGGGGTCAGGGAGCTAGGGTGAAATATAGGGAGTAGAGGGGTCTGAGTGCTAGGGGGTTATCTGGGATGCAGAGAGGGATCAGAGTGCAAGAGGGGGATACCTGGGGTGTAGATAGGTCGGAGTGCTGGGGGGATATCTGGGGTGTAAAGGGGTCAGAGTGCTGGAGGATGTCTGGGGTATAGAAGGGACAGAGTGCTGGGGGATATCTGGGGTGTAGAGGGGTTAGAGTGTTGGGGGGATATCTAGGGTGTAGAGGGGTCAGAGTGCTGGGGGGATATCTAGGGTGTAGAGGGGTCAGAGTGCTGGGGGGATATCTGGGATGCAGAGGGGTCAGAGTGCTAGGGGGAAATTTAGGTTGAAGAGAGGTCAGAGTGCTGGGGGATATCTACGGTGTAGAGGGGAAAGAGTGATTGGGGGTTTCTGGGGTGTAAATGGATCAAAGTGCTTGGAGGATATCTTGGGTTTTAAGTGGTCAGAGTTCTGGGGGGATATCTAGGTTGTAGATGGATCAGAGTGCTAGGGGGATACAGTATCTAGGGTGAAGAGGGGTCAGAGTGCTAGGGGGATATCTAGGCTGTAGAGGGGTCAGAGTGCTTGGGGATATCTGGGGTGTAGAGGGGTAAGAGTGCTTGGGGGGTTTCTAGGGCGTAGATGGTTCAGAGTGCTTGGAGGATATCTGGGGTTTTAAGGGGTCAGAGTGCTGGTGGGATATCTAGACTGTAGAGGGGTTAGAGTGCTTGGGGATATCTGGGGTGTAGAGGGTGCAGAGTGCTGGGAGGATATCTTGGGTGTAGAGGGGGCAGAGTTCTTGGGGTATATCTGGGGTGTAGAGGGGACACAGTGCTGGGGGGAAATCTAGGGTATAGAGCGGTCAGAGTGCTAGGGGGGATATCTAGGCTGTAGAGGGGTCAGAGTGCTGGGGGGATATGTGGGATGTAGAGGGGTCAGAGTACTGGGGGGATGTCTGGGGTATAGAGGGGTCAGAGTGCTAGGGGGATATCTAGGGTGTAGAGGGGTCAAAGTGCTGGGGGATATCTGGGGTGTAGAGGGGTCAGAGTGCTGGGGGGATATCTTGGGTGTAGAGGGGTCAAAGTGCTGGGGGGAAATTTAGGTTGAAGAGGGGTCAGAGTGCTGGGGGGATATCTAGGGTGTAGAGGGGTCAGAGTGCTTGGGGTATATCTGGGGTGTAGAGGGGTCAGAGTGCTTGGGGTATATCTGGGGTGTAGAGTTGTAAGAGTGCTTTGGGGGTTTCTGGGGTATAGATGGTTCAGAGTGCTTGGGGGATACAGTATCTAGGGTGTAGAGGGGTTAGAGTGATTGGGGATTTCTGGGGTGTAGAGGGGAAAGAGTGCTGCAGGTGATATCTAGGGTGTAGAGCAGGGGTCCTCAAACTTTTTAGACAGGGGGCCAGTTCACGGTCCCTCAGACTGTTGGGGGGCCGCACTATAGTTTAAAAAAAATATGAACTATGGAACTAGGGATGGACAGGGGGACAGAGGGGTGGACAGGGGGACAGGGGGGTGGCCAGGGGGGGAGGGGGGGGGACAGAGGGATGGACAGGGGGATGGACAGGGGGACAGAGGGGTGGACAGGGGGACAGAGGGGTGGACAGGGGGACAGAGGGGTCGACAGTGGGGTGGACAGGGGGACAGTGGGGTGGACAGGGGGACAGTGGGGTGGACAGGGGGACAGTGGGACAGTGGGGGGGACAGTGGGGTGGACAGTGGGGACAGTGGGGACAGTGGGGGGGACAGGGGGACAGAGGGGTGGACAGGGGGACAGAGGGACAGAGGGGGGGACAGTGGGGTAGACAGGGGGACAGAGGGGAGGACAGAGGGGAGGACAGAGGGATGGACAGGGGGACAGAGGGGGGGACAGAGGGATGGACAGGGGGACACAGAGGGAGGGACAGAGGGAGGGACAGAGGGAGGGACAGAGGGGTGGACAGAGGGGTGGACAGAGGGGTGGACAGGGGGAGGGACAGGGGGAGGGACAGGGGGGTGGACAGGGGGACCGAGGGGGGGGGACAGTGGGGTGGACAGGGGGACAGAGGGACAGAGGGGTACCAGGGGGAGGGACAGAGGGGTGGACAGGGGGACAGTGGGGTGGACAGGGGGACGGACAGAGGGGTGGACAGGGGGACGGACAGAGGGGTGGACAGGGGGACGGACAGAGGGGTGGACAGGGGGGTGGACAGGGGGACAGTGGGGTGGACAGGGGGACAGTGGGGTGGACAGAGGGACAGAGGGGGGGACAGTGGGGTGGACAGGGGGACAGTGGGACAGAGGGGTGGACAGGGGGACAGTGGGGTGGACAGGGGAGTGGACAGGGGGACAGAGGGGGGGGGACAGGGGGACAGAGGGGGGGGACAGGGGGACACGGGTGGACAGGGGGACAGACAGAGGGGGGGACAGGGGGGTGGACAGGAGGACAGAGGGACAGTGGGGTGGACAGGGGTGGACAGGGGGACAGAGGGGTGGACAGGGGGACAGAGGGGACTGAGGGGGGACAGAGGGGTGGACAGGGGGACTGAGGGGGGACAGGGGGACTGAGGGGGGACAGGGGGATGGACAGGGGGACAGTGGGGTGGACAGGGGGGGGACAGGGGGACAGTGGTGTGGACAGGGGGGTCCTCACTTGTTCATAGGCTGTTGCTTGAAGCCTCCGCTCTCTGTCACTCTTCGCGCCTCCTGTCTCCGTGCGGGACTGTGCTGGGAACTACACTTCCCAGCATGCAGCGCGGCACACGGAGCCCTCCATTACTGGTGTGGGGGAGGCGGCTTGAGCGGAGCGGAGCGGATACGCTCCCTGCCGAAGCCGAGCCGACCTGGCCCCGGCCCGAGCCTGGATTGTCGGGAATCCGGCCCTGGGTGGATTGGGCCGGATAAGTGTCCTCGGCGGGCCGCATGTGGCCCGCGGGCCGTAGTTTGAGGACCCCTGGTGTAGAGGGATCAGAGTGCTTGGAGGATATCTGTGGTTTTAAGGGGTAACAGTGCTGGGGGGATATCTGGGGTGTATAGGGGTGAGATTGCGTTGGGATATCTAGGGTGTAGAGGGGACAGAGTGCTGGGGGGAAATCTAGGGTATAGAGTGGTCAGAATTCTAGGGGGATATCTAGGGTGTAGAGGGGTCAAAGTGCTAGGGGGATATGAGGGATGTAGAGGGTTCAGAGTACTAAGGGGATATCTAGGGTGTAGAGGGGACAGAGTGCTGGGGGGCAATCTAGGGTGTAGAGGGGTCAGAGTGCTTGGGGTATATCTGGGGTGTAGAAGGGTAAGAGTGTTTGGGGGGTTTCTGGGGTGTAGATGTTCAGAGTGCTTGGAGGATATCTGGGGTTTTAAGGGGTCAGGGTGTTAGGGGGGATACTGTATCTAGGGTATTAGAGGGGTCAGAGTGCTGGCAGGATATCTGGGGTGAAAAGAGGGGAGAGTGTTGGGGGGGATATCTAGGGTATAGAAGGGTCATAGTGCTTGGGGGCTATCTGGGGTGTAGAGGGGTCAGAGTACTGGGGGGATATCTGGGATACAGAGAGGGAACAGAGTGCTATAGGATATCTGGGGTGTAGAGTGGTCTGAGTGCTGGGGGGATATCTGGGGTGTAGAGAGGTCCGCGTGCTGGGGGGATATCTGGGGTGTAGAGAGGTCAGAGTGCTAGGGGGATATAGAGGGTGTAGAGGGGTCAGAGTACTGGGGGATATCAAGGGTGTGGAGGGGTCAGAGTGCTGAGGGGGATATCAAGGGTGTAAAGGGGTCAGAGTGATTGGGGATATCTGGGGTGTAGAGGGGTCAGAGTCCTGGGGTGATGGCGGGATACATGGGGTGTAGAGGGGTCAGAGTGCTAGGGGGATAGCTAAGGTGTAGAGAGGTTAGAGTGCTAGGGGGATATCTAGGCTGTAGAGGGGTTAGAGTGATTGGGGATTTCTGGGGTGTAGAGGGAGAAGAGTGCTTTGGGTAAATCTGGGGTATAGAGGGGGTCAGAGTGCTAAAGGGATATCTGGAGTGCAGAGGGGTCAGAGTGCTGGGGGAAATCTATGGTGTAGAGGGGTCAGAGTATTGGGGGGATATCTAAGATGTAGAGGGTCAGAGTGCTAGGAGGACATTTAGGTTGAAGAGGGGTCAGAGTGCTGGGGGGATATCTAGGGTGTAGAGGGGTCAGAGGGCTGGGGAGATATCTAGGGTGTAGAGGGGTCAGAGTGCTGGGGAGATATCTGGGATGTAGAGGGGTCAGAGTGCTAGGGTGAAATTTAGGTTGAAGAGGGGTCAGAGTGCTGGGGGGATATCTAGGGTGTAGAGGGATCAGAGTGCTTGGGGTATGTCTGGGGTGTAGAAGGGTAAGAGTGCTTTGGGGGTTTCTGGGGTGTAGATGGTTCAGAGTGCTTGGAGGATATCTGGGGTTTTAAGGGGTCAGGGTGCTAGGGGGGATACAGTATCTAGGGTATTAGAGGGGTCAGAGTGCTGGCAGGATACCTGGGGTGAAAAGAGGGGAGAGTGTTGGGGGGGATATCTAGGGTGTAGAAGGGTCATAGTTCTTGGGGGCTATCTGGGGTGTAGAGGGGTCAGAGTACTGGGGAGATATCTGGGATACAGAGGGAACAGAGTGCTATAGGATATCTGGGGTGTAGAGGGGTCCGAGTGCTGGGGGCATATCTGGGGTGTAGAGAGGTCCGAGTGCTGGGGGGATATCTGGGATATAGAGGGGTCAGAGTGCTAGGGGGATATAGAGGTTGTAGAGGGGTCAGAGTACTGGGGGGGATATCAAGGGTGTAGAGGGGTCAGAGTGCTGGGGGGATATCTAGGGTTTAGAGGGGTCAGAGTGTTGGGGGGATATCTAGGGTTTAGAGGGGTCAGAGTGTTGGGGGGATATCTGGGGTTTAGAGAGGTCAGAGTGCTGGGGGGATATCTAGGGTGTAGAGGGGTCATAGTGCTAGGGGGATAGCTAAGGTGTAGAGAGGTCAGAGTGCTAGGGGGATATCTAGGGTGTAGAGGGGTCAGAGTGTTGGGGGGGATATCTGGGGTGTAGATGGGTCTGAGTGCTGGGGGGGTATCTAGGGTGTAGAAGGGTCAGAGTGATGAGGGGGATATCAAGGGTATAGAGGGGTCAGAGTGATTGGGGATATCTGGGGTGTAGTTGGTTCAGAGTGCTGGGGAGATATCTGGGGTGTAGAGGGGTCAGAGTGCTGGTGAGATATCTGGGGTGTAGAGGGGTCAGAGTACTTGGGGGATATCTAGGGTGTAGAGGGGTCAGGATGGGGGGGGGGGTTGTAGCTGGGGTGTAGAGGGGTCACAGTGGGGGGGCTCCGCTGACCCATACTCCGATTTTACAATCCTACCATCCTACCCTTTTGACACCCCACACTGCATCTGGGGATAAAATGTATCTTCTCCCCTGCTTTTGGAGCCTGCTGCCTTGCCAGGGAACAACGCCTGAGGCCTCTGGATTGGTACTAGTACTAGGAAAGGCAGCGGCTTCGGCCTAGCCTCCAGAGCGGCGGCCATCTTGCTTCACCCGGCGACGGCCTGGACAGGTATTTCGGGCCTCCCCAACAGACTAGCACTGGCCCACCTCCGGACTGCCTGAGGCCCTGAATGCTGTGCACCCATGCTCTCTGTTCCCCCAGGACAGGCCGGGGCTTCGGCCTACCTCCCGGAGCGGCGGCCATCTTGATACACCCGGCGGTGGCCACAGTGTGTTCTCCTGGCTCTCCTGTCCATGCTACGCGCCGCTCCATCCTAGAGGGGCCTTCAGACTATCTGCACCCGCAGCCCAGACATACCCAAAGCCTGCGACCATCTTGGAAGCGGAGCGTGGTTCCAGCCTATCCTCCGGAGCAGTGGCCATCTTGCTTCACCTGGGGAAGGCCTGGTGATTCACAATCCGGAGCAGCGAGGAAGCATGTCTCCCCCGAAAAGGACCTCCGAGGCGGTGGATAAGCTGGCAAAATACTGCCATCAAGATCAAGACCCGCAGACCAAAGATGGCGACGGCACATGCTCAGCAACGGACCATCAAAGCGCAGACACAGCTAAGGTCTTGGATGCCATCGTGACGCTGCAGGGGACACTCACCGCCAAAATAGGTGAGGTCACGATTCACATTTCCCTGCTGCGTCAGGACTTATCTAAGGTAAAAGATAGGGTAACCAAGGCCGAGACACGCATTGGAGAAGCAGAGGATATCCTGTATCCCCTGAGCCACACCACGGAGGACCTGCAGCGCCAGATACACAACCTCCACGCTCGCCAATAGAGAATCGTTTGAGACGATGCAACCTCTGATTCATCGGTTTTCCTGAAAAGGCTGAAGGTACCAACCCTGCTGAATATTTGGAATCCCTCCTGAAGAGAAGCCTTCTCAGTCATGTTCGCAGTGGAACAGGCGCATCGTATCCCAGCCAAACCTCCACCGGTGGGAGCCCCCCCAGGACCTTCATTGCCAAGTTCCTCAACTTTAAAGATAGAGATAAAATCCTGCGGCTGACCAGAGAGAAAGGTAACATCACCCTGGGCAAAGGCCAGGTTGCAGTGTTCCCTGACTTCTCTAATGAAGTCCAAAGAAAGTGTGCACAGTTCCAAGATGTCAAGAGACGACTCAGGGTGACACCTTAAATATGCTATGTTGTTCCCAGCAAGACAGAGTGGAGGAGGATGGCAAAGCCCTATTCTTTGAAGGCTCGAAGGCGGCAGCACACTGGTTGGACCAGCGCGGACGCCCAGATGGATAATCGGGCACACGGCCGGGTACTGTGAGTACTGTTGCCATTGGCAGAAGATGACAGGCCCCATTTTTCTTCTAAATTGTCCTTTGCTGTGGGGGGGTTGGTAATTTCACCTCATTTATTTTTTCACACAAAAGATCTAAAGCCTCCCCCTCCTATTTTTTCCCCTTCCCCCCCCATCCTTATGACCCACGCATTACTGAATGTGAAACTGGAGACTTCCACTCTTGAGGTTAGGGGGTCCGTTCCTCTTACCGCATCTCGGGGGGAGGGAGAAACCCCCAAGTTTGCTGATACTCCTGGATACACGGCTTTGGACCTGCAGATACTTGGACTATGGAGAGTATCACCCTGTGTATTGTACTGCCCCCACAGCTCATTTATGTAGATATTATAGGGCTGAGGCCCCAAATCTATAGCACACCAGGATGACTGTATACTCTTGCAGCGAGAGTCTCACTCAGACAGAGCAAGAGACACTTAGGACATCCCTTGTGCCCTATCCATGCCTCATACAGTGAATAATCGCCCCCGTTTTGTATGCAACCCCTATTTTTTTCCATCTCTTTTTTTATACTGAACTTTCCAGCTCATAATAACCTAAGTACTGCACCTCCAGCCAACGTTGATAGCTGGATGCTAAATCATATAAAGTTGCTGGTTCAAGTAGAACAACGCCAGTCAGTTTGGAAAGCTGGAAGAAAATCCGAACATTGGTTCATTGGTACAGTATGCTTTCACCAAGTTGGGAAGGTGAAAAGCTGGGAGGTAAGGAAAATGCCAAATCAGCAGATCAGAGCATTGGGAAATGTTGCACCGGTGTGCGCAAGTTATTGTGTTGGAAAAGGAGCCCGAAAATATATGGTTATTGTGTGAATTGTAGTGATGTTCTTAAAATGAATATGCAATATATGTTGTTAATAGGACACGCTACCCTGCCGGTATATGTACCCCCAGTAAGCCATGACCAACGGGACAGATATTAAATTTATGACATGGAATGTGCGAAGTACGCAAGATAAAATTAAACGAACAGCTATACTAACATTTCTTAAAAGACAAAAGGCAGATATTGTTGCACTGGTGGAGACACATGTTACTGGGCACTTGCAGGCAGCACTGAAGCGCCCCTGGGTGTAATGGGCATATCACAGCACCCATACAAACTTTTCCAGGGGGGTCACTGTGCTAGTGGCTAAATCCACCCCATTTGAATTGATTGCTCTGGAGACTGACCGGCAGGGTAGATATATCTTTATACATGTTCTTGTTGGAGGAACCCCCTTGCTAATCATAGCCAGCTATATCCCCCCCCATATAAATCTGATGTAGTTACAGAGGGCCTAGCGTTTATAGCGCAACACTGGACAATATCAGCAATTTGGATGGGAGACTAACAGGATAATGTCTCCAAATCTAGACCGACTAACACAAATGGGGCATCCACTGTGTGCACCCGGGCAGACCAGACTATCTCGCACCATGACGGAATTTGCCCTAGTGGATGTGTGGAGGCACAACAACCCTATAACTAGAGCCTACACATGCCATTCCAAAAGCCATAATACCATGTCTAAAATACTTTATACTGGTGTCCCAGGTTCTACTGCCTAAAGTCACGGGGTCAGGGATTGCACCAAGGATGTTATCAGATCATTCCCCTTGCTGGGTGACAGTATCTTTAGGGAATGCCCCCCTATACGCACATGAGATTGAACCCCCACTGGCTGTCGGCCCTTACAGACCATGACTCCATTGAAAGAGAGATTAAATACTTCCTGGATAGACCTAGAATCCCATCCTCCCTCAGCACATTCTGGGATGAATTTAAGGAACAGGCCCGATGGATTCTTACCACCAGAATAAACAGACTAAAACAGTCATCCAATCTAACGCTACAACAACTGATAAGCTACAAGAGCTGGAAACAATTTATAACTGCAATCCCACCCCTGAAAAACTAGACAGGGTAAAACTACAGTCCCGCATTGTAACACAATTATGCACTGAAAAGGCCAAGCAAAGTATATTTTTCTGTAAGCAAATGAGCAGGGGGAGAGGGCAGGCAGGTTATTAGCCTATCTAGCTCACATGGACGATAGGCCCCCAGTAGTAGTCCCCCTAAAAGACTGAGGGAAATAGCATTACAGACCCCTTTCAAGTAGCATCCCAGTTTTTACAATTCTATAAAAACCTATATAAATCCCGTACAACGCATACACAAACAGAACTTCAGGCGTACTTAATCACTATCCAATTCCCTAAATTAAAACCAGAACAAGTGAAATTACTAGATGCACCCATAACTACACAGGATATTACCGATGCGATTGCCCAACTGGCCAAGTCCAAAGTTCCTGGACTAGATGGACTTCCGCTTGAGTTCTATGTAACTTATTCAGAAACGCTCATACCTAAACTCAAGGATCTTTATCTATCCATATTTGACACAAATTCGCTCCCTTTATCCATGCAGGAGGCCCAAATAATTGTGCTCCCCAAGCCGGACAAGGACCCCCATTACCCTGAGTCATATAGTCCTATATCACTCCTACAGGTGGATATTAAAATACTAGCTATAATACTGGCCAATCGATTGAACACAGTTATACTTACGTAAATACATCCTGACCAAACAGGATTAAGGCCAGGAAAAAACACTGCCATGAACATTAGGAGATTATATATGAACATACAGGCTCAACATGACAATTCCAGAACCAGGGTGGTGGTAGCACTTGACACTGCCAAAGCCTTTGATTCCGTAGAATGGCCGTACCTGTGGGAGTGCCTACACCACTATGGCTTTGGTCCATGGTTTGTGCAGTGGGTTAAGCTTCTTTACCAGACACCTAAAGCAAGGGTATTTGTTAACGGCTGGCTGGCTTTCGGAGCAATTCCCTCTGGAAAGGGGTACCAGACAGGCATGCCCCCTGTCCCCCCTACTATATGCCTTGGCAGCAGAGCAACTGGCAATTGCCATGAGAGCAGATACTAATATAAAGGGACTGAGAAAAGGACATACAGTAGATAAAATAGGTCTATATGCTGATAACACTATTTTGTATCTGGCAGATCAAGGACCTTCACTACAGACCGCTCTTGAAATTATTGAAAAAATGGGTAGCTACTTGGGATTACGTATTAACTGGGACAAATCTCAAATTCTCCCGCTGGACATCTTTCCCCCCTAAAACAAACCCAACTCTTCAATTATCCAGAGTATCCAAAATTAAGTACCTGGGGTGGAGGTCACCAGGACTTTGAAGGACTACACAAACCTAAATGTTACCCCTATTTAACTTGATAAAGTCCAAAACCCAGACATGGTCCAGACTGCCACTAGGGGTGATGGGACGTATAAATATAATAAAAATGATTTTGTTGCCTAAAATACTATATATGGTTTGGCATGCCCCTCTCTATATCCCTTTAAAAGTCTTTAAACAAATGGAAGCCATTCTAAACTAATTTGTATGGGGTAATGGCAGACACAAACTGGTCTGGCATCTTTTAAAGAACCCTACAGATAAGGGAGGAGTGTCCCTTCCTGATCTACAAGATTACTTGGCAACTCAACTCTCCCATATATACCACTTTAATAAAGAGGAAATGCAATGCTATATATCCCTAGTATGTAACAAACTGGGCCACCCAGCATTTACCCCACTCCAAGCTATCCTTAGAGGGAAACAAATTACTAAAAAACTCCCAAGGTATAATATGGGAATGCTGCTCCATCAAAGAATATGGGAAATTACGCTGAAAAAGCTAAACACTGGGAAAATTCACACCCACACCCCACTATGGTTTAACAAACACCTACCGGAGTTAGAATACCTCTCAGACTCGACAGTATGGGCTACACATGGCATAATATACATCCATCAGGTGCTATCTGACTCCAGACTCAAGCAGTTTCAAGTGCTTAAGGAAGAATATACACTCCCTAACGAGGTGGCTTTTAAGTACTTGCAACTTCGCCATCCTTTTAAAACACAACTACCAAATATGGAGGCAGTGTCAGATTCTTCCCCAGTCCTGGATGTAATATTGGGAGAGGAACCCTTTAAACTCATATCGACCCTCTACCTAAAGATTAGAAACCGTAGGTCAAACGCCACTGCACAAAAGGCAAAAATGGAATGGGAAAAAGACATAGGCCCCATAGAGGAGGAAGACTGGGATGAAATAATTGAAGGGACCAGATTGACGTCCCCCAAGTTATCAGACTGACACAAATATACATTTTACACAAAGCCTACTTGACTCCCCTCAAAAAGGCAAAATCTCTCCGTACATATGACCCGACATGCCATTTGTGCCACGCAGCACCAGGTACGTTCTTCCATTTCATATGGAGTTGCCCAAACATTCAGACATATTGGACGCAGATTGTCCAATTCTTACATAACATGGGATCCCCAGTGGTATTGGAAATCAAATTATGTCTTTTGGGACTTCTGCCAGATGTAGATTGACAAATATCAAGCTACATTTCTAAATTAAACTTTGTTTATGGCGCGTAAGGGCATAGCCAAGGTATGGATGCAGGCTCAGCCTCCCTCCATACGCCAATGGAAGAGGGATGTTAATGATGCACTGCCATTTAAAAAGTTAGTCTATGCCCATAGAAAATGCACACATAAGTACTCAAAGGTGTGGGATAGATGGTTAGAGGATGGAGAAACATGTGCTTAAAACACCCCAATGCCTCGCAGACAGACCTACTTAGATAAAAGTAGAAGGTGACTGTCCTATGGAGGTCTAAACCATGAAAATCTTAATTAGAAATATATTGGTAGTAGAATGACATGAAGTCTTGTATATACTGGATGTATACACCATTATAATCTTGTACCTAAACATATATATATATATATAAAGAATCTCACAAAATGACTGTTAAAATGTACTGTTTACTATTTCACATAAGTAACTACTTTGTAAAATGACTTTCATTCAAATAAAGTTGGCTTTTTCCAATAAAAAAAAAAAAAAAAAAAAAAAAGAGGGGTCAGAGTGCTAGGGGTATATCTGGGATGTAGAGGGGTCAGAGTGCTGGAGGATATCTAGGGTGTAGTGGGGTCAGAGTGCTTGGGGATATCTGGGGTGTAGAGGGGTCAAAGTGCTTGGGAGGATATCTGGGGCGTAGAGGGTTCTGAGTGATGGGGGGTATCTAGGGTGTAGAAGGGTCAGGGTGCTGAGGGGGATATCAAGGGTGTAGAGGGGTCAAGTGCTGGGGGGAAATCTGGGGTGTAGAGGGGTCAGTGTGCTTGGAGTATATCTGGGGTGTAGAGGGTCATAATGCTGGGGAGATATCTAGGGTGTAGAGGGGTCAGAGTGCTGAGTTGGATATCTGGGGTGTAGATGGTTTAGAGTGCTTGGGGGATATCTGGGGTGTAGAGGGTCAGAGTGCTGGGGGATGTCTAGGGTGCAGATGGGGTCAGAGTGCTAGGGAGATATCTAGGCTGTAGAGGGGTCAGAGTGCTTAGGGATATCTGGGGAGTAGAGGGGTCAGAGTGCTGGGGGGATACCTGGGGTGTAGAGGGGTCAAAGTGCTTGGAGGATATCTGGGGCGTAGAGGGTTCTGAGTGATGGGGAGTTTCTAGGGTGTAGAGGGGTCAGGGTGCTGAGGGGGATATCAAGGGTGTAGGGGGATCAGAGTGCTTGGGGATATCTAGGGTGTAGAGGGGTCAGAGTGCAAGGGGGATATCTGGGGTGTAGAGGGGTCAGAGTGCTGGGGGGATATCTGGGGTGTAGAGGGGTCAGAGTGCTAGAGGGATATCTAGGTTGTAGAGTCAGAGTGCTGGGGGATTATCTAAGGTTTAGAGGGGTCAGAGTGCTTGGGGGGTTTCTGGGGTGTAGATGGTTCAGAGTGCTTGGGGGATATCTGGGGTTTTGAGGGGTCAGAGTGCTGGGGGGATACCAAGGGTGTAGATGGGGTCAGAGTGCTAGGGGGAAATATGGGATGTAGAGGGGTCACAGTGCTGGGGATATCTGGGGTGCAGAGGGGTCAGAGTGCTTAAGGTATATCTGGGGTGTAGAGGGGTCAGAGTGCTTGGGGGATATCTGGGGTGTAGAGGGGTCAGAATGCTGGGGGGATATCCAGGGTGTAGAGGGGTCAGAGTGCTGAGTTGGATATCTGGGGTGTAGATGGTTCAGAGTGCTTGGGGGATATCTGGGGTGTAGAGGGGTCAGAGTGCTGGGGGATGTCTACGGTGCAGATGGGGTCAGAGTGCTAGGGAGATATCTAGGGTGTAGAGGGGTCAGAGTGCGAGGGGGATATCTAGGCTGCAGAGGGGTCAGAGTGCTTAGGGATATCTGGGGTGTAGAGGGGTCAGAGTGCTGGGGGGATATCTGGGGTGTAGACTGGTCAGAGTGCTTGGGGTATATCTGAGGTGTAAAGGGGTCAGAGTGCTAGAGGGATATCTAGGCTGTAGAGGGGTCAGAGTCATGGGGGGATATCTAGGCTGTAGAGGGGTCAGAGTGCTTGAGGGATATCTGGGGAGTAGAGGGGTCAGAATGCTGGGGGATATCTAGGGTGTAGGGGGATCAGAGTGCTAGGGGGATATCTAGGTTGTAGAGGGGTCAGAGTGCTGCAGGGGATATCTAGGGTGTAGAGGGGTAAGAGTGCTGGGGGGATATCTAGGGTATAGAGGGGTCAGAGTGCTGCAGGGGATATCTAGGTTGTAGAGGGGTCAGAGTGCTGGGGGGATATCTAGGTTGTAGAGGGGTCAGAGTGGTGGGGGGATATCTAGGGTAAAGAGGGGTCAGAGTGCTGCAGGGGATATCTAGGGTGTAGAGGGGTCAGAGTGCTGGGGGGATATCTAGGTTGTAGAGGGGTCAGAGTGCTTAGGGGGATATCTGGGGTGTAGAGGGGTCAGAGTGCTGGGGATATCTAGGGTGTAGAGGGGTCAGAGTGCTGGGGGGATATCTAGGGTATAGAGGGGTCAGAGTGCTGCAGGGGATATCTAGGTTGTAGAGGGGTCAGAGTGCTGGGGGGATATCTAGGGTAAAGAGGGGTCAGAGTGCTGCAGGGGATATCTAGGGTGTAGAGGGGTCAGAGTGCTGGGGGGATATCTAGGTTGTAGAGGGGTCAGAGTGGTGGGGGGATATCTAGGGTAAAGAGGGGTCAGAGTGCTGCAGGGGATATCTAGGGTGTAGAGGGGTCAGAGTGCTGGGGGGATATCTAGGGTGTAGAGGGGTCAGAGTACTGGCAAGATATCTGGGGTGTAGAGCGGGCAGGTTACTGGGGGGATAGCTGGGTGTAGAGGGGCCAGATTCGGATATTTCTCGGGTTTAAAGATCAATTGGGAAAAATCAGCCCTATTGCCGGTAGACCCTCTGGTGAATTCTCTCCCAAGTCAGGTGAAATCTATAAAAGTTGTAGATCAAATGAGATACCTGGGGGTAAACATAACTAGAGATCCAGGGCAGTACATAACAGGGAATGTAGTACCATTAATGGTTAAGCTGAAACAGAAGAGCCGGGTGTGGGGTGGCCTTCCTCTCTCGGTCGCCGGTAGATGCAATCTTATCAAAATGATATGGATGCCACAAATCCTTTTTATTCTCCACAATTCCCCTGTCTGGATTCCAGGACATTGGTTTAAGAAGCTGGACAGCTTATTCAGGGAGCTAATTTGGAAAAATGGAGTGGCTAGGATGGGATTGAGGGCACTGCGGCGGCCGAGGGAGGCGGGAGGCCTGGCACTACCGGACCCATGGTGCTATTTCTTGGCAGCCCAAATGCAGTTTATGAGAGGCAGTAACGCATCTGAAGAAAGGGTAGGAAGGAATAGTCTATGGGCCAGCAACAATAGTCAGAATACAGAGGTGGAGGCAGTGGAGGCAGAATACTTTGGATACAGTTGCCCCACAACCCAGTTAAAGATTAGATGTTGGAAGATGGTAAAAAAGATATTAGGATATGTGGGGTTTTCTGAGTTCTCCCCGATATGGGACAACAAAAACCTAAAGGAGCTTAGTGTGGTGGGGAAAATAGAAGAATGGGAGAGGAAAGGTATTCACTGCTTGTTACAACTGTACAGAGCAGGGAAGCTGAAATCATTTCAAGAGATAAAAGAAGAATTTGGACTACCCAATAGATCGCTGTTTGGTTATTTGCAGGTGAAGCATGCCCTGGAGGCACAATTTAAGGGCAAGGAGATTGAGTGGTGTGAAATGCCCGTGTTAAGGAAACTGGTAAATAGTACGGAATCCAGAGGGTGGATATCGGAGATGTATAAGAACATATCTGAGGCAGGGCAGGTAGGGGAGGTGGAGCCCAGGAGGAGAATTAAATGGGAGGAAGAGGTTGGTTTAATGACGGCGGAACAGTGGAAATTTAACCTAGCATTGGGATCAAGAGTATCTCTTTCACCATCACAAGGGGTCTCCCATTTATACTTAATTTATAGATTATATTATACACCAGTAAGATTGTTCAGGTTCGGAAAGAGGCAGGATGCGAAATGCCAGCGCTGTGGGGACGTGAGAGGGGATTTATTACATATGTTTTGGCGCTGCCCCAAGCTATATAGATATTGGGAAAATCTAGTGGAGGAAATTAACACAGTATTCGGATCCTCATTGGTTATGGAGGCTCGAACCTGCCTTCTGAGCCTATTTGAGACAAATGACATGTTGAAAGATACCCAGACAGCAATTATAAGGTGCCTGTTTCAGGGTAGGAAAATTATAGCACGGAAATGGCAGAAAAAAGACTCCCCAACGATAGGAGAATGGAGAAAAGAGGTCCAGGATACGATCATTAAGGAGGAACTCTGGTACAGAAGGAGAGGTAGCTTAAAAAAAGTATAAGAGTGTATGGAAATTATGGCTGGAGTATGAAAGGGATAGATAGAATGTAAGTGTATTGGGTGTTTAGGGGGGGTGTATTTGGGAGAGGGAGGGGGTGAGGGCGGAGGGAGAGCTGGGGGGGGGGGGGGGGGGGCGGGGGGGGAGAATTGGAGGCTTATAGATGTCACTGTAAAATGTATACTCACTATCTATAATATCTGCTCGGTCGAAGATCTGCAGTTTTCAATCCCTTTTTTTTTTTTTTTTTTTTTAGTCAGAAGTTATTTTTTTCTTTGAGTAAATGAAAATAAAGCAATGTTAAAGAGCGGCCACAATGATGTGAACTAAAGAGATGGGATAGATTTTGATTCTGGAAGTTGAAATAACGTCTCTTAAAATAAGATTCGCTGACGTGGCTTAAAAAAAGAAAAAAAAAAAAAAATGGGTCAGAGTGCTAGGGGGATACAGTATCTAGGGTGTAGAGGGGTCAGAGTGCTGGGGGAATATCTAGGGTGTAGAAGGGGCATAGTGCTTGGGGGATATCTGGAGTGCGGAGGGGTCAGAGTACTGGGGGTATATCTGGGATACAGAGAGGGAACATAGTGCTATGGGATATCTGGGGTTTAGAGAGGTCTGAGTGCTGGGGGGATATCTGGGGTGTAGAGGGGTCATGGTGCTGGGGAGATATCTAGGGTGTAGAGGGGTCATGGTGCTGGGGAGATATCTAGGGTGTAGAGGGGTCATGGTGCTGGGGAGATATCTAGGGTGTAGAGGGGTCATGGTGCTGGGGAGATATCTAGGGTGTAGAGGGGTCATGGTGCTGGGGAGATATCTAGGGTGTAGAGGGGTCATGGTGCTGGGGGATATCTAGGGTGTAGAGGGGTCATGGTGCTGGGGGATATCTAGGGTGTAGAGGGGTCATGGTGCTGGGGGGGGATATCTAGGGTGTAGAGGGGTCAGAGTGCTGGGGATATCTAGGGTGTAGAGGGGTCAGAGTGCTGGGGGGATATCTAGGGTATAGAGGGGTCAGAGTGCTGCAGGGGATATCTAGGTTGTAGAGGGGTCAGAGTGCTGGGGGGATATCTAGGGTAAAGAGGGGTCAGAGTGCTGCAGGGGATATCTAGGGTGTAGAGGGGTCAGAGTGGTGGGGGATATCTAGGGTAAAGAGGGGTCAGAGTGCTGCAGGGGATATCTAGGGTGTAGAGGGGTCAGAGTGCTGGGGGGATATCTAGGGTGTAGAGGGGTCAGAGTACTGGCAAGATATCTGGGGTGTAGAGCAGGCAGGGTACTGGGGGGATAGCTGGGTGTAGAGGGGCCAGAGTGCTGGGGGGATATCTAGGGTGTAGAGGGGCCAGAGTGCTTAAGGGATATCTGGGGTGTAGAGGGGTCAGAGTGCTGGGGGATATCTAGGGTGTAGAGGGGTCAGAATGCTGGGGGGGATATATGGGGTGCAGAGAGGGATCAGAGTGTTGGGGGGGATATCTGGGATACAGAGAAGAATCAGAGTTCTATGGGGATATCAGAGGTATAGAGAGGTCTGAGTACTGGTAGGATATCTGGGGTGTAGAGGGGTCCGACTGCTGGGGGGATATCTGGGATATAGAGAGGTCAGAGTGCTAGGGGGATATCTTGGGTGTAGAGGGGTCAGAGTGCTAGGGGGATATCTTGGGTGTAGAGGGGTCAGAGTGCTGGGGGGGATATCTGGGGTGTAGAGGGGTCTGAGTGCTGGGGGGGATATCTGGGGTGTAGAGGGGTCTGAGTGATTGTGGATATCTGGGGTGTAGAGGGGTCAGAGTGCTGGGGGGATATCTAGGGTGTACAGTGGTCTGAGTGCTGGGGGATATATAGGGTGCGGAGGGGTCAGGGGGCTAGAGGGATATATAGGGTGTAGAGGGGTCTGAGTGCTAGGGGTTATCTTGGATGCAGAGGGGGATTAGAGTGCTGGAGAGGGATATCTGGGGTGTAGAGGGGTCTGAGTGCTGGGGGGGATATCTGGGGTGTAGAGGGGTCTGAGTGATTGTGGATATCTGGGGTGTAGAGGGGTCAGAGTGCTGGGGGGATATCTAGGGTGTACAGTGGTCTGAGTGCTGGGGGATATATAGGGTGCGGAGGGGTCAGGGGGCTAGAGGGATATATAGGGTGTAGAGGGGTCTGAGTGCTAGGGGTTATCTTGGATGCAGAGGGGGATTAGAGTGCTGGAGAGGGATATCTGGGGTGTAGAGTGGTCAGAGTGCTGGGGGGATATCTATTGTTTAAATGGGTCAGAGTGCTAGGGGGATACAGTATCTAGGGTGTAGAGGGGTCAGAGTGCTGGGGGAATATCTAGGGTGTAGAAGGGGCATAGTGCTTGGGGGATATCTGGAGTGCGGAGGGGTCAGAGTACTGGGGGTATATCTGGGATACAGAGAGGGAACATAGTGCTATGGGATATCTGGGGTTTAGAGAGGTCTGAGTGCTGGGGGATATCTGGGGTGTAGAGGGGTCATGGTGCTGGGGAGATATCTAGGGTGTAGAGGGGTCATGGTGCTGGGGAGATATCTAGGGTGTAGAGGGGTCATGGTGCTGGGGGGATATCTAGGGTGTAGAGGGGTCATGGTGCTGGGGGATATCTAGGGTGTAGAGGGGTCATGGTGCTGGGGGGGGGGGATATCTAGGGTGTAGAGGGGTCAGAGTGCTTAGGGGGATATCTGGGGTGTAGAGGGGTCAGAGTGCTGGGGATATCTAGGGTGTAGAGGGGTCAGAGTGGTTTGGAATATCTGGGGTGTAGAGGGGTCAGAGTGCTGGCGGGATATCTGGGGTGAAAAGGGGGCAGAGTGCTGCGGGGATATCTGGGTGTAGAAGGGTCATAGTGCTTGGGGGATATCTGGGGTGTAGAGGGGTTTAGAGTACTGGGGGTATATCTGGGATACAGAGAGGGAACAGAATGCTATGAGAAATTTAGGGAGGGTGCTGGGGGGTATCTAGGGTGTGGAGGGGTCAGAGTGCTGAGGGGGATATTAAGGGTGTAAAGGGGTCAAAGTGATTGGGGATATCTGGGGTGTAGGGGTCTGAGTGCTTGGGGGATATCTGGAGTGTAAAGGGGTCAGAGTGCTGGGGGATATCTAGGGTGTAGAGGGGTCAGAGTGCTGAATGGGATATCTTGGGTGTAGAGGGGTCATGGTGCTGGGGGATATCTAGGGTGTAGAGGGGTCATGGTGCTGGGGGATATCTAGGGTGTAGAGGGGTCATGGTGCTGGGGGGGAGATATCTAGGGTGTAGAGGGGTCAGAGTGCTTAGGGGGATATCTGGGGTGTAGAGGGGTCAGAGTGCTGGGGATATCTAGGGTGTAGAGGGGTCAGAGTGGTTTGGAATATCTGGGGTGTAGAGGGGTCAGAGTGCTGGCGGGATATCTGGGGTGAAAAGGGGGCAGAGTGCTGCGGGGATATCTGGGTGTATAAGGGTCATAGTGCTTGGGGGATATCTGGGGTGTAGAGGGGTTTAGAGTACTGGGGGTATATCTGGGATACAGAGAGGGAACAGAATGCTATGAGAAATTTAGGGGGGGGGGTGCTGGGGGGTATCTAGGGTGTGGAGGGGTCAGAGTGCTGAGGGGGATATTAAGGGTGTAAAGGGGTCAAAGTGATTGGGGATATCTGGGGTGTAGGGGTCTGAGTGCTTGGGGGATATCTGGAGTGTAAAGGGGTCAGAGTGCTGGGGGATATCTAGGGTGTAGAGGGGTCAGAGTGCTGAATGGGATATCTTGGGTGTAGAGGGGTCAGAGTGCTAGGGGTGTAGCTTGGGTGGAGATAGGTCAGAGTTCTAGGGGGATACCTAGGGTGTAGAGGGGTCAGAGTGCTGGGGTGGATATCAAGGGTATAGAGGGGTCAGATTGATTGGGGGTTTCTGGGGTGTAGATGGGTCAGAGTCCTGGGGGGATATCTGGGGTGTAGAGGGGGTCAGTGCTGGGGGGATTTCTGGGGTGTAGAGGGTGTTCTGTCTCTGGGACAGATAGCTAACCCTCTTATCCCAATAACTTCAGATACCATTTTTCTTAGATCTTAGTTTTATTAGAACAAGCCAGGTGAAACTACAAAATAACAGAACTAGACCTCAATAAGTACAATATCACATACAATACAGCATACATTGCATAAACAATATACAGTAGAAGATGAGTTAATCAAAACTTACTTTTTAGGTTCTCTAAGGAGTGATGATGATAGAGTGAGAAAGACATGACTTGCTTCCTGCAATGTGTTCAAAAGAATGGTGGCTGGTTCACTTCCTGTTAAGATTCTACCCAGAATTCCCTGCTTGCTGACAACTTCCTTATTTACACATACAATAAAACAATAAAACAGAACTGCAGCAATACCAAAAAGGAATGCTAGATGGAGCCTGCACACCACATATGATTGTCTTAAGTAAATTACACATTTTGCATGTAAATTTAACAACACAGGTACAAATAAGGTACAAATAATCAGCAAGATATCTGGTGGACAGAACACTCCCCGCCTGACATCAAGTGATGTCACTAACAGAGTCCTCCGTAGAGAGCAACAGAATAAGTTCGGTCACTGGTCTCAAGAATACTTTAACCTCTTTCTGTTGAAAGATCTTGACCTCGACCTTACAGACACGATTATCCTTGCTTGGCAGTACTTTGGTGATCAAACCTAAAGGCCACATATTCCTTAGTGCCTGGCAATCTTTCATGATCACAATATCACCAGGTTTAAGTTTAGGCTTTTCAGACTGCCACTTTCTCCTTACTTGTAGAGTAGATATATTTTGTTCCCTCCACTGGTTCCAGAAGGTATTGGCAAGGGTTTGTACAGGTCCTTCTCACAAAACTCTCCAGCTGGAGCACCGGCAAGACTAGTCTTTTGCTTGAGTAACATGGCAGGTGTGAGGACCACTGGATCTTCAGAGTCTCTTGAAATGGATGTCAAAGGTCTCGTGTTAATGATAGCTGTAACCTCTGCCATAAATGTCACTAAACATTCGTGAGTTATGGGGCGTACACACGGTCAGACTTTTTGACCGGACTGGTCTGACGGACGCCGACGGACCAAATCCGGCGGACAATCCGATCATGTGTGGGCTTCACCGGAGCTTCAGCTGACTTTTTCCAGTTGCAAATCTGACGGACTTTAGATTTGGAACATGCTTCAAATCTTTACGTCGTAACTCAGCCGGACCCTGAAATCCGCTGGTCTGTATGCTAGTCCGACGGACAAAAACCCACGCTAGGGCAGCTATTGGCTACTGGCTATCAACTTCCTTATTTTAGTCTGGTGTACGTCATCACGTACGAATCCGTCGGACTTTGGTGTGATTGTGTGTAGGCAAGTCCGTTCGTTAAAGTCCGCTGAAAAGTTTGTCGGACCAGTCCGGTCGAAGAGTCTGCCCGTGTGTCTGCGCCTTGCAGTTCCTACTTGTAGGAAGATAGAGTCAAGAATTCTGCGGGCTATGCCTATCGTCCTCTCCCAAACACCTCCCATGTGAGAAGAGTGAGGTGGGTTGAAGATCCACGTGCAGTCTTGTTCACTCAAGTATCTTTCTACTCTAAGAACGTCCAAATTAGAAGGAATTTGAAGTTCTTTTACTGCAGCACAAAGTTACAACCTGGGTATGGTGTGTTCGGGAAGTGGTGCAAGTTTTGCTTTTCCCATTAGGAACCCTATGTGGCATTGTCCTTTAGTGTCTATGGTTTTCAGGTAAGCTACAGCAGCAATTGCTTTAACAGAAGCATCCAAAAACAAAGTCTTTGCATCTGAACATCAGCAGATGACAGAGGAGTGTATGGTCGTGGAATTTTAAGGTTGGATAGAGCTGTTAGTGAGTCCTTCCACTCTAGCCATAGGTTCTTCTTGTCGGTGGGGAAAGAGTGGTCCCAATCTAGCGACTCACAGGTTAAGTCTCTCAGTAGTGCTTTACCCTGGATGGTGACGGGTGCTGCAAAGCCTAAGGGATCATACAGGCTGTTTATGGTAGACAGGACACCTCTACGGGTAAAGTGTTTTTCTTCTGTGTTTACTTGGAAAGTGTCAGATCTTAAGTCCCAAAGCAAACCAGGGCTGCGTTGCATGGGAATTGAGTCTGTGCCTAGATCTAAGTCCTTTAACTCGAATGATCTTGGACAGGAAAGACTTCTAAAACTTCTCTACTGTTGGAAGCAATCTTGTGGAGTCTTAAGGTGGAACACGCAAGCATTGTCTGAGTTCTTTTCAGGAGACTGATTGCAGCTTCATTTGTGGGTAGTGATTTCAAGCAATCGTCTACATAGAAATCCTTGTCCACAAACTGACATCTGACCCATACTCTCACTCTCCCACTCTAGCAGAATGTCTGAGGCCATATATAGCAACTGCAGGGGAAGGACTGTTGCCAAATATGTGCACCCTCATGCGGTATTCTGTGATGTCTCCAGAGGGGTTGTTGTCCCTGAACCAGAGAAACCTCAGAAAGTTACGGTGTTCTTCTTTAACAAGAAAGCAATAGAACATTTGCTGTATGTCTGCTATGAATGTATCTGAGTCCTTGCGAAAGCGAAGAAGTACTCCTAATAGTCTGTTATTAAGGTCAGGGCCAGAGAGAAGGACATCATTTAGAGAGACCCTCATGTTTGGCGCTGGAATCGAACACCGCTCTAATCTGCCCTGGCTTCTTAGGGTGATAGACCCCAAATATGGGTAAATACCAACATTCCTCTGAGTCTTTGAGGTTTAGGGCTATCTCAGCATGACCATTCTGGAATATTTTCTGCATGAAGGAAAAGAAAATTGACAGTTACTTACTGATAACTGTTTTTCTAGGATATCTTCCAGGACGGCACACCTGAGAGATGAGAGGCTCCTCCCTACAGGAAACACAATCAATCGACAGCTGTTTTAAGTCCCCACCCTTCTCCTTGATCCTCAGTTTGTAGAGAAGTAACTCCTGAACCTGGTTCACAAGGGAAATCATTCCTCATAGGTACTCACCTTCTAGTGTTCGACCATTTTCCCTCCTCCAACGGGCGGGAAGTAGGCCTGCCGTCCTGGAAGATATCCTAGAAAAACAGTTATCAGTAAGTAACTGTCAATTTTCTCTAGTCATCTTCCAGGATGGCACACCTGAGAGGATAATCAAGTACCTCAGGCCTACCTTAGGGTGGGACCACTGCAAGACCCTCTTGGCGAACCTTGGTTCTGCAGTAAGTTTTACCTCCACTCCATATGCTTGATGAAGGTATTATAGCTGGATCATGCGGCTGGTCTGCAGGTCTACTCCACCGATGTCTCTGCCTTCTCTGCTTCGGATGCAGGACCTAGGTGGAGTGGGCTCTTAAAGATGGAATCAGAAAACATGTTAAACTTGTAGGTTATCAATGTTGCCTGTCTCACACATCTAACAACCATGGCCTATTGTGCCTGTAGGTGCTACTTAGAACCCTTAAAGATTAATCAGAGACCTGTGTTGTAAGACAAGGACACTAATTGATCACTAAGAGGGCCTGTCTTAACACTACCCTGTTAAGGGAATTAAAACTGCAAAAAAAGGTGGGCCCCTAACAGACAACCTTTTTTGTTCATTTTTATCTTTACATCAGCAAAGACTAAAGGGAAGCCTACTTAAGGGTAATAGATTAACCGAGGCTTGATCCCTGGGTTTAAGGCATGCCCACTCTGTGGCTTTACTTACGCCTGAGTGCCTACTTAAGGAGAATAAAGTTCATAGCAGGAGTATAACACTTATACTGCTACATCTAGTTCTGCTAGAAGGGTGAGATGAAGGCCATGCACCGAGCCGTAACCTATTCGGTCGGGTGGACATCTTTATACTTCATCTTCAGGTCATAATACTCCTTTGCGCAGAACTTCCCAAGTTCTTACTAAGCAGGGTGATTCTTTATCGCCTTCCTCCAGTGTCCTATAACCCTACTGGGCTTCAACCCTAGGAAATGGTTCAGCATCCCTGAATGTAAGGGGCTGAGGCTTTCTGACATGTGACGTCTGCAGCCAGAACTCCAGGCCCCTCCACGGAAAAGAGGGCTGAAATACAAAAGGTGATACATGCATTATTAATATCACAAATTAAAAAAGATCATAGATTGTGGACCCAGCACAAAAGATTTAGACAGAAAGGACACAAGAATAGACAATAATGTGCATCTAAATGTGGCTAGCTAAACCAACATATCAAATATGGGAGAGACCCAAATCTGAACTTCAATGTAGACAAACAGTCCTCACAGTTTGGTTTTCTGATGTGCAGCCAATCTGTAAAAACATTAAGACACACGCAAACCCTCAGCCTTGGTTCACACTGGGACGACTTGTCAGGCGACCTAGTCACCTGACAAGTAGCGTCCTGTTCTGTGCAATGGAGCCGTTCTAAATCGGTGCGATGCAAGTCGCTCCGATTTAGAAAAAGGTTCCTGTACGACTTTGGGGGCGACTTGCATTGACTTCTATACAGAAGTCGTTTCACAAGTCGCCGCTGAGTCGTGTCCTGGGTCGCCTGAGGCAGTCGCGCTGTAAGTCGTGCTGCCTCAGTGTGAACCGACCCTAAAGGCTGCGTGTTTCTGAAGTGCAGCTAGCTAGGTCATAACTGATATATATACATAAAGGACGGGAGTCCTGTTTACGGTGGAGTTTTACTGATACAGCAAAACAGGGCCATAAATATAAGACAGAAAGACCCAAACTTCTATGTTGCGTATTTCTGATGAACCACCAAATACAGTTATAAGATCAATATGGCACTGGCTAGCTAAACCAACATAACAGGACAATATCTTTTCTGTTATGCAGTTCTGTAGTGCAGTCACATAGAACCAACACGGAAAGGACCCAAGCAACCTGCAGCATTGTGTTTTTCTGAAGTGCAGTAAGGTAAGGGAATCTGAAACAGAAAGCACCAACAAGCTTCAATGTTAAGTATTTCTGCTGTGCAGCCACATAAAAACAGACAGCCTTCCTAGCTGCGATCTTTCTGGTGTATTGCAAAGTAAGGCAATAAACTCCATGATGTCTATTCTTGTGTGTAGCAAAACCTCAACCAGAAGGGAAACTTAGGGCACCCACACCTGTGCGACCCAACCTGCAACCGCAAAAACGCAAGAGAAAAGTCATACACTATGGCTTCCAATGGGAACCATTTGTGTCTGTGCAACTCTAGGTCGCAGCGCCACCAAGCAGACCCTGCTTTCTGGATCCACAGACCTCAAGATTACACAGGTCGCAGGTAACTTGCAATTTTCAGGTTGAACAAGTGAGGGGTCCCCAATGCTGTATCTCCCTGGAGGCGTGCAGCCAACAACCCCCTGCTGTGTATTCCTAAGAAGCACGGTAGAACAATGAGAAACAGAAAAGACACCCCTCACTGCTGTGCCTTTCTGATATGCAGCCGATAAGGCAGTAAATATAAAACATACAGGACAAACAATCTTCAATCTTTGTGTATGTCTGATGTGTAGTAATATACCAATACTGAGCAGATACGCCACCATCCTCAATGTGTCTCCCTGCTGAGGCAGCAAAAACAAATCAGAAAAGGACAAGCAACCCCACTGCTGTGTCCCTTCTGATATGCAGCCAATAAGGCAGTAAATGTAAGACATAAAAGGACAGACAACCTTCAATCTTGTATACATCTGATGTGCAACAATATAACAATCTGAATAGAGATAGCACATCCATATTGAAGGGATTTGGCATGAGACTCAACATGTCAAATCGCATGCCTAAAATCGTCAACCTTTGCCGTTAATAGCACTGTCAGCCTGACGCCACTTTGCGGGGCTGCACCGATTACCAAAGGCAGTACCAGTACTACCCCTGGCACAGGTTCAATTTGTATTTCCCAACAATTCAGGACCATCAATCTTCACTACTGCCTTTCTAATAAGCAACCAATAAGGCAGTAATACAGGACACAAAAAAAAAACCCCCAGACAGAACTCAATTTTGAGTATGTCTGATGTGCAGCAATATAACAAATATGAGCAGAGATGTCATAAGACTCAATGATGTGCATTTCCGCCATGCATCACAAGACCAGAAAGTACAGACCACCTTCCCTGTTGTATTTTTCTGATCTATAGCCAAATAAGGCAGTACCTTTAGGATATAACAGACAACAACCAAGCTTCAGTGCAGTGCATTTCTGATGTACAGCAATATACACCTTATGAGCAGAAATGTCACAAATCTCAATGTGCATTTCTGCTGTGCCACAAAACATCCCAGCAAGGACAAACCTTCACTAATGAGGTCTACTGGTGTGCAACTGAGGAGTCATGGTGTATCCCTTTATGAAATAACCAAACAGAGCAATTTTATCCCTAGGCATAGCCTGGGCTGTAGATACTAACACTTCACCCCCAGTGAAGGAACAAATTCTAAAAATGGTTAGACACCTTACTATAGTAGCTGTTGTCCTACCTTACCTCCGTAGACTGAGCAAACGCTAGCCAGCTCACACACAGGTGGGGCTGATCAGAAACTAAAGTCTCAATGAGCCCAGCCCTAGAGACCAATTTAGGACAGCCTCTAGAAAAGGTGATCACCAATTTAGCCTGGAGGAAAATAGCCACCTGCAGGCCTTAAACAAGCAATCATGTATCTATCTAGCTCTTGCATATGTTTGCACAGAAAATCCTTAATTAAAGGATATAGGAAGCGATTTATGGTAAATCGCCTTTAGATCTGTCACTGAGTTGACTGCAGCCCAAACCAACAAAAAGGTTTTTCTTACCTCCTGCACTTTAATATAACCACAATGTAAAGGTGGAGTGGGAGATTGGAGCTTATGACTTCAGATTCCTAGCAGCTGGGCTAATAGGGCCATATAACCTAGTGCACCTGCTGACCAGGAGAGCTTACTCCTGAAACCTTCAACCATTGCACAATCCATAAATTGTTCAGTGGTATACCTGGCCTGTAAGGAACTCTTTGTATCTACCAGGTCCCCCCCCCCCCCCTTCGCTCTATTCATCCCTACTAATGTCCCACAACCGGACATGTAGGGAGAGTCTGGAAACCTACTGTTGTGATAACCACAGTGTCTCTGCTGTAAGAGGGAGCTGTGGCTGGTGGTTTTAGCAGTAGCTTCTGGGCTATTTTGTTATACAGACCCCAGGTCTTGCACTGCACCACTTAGTAAATACAGGGGGAAGGGGAAGAAATGCCTTACCTACCTCTTTCCCATCTGAGGTGGTTTAGGCACACTCGCTCCACTGCACCACTTGTCCACCATACAGCATCTCTGATGCAAGAGGGAGCTGTAGCTGGTGTTTTTAGCAGAAGCTTCTGGGCTATTTGAATCTAGACCCCAGGGGAGATTATCTCAAATGCCCAGAAACCATCTGGCTGGGATTGGGGATTTTGGAGCTAAATTCCCAAGGTAAAGGAAAGTACTCACCGTTGTAGTCTTCCCCTTTTTCCACAGCCACCGGGCTTGCTTTTCCATCCTTATGGTCCACACGCAAGGAGGATAGCCGCCAAAGTGCCCCCCCAACTGCTGTCCCCGTAGGGAGCTGCAAGGTTATGCTGTGTCCTGCCAGTCAGTATATACACCTGGGGGGGTAATGCCGTACGTTCCTCATTCCATTCTGAGGTGGTTTAGGCAGACATCCACCGTAGTGAACTGGTGCCTCCTCGAAAGGAGGATGTGGGAGCCTGCTACTGCTGACTCTCAGCCTTCCCTCCTGGGTAAGAACGCGGGTCGTTCAGGCGGCGCCCTCCCCAGCAGCCCACGCGAGCTACCAGGGGCCCAGGAGTCGGGGGCCCTGGAAAGAACTGACAGCCAGCACCCCTGTCTGAACGGACGCCCGAACAGGTAAGGGGGGGAGACAGGAAAAAGGCCCCTGAAGTTCTGGGGACACCACTGTACCCAGGGGCCTTCAGCTCTCAGGGGGGCTCTTCCAGTTTCTGCTGCCCCCCCTGAGGAAAGGATAGGGGAACCCCCCAGGAAGGATAAACATATCCGGCCAGACCCAGAGGCCCATCAGGTACTAACCAGGCCCGACCCTGCTTTGCCTCCGAGATCATACGAGATCGGGCAGGCGGCGCCCTCTTTCACTTTCAGGGTGATGTGGCCGTAGGCCTTCCCCAGGCATTTGGTCCGGCTCCCAGGGGGGGACCACCAGCCCCAGGCTTCGGGTCATTTGGAAAAAAACAAACGGTTTCGCTGTGTAGGGAGAAACACAATCAAAAACTGAGGATCAAGGGGAAGGGTGGGGACTTAAAACAGCTGTCGATTGATTGTGTTTCCTGTAGGGAGGAGCATCTCATCTCTCAGGTGTGCCGTCCTGGAAGATGACTAGAGAAATGTTCTTTCATCTCTGGTTTCTTTTGAAGATTGTGTCTTAGGGAAGTGAGACGTTTATATGCTAGTTCTCTATTGTTAGGCAAACGTCGTCTTTGTGGTCTAAAGGGAAGAGGTGCAACCCAGCTATTAGTCCCCTCTTTCTCCATACTCTTTTCCATAACTTCTAAGAAGAGCCTATCCTCAATGGACATTGCTACCTGGTTGTCTTCCTTTGTTCTCCTGAACACTTGCTTCCTAAGTTGCTTTGGTCATTGTCATAGGTATTGCTGTCACAGAAGGGACTTAGAAAGGGAAGAGGTACAGGATTGTTGTGTGGTAGCTCCTTTATGAGGATGTGATTTTGACAGGGTTGGAAAAGAGAAGAAGGACGACCATTCGAGGGTACTAGTGAGCAGGTTATTAACAGATGCAGGTTTGTGTGCACCTCCTAGGCAAACATCACCTATAATGACCCACCTTAGATCCAGTTTTTGGGCATATGGGGCATTTTCAGGACCATTGATCAGTTTTCTTACTTTGTGGACTTGCAAGATATCCCTCCCTAGGAGTAAGAATATCTGAGCCTGATCATCTAGTTCTGGTATGAGATGTGCTATGTGGTTCAAGTGAGTCTGGTGAGCTGCTGCGTCTGGTGTAGGGATCTCTGATCTGTTGTCTGTCATCTGGTTGCACTCTATTATGGTCGGTAAGCTTAGGCATGTCTTACCATCCATAGATTCAATTTGTAGGCCGTCAGCTCTTCTCCCTGCCACTTCCACTGTACCTGCACAAGTCCTAAGGGAGTAAGGACTGTTGGGGCCTTTAAGGTTTAGAATGTCAAAAAACACAGATCTAGCTAGTGACTTATTACTCTGATCATCCAAGATGACGTAGAGCTTAACTGCTTTGTCTCTGCATCCTTTTGGGTAAATTCTCATGAGACAGATGTTAGAGCAGGATCTGCCACTTGTACTTCCTTTGCAGACTTCAGTGCACTGTGAAGTGATTGCTATTGCATCTGTACTAGAGTCTTTGGTCTCCCTGCTTTGCTCCTTGTCCCTATGAACAGGTGGGAAAGTTCTTGGAGTAGGCCTTGGGTGTAGAGCTGTGTTGTGGTCTGTGCTATCACATTCTGTACATTTTACACTGACCTTACAATCCTTGTCAAAATGTGTGGATGAGGAGCAGCACTTGTAACAGATGTTGTTCTCTTTGAGGAAAGCTTTGCGATCCTGGATGGTCTTTGTCCTGAAGGCTCTCAGAAGAGGATGTGGCATCTTATGTAGAGGGCAGAACGTAGTAGGGTCGCTGTCTCGATTCTCTGGCTGAGACTCTGCAAATCTGTGGGAAGCAATGTTTGTTTTGTGCACTGCTACTGGAGCTCTGAGTTGTTTAGGATCAGAAGAAGTGGTATAAGACACTGGAAAAATTAAGCTAGGGTCATCTTTCATTCCTGCTTGTCTGTCTACAAAGTCCACAAACTCACTAAAGGATGGAAAAGGCACATTGTGTTTTCGTTTGTAGTTAAAGCCATGAGTAATCCATATTTCATGTAACTCATAAGGAAGTTTCTGTGCTAAGAAGTTAATACCTCTTGCAGAGTCAAGATAAGAAAGGCCAGGTAAGTCTCCTTCTGCTTTAGGCACTTGTAACTCCATACACAGGTCACTGAATTCTCTGAGTCTTTAGTAACCTCTGCTAGGTATTTTTGGGAAGTCTCCTAATCTTTTAAACAGTGTACTCTCTATAGCCTCTGATGAGCCATAACATCTATCCAGTCTGTTCCAGATGTTTGCAAGGCCTGCCTCAGGGTGGTTTATGATAATGTCTCTGATCCTTTTGGCATGTTCAACAGAATCATTGCCAAGCCACTTTACGAGGTCTATCTGGTCCCTGCAGGATAGATCTAGACCTTGAATGGCACTCTGGAAAGAGGATCTCCATGCCCTGTAGTGTTGGGGGCGATCACTGAATATGATTGACAAGTCCTTGGGTAACCAACTCTCTCTTGGCCAGGAACTTGGCAAAGTCTACAGTAGCCTGATTGGCATTGGGGTAAGCTGCTGGTGTATTGTGGAGCAGTGTAAAGGCATACCTGGTAAAAGTCTCTTCTTTAGGCTCGCTGGGTTCAAACTTGCTTAAGGTTGGCAGTTCGTACCGGCTCGTTGCATACACCTTTGGAGTGAAGACTGGTGTTTGATGCTTGTATGAAGACATGTAGAGTAGAAGGTTTGGTTGGAGATAGCTTGCTGCAATTTAAGAGATGCTTCCTGGTGGGCTAGCTCTTCTTCCAGGTGTAATCTTTCCTTCTCTCTCTCTCTTGTTCCATGCATACTTTTTCTTGCTCTCTCTCTTGCTCCAAGTGTACTCTTTCCTTCTCTCTCTTGTTCACGTGTCACCTTTTCTGTATCAAGGTGGGCCTTTTCTTTTTTCATCTAAAACTTTTGGTCTGCGAATGCGGCCCTAGCTTTTGCTGCTTCGGCTTTTGAACGGGCGATAGCTGCTGCATTTACAACAGATGACTTAGATGAGCTTGCTCGTGAACGTGTTTTGTAAGATGTCCCACTGTGAGACATGGCTGTGGGGATGAAGCGGTCTTGCTGTATAGAGACCTTTCTAGTGTCGATGCTGCTTGATAGAGCATGTCTGTGTAGCATGGCTGCTTGCTTCGCCTGCCGCAGGCCTGTAGCTTTAAGGCTTCTGACTGTATCACAGGTCAATTAGTTTCAGTATAAATCACACAAATAGGAAACATGATGGGAACACAAAGACACTGAATTTCAAAAGAGCCAACTTCCCTAAACTACAAACCTTGCTAAAAGGCATAAATTGGTATAAAATATTAGGAACAAAGAATACGGAGGAGAGATGGGTTTGCTTTAAGAGCATATTAAATAAGGGCATTAGCCTATGTATCCCATTGGGTAATAAATTTAAAAGAGCGAACAAACATCCTGGATGGCTTAACTCCAATGTAAAAATGCATATAAAAGCAAAGGAGAAGGCCTTCAAAAAATACAAGGTTGAGGGATCATCCTCAGCATTCAGAATTTATAAAGAATGCAATAAGAAATGTAAGGGTGCAATTAGGATGGCTAAGATAGAACATGAAAGACACATAGCGCAGGAGAGCAAAAAAAATCCCAAGAAATTCTTTAAGTATGTAAACAGTAAAAAAGGGAGGACAGACCATATTGGCCCCATAAAGAATGAGGAAGGACATCTGATTACAAAGGATGGGGAGATGGCAAAGGTATTGAATTTATTCTTCTCCTCAGTCTTCACGAGTGAATCGGGGGGCTTCAGTAACCAAAACTGCAGTGTTTATCCTCATGACACAACACAGGAAGCACCTACATGGTTAACAGAGGACAGAATTAAAATTAGACTTGAGAAACTTAACATTAATAAATCACCGGGACCAGATGGCTTGCATCCGAGGGTACTTAGGGAACTCAGTCAGGTGATTGCCAGACCGTTGTTCCTAATTTTTACAGACAGTCTATTGACTGGAATGGTACCAGCTGATTGGAGAAAAGTCAATGTAGAACCAATATTTAAAAAGGGCCCAAAAAACATCCCTGGGAATTACAGACCAGTTAGCCTAACATCAATAGTATGTAAACTCTTGGAGGGGATGATAAGGGACTATATACAAGATTTTAGTAATAAGAATGATATCATTAGCAGTAATCAGCATGGATTCATGAAGAATCGTTCTTGCCAAACCAATCTATTAACCTTCTATGAGGAGGTGAGTTGCCATCTAGATAAAGGAAGGCCCGTAGACGTGGTGTATCTGGATTTTGCAAAAGCATTTGACACAGTTCCCCGTAAACGTTTACTGTACAAAATAAGGTGCGTTGGCATGGACCATAGGGTGAGTACATGGATTGAAAACTGGCTACAAGGGCATGTTCAGAGGGTGGTGATAAATGGGGAGTACTCAGAATGGTCAGGGGTGGGTAGTGGGGTTCCCCAGGGTTCTGTGCTGGGACCAATCCTATTTAATTTGTTAATAGACGACCCGGAGGATGGGATAAACAGTTCAATCTCTGTATTTGCAGACGATACTAAGCTAAGCAGGGCAATAACTTCTCCGCAGGATGTGGAAATCTTGCAAAAAGACCTGAACAAATTAATGGGGTGGGCGACTACATGGCAAATGAGGTTCAATGTAGAAAAATGTAAAATAATGCATTTGGGTGGCAAAAATATGAATGCAATCTATACACTGGGGGGAGAACCTCTGGGGGAATCTAGGATGGAAAAGGACCTGGGGGTCCTAGTAGATGATAGGCTCAGCAATGGCATGCAATGCCAAGCTGCTGCTAATAAAGCAAACAGAATATTGGCATGCATTAAAAGGGGGATCAACTGCAGAGATAAAACGATAATTCTCCCGCTCTACAAGACTCTGGTCCGGCCGCACCTGGAGTATGCTGTCCAGTTCTGGGCACCAGTCCTCAGGAGGGACGTACTGGAAATGGAGCGAGTACAAAGAAGGGCAACAAAGCTAATAAAGGGTCTGGAGGATCTTAGTTATGAGGAAAGGTTGCAAGCACTGAACTTATTCTCTCTGGAGAAGAGACGCTTGAGAGGGGATATGATTTTAATTTACAAATACTGTACTGGTGACCCCGCAATAGGGATAAAACTTTTTCGCAGAAGAGAATTTAATAAGACTCGTGGCCACTCATTACAATTAGAAGAAAAGAGGTTTAACCTTAAACTACGTAGAGGGTTCTTTACTGTAAGAGGGGCAAGGATGTGGAATTCCCTTCCACAGGCGGTGGTCTCAGCGGGGAGCATTGATAGCTTCAAGAAACTACTAGATAATCACCTGAATGACCGCAATATACAGGGATATGTAATGTAATACTGACACAATCACACACATAGGTTGGACTTGATGGACTTGTGTCTTTTTTCAACCTCACCTACTATGTAACTATGTAACTATGTAACTATGTAACTATGTATGGGTACTGTGTAGCCCGGGGCTGTACAGACTTCCGAAGTCAGCTTATCTTCCTTCAGTAGTTAGCGTAAAAATGTCACTGTTCTGTCTATGGGACAGATAGCTAAACCTGACTATCCCAATAAATTCAGATACCATATTTCTTTGATCTTAGTTTTATTGGAACAAGCCAGGTGAAACTGCAAAATAACAAATAGACCTCAATAAGTATAATATCACATACAATACAGCATACATTGCATAAACAATGATATACAGTACAAGATGCAATAATAAAAACTTACTTTTTAAGTTCTCTAAGGGGTGATGACGATAGATTGAGAAAGACATGACTTGCTTCCTGCAATGTGTTGAAAAGAATGGTGGCTGGTTCACTTCCTGTTAAGATTCTACCTAGAATTCCCTGCTTGCTGAAAACTTCCTTACACATACAATAAAAAAATAAAACAGAACTGCAGCAATACCAAAAAGGAACGCTAGATGGAGCCTGCATACTACATATGATTGTCTTAAGTAAATTACACATTTTGCATGTAAATTTAACAACACAGGTACAAATAAGGTACAAATAATCAGCAAGACATCTGGTGGACAGAACAGAGGGGTCTGAGTGCTGGGGGGATATCTTGGGTGTAGAGGGGTCAGAGTGCTTGGGATATCTAGGGTGTAGAAGGGTCAGAGTGTTGAGGGGGATATCTGGGATGCATAAAGGGATCTTGGGTGTAGAGGGGTCAGAGTGCTTGGGGGATATCCAGGGTGTAGAGGGGACAGAGTGATTGGGGGATATCTGGGGTGTAGAGGGGTCAGAGTGCTGAGGGGGATATCTGGGGAGTATAGGGGTCAGAGTTCTAGGGGGATATCTGGGGAGTATAGGGGTCAGAGTTCTAGGGGGATATCTGAGGTATAGAGGGGTCAGAGTGCTAGGGGTTTATCTTGGTTGTAGAGGGGTCAGAGTGCTAGGGGGATATCTGGGGTGTAGAGGGGTCAGAGTGCTACGGGGATATCTAGGGTGTAGAGGGGTCAGAGTGCTAGGGTGATATATAGGGTGTAGAGGGGTCAGAGTGCTTGGGGATATCTGAGGTGTAAAAGGGTCAGAATGCTGGGTGGATATCTAGGGTGTAGAGGGGTCAGAGAGCTTGGGGATATCTGGGGTGTAAAGGGGTCCGAGTGCTGGGGGTTATCTGGGGTGTAAAGGGGTCTGAGTGCTAGGGGGATATCTAGGGTGTGGAGAAGCAAGAGTGCTGGGGGGATATCTGGGGTATAGAGGGGTCAGAGTGAATTGGGATACTGGGGTGTAGAGGGATCAGAGTGCAGGGGGGATTTCTTGGGTGTAGAGGGGGTCAGAGTGCTGGGGGGATATATAGGGTGTAGAGGGGTCAGAGTGCTGGGGGTATTTCTGGGGTGTAGAAGGGTCAGAGTGCTGGGGGGATATATAGGGTGTAGATGGGTCAGAGTGCTTGGGGGTATCTAGGGTGTAGAGGGGTCAGAGTGCTGGGGGATATCTGGGGTGTATAGGGGTCATAGTACTGAGGGGGATATTTGGGGTGTAGAAAGGGATCAGAGTGCTAGAGGGGGGTATCTGGGGTGTAGAGAGGTCGGAGTGCTGGGGGGATATCTGGGGTGTAGAGGGGTCAGAGTGCTGGGGAGGATGTTTGGGGGAAAAGAGGGGTCAGAGTGCTGAGGGTGATATCTGAGATGCAAAGAGGGATCAGAGTGCTGGAGGGGGATATCTGGGGTGTAGAGAGGTCGGAGTGCTGGGGGGATATCTGGGGTATAGTGGGGTCAGAATGCTAGGTGGCTATCTAGGGTGTAAAGGGGTCAGAGTGCTGTGGTATATCTGGGGTGTAGAGGGATCAGAGTGCAGGGGGGATATCTGGGGTGTAGAGGGGTCAGAGTGCTCGGCGATATCTGGGGTGTAGAGGGGTCAGAGTGCTGGGGGGATATCTGGGGTGCAGAGGGGTCTGAGTACTGGGGGGATATCTAGGGTGTAGAGGGGTCAGAGTGCTGGGGGATATCTAGGGTGTAGAGGGGTCAGAGTGCTGAGTTGGATATCTGGGATGCAGAGAGGGATCAGAGTGCTGGAGGGGGATATCTGGGGTGTAGAGGGGTCAGAGTGCTGGGGGGATATCTATGGTGTAGAGGGGTCAGAGTGCTGGGGGGATATATAGGGTGTAGAGGGGTGAGAGTACTTGGGGTGTATCTGGGGTGTAGAGTGGTCAGAGTGCTGGTAGGATATCTGGGATGCAGCGAGGGATCATAGTGCGGGGGTGGAATATCTGGGGTGTAGAGAGGTCTGAGTTCTTGGGGGATAACTGGGGTGTAAAGGGGTCCGAGTGCTGGGGAGATATCTGGGGTATAGTGGGGTCAGAATGCTAGGGGGATACCTAGGGTGTAGAGGGGTCAGAGTGCTGGGGTATATCTGGGGTGTAAGGTCTGAGTGCTGGGGGGATATCTTGCATATAGAGGGTTCAGAGTGCTGAGGGGGTTATCAAGGGTGTAGAGGGGTCAGAGTGATTGGGGATATCTGGGGTGTGGAGGGGTCAGAGTGCTGGGGGGATTTCTGGGGTGTATAGGGGGTCAGAGTGCTGGGGGTATTTCTGTGGTGCAGAGGTGTCAGAGCGCTGGGGGGATATATAGGGTGTAGAGGGGTCAGAGTGCTTGGGGGATATCTGGGTGTAGAGGGGTCAGAGTGCTGGGGGATATTTGAGGTGCAGCGAGGGATCAGAGTGCTGGAGGGGGATATCTGGGGTGTAGAGAGGTCAGAGTACTGGGGGGATATCTGGGGTGTAGAGAGGTCAGAGTACTGGGGGGATATCTGCGGTATAGAGGGGTCAGAGAGCTGAGGGGGATATCTGGAATGCCGAGAGGGATCAGAGTGCTGAAGGGGGATATCTGGGGTGTAGAGAGGTCGGAGTGCTGGGGGGATATCTGGGGCGTAGAGGGGTCAGAGTGCTGGGGGATATCTGGGGTGCTGGGGGGATATCTGGGGCGTAGAGGGGTCAGAGTGCTGGGGGATATCTGGGGTGCTGGGGGATATCTGGGGTGCAGAGGGATATCTTGGGTGTAGAGGGATATCTTGGGTGTAGAGGGATATCTTGGGTGTAGAGGGATCAGAGTGCTGGGGGATATCTAGGGTGTAGAGGGGTCCGAGTGCTGCGGGGATATCTGGGTTATAGTGGGGTCAGAATACTAGGTGGATACCTAGGGTGTAAAGGGGTCAGAGTGCTGTGGTATATCTGGGGTGTAGAGGGGTCAGAGTGCAGGGGGGATAACTGGGGTGTGGAGGGATCAGAGTGCAGGGGGGATATTTAGGGTACAGAGGGGTCTGAGTGCTGGGGGGATATCTGGAGTGTAGAGGGGTCCTAGTGCTGCGGGGATATCTGGGGTATAAGAGAATATGAAAACACTGCGCTCTAATAGCAAAAATAAAATATATGTGAGCCAGCAGCTGCATACATTGTGACAAACAATAACTGGTAACTGGGAAAAAATGCAGCGCTAAGAAATATTGGGAAGTTAGGGTATAGTGAAACAATTAAGTAAGAGATGCTGTACTGAACAGTAAAGCATATGTGCAAAAACCATAAGTGAAGTGAAATGAAGAAACACAGTATAAAGTGTCCACATATGGTAAATGGATGATTCCAAACTCAAATTAATAAGAGGAACTGGTATGGACCAAAAAATGATGTGAGACTGGAAATTAAAGTCAATGGTGCATGGTGTGGATCTGTGACTGAGTCAACAACGGGGTACAGAACTTCCGTAGCTGTAAACCAACATCTCGATATGGGGCATCAGAATGAAAACATCAGGAAGATAAGATGGGTACTCTTACCAGATGACGTGGACTCCACTGTCGTATGACATGGAGTCAATGGTGCATGGAGCCAAACCTAGGCTGGAAAACGATATCCGGAACGGTGGAACCTCTGTCTCACTTCTCAACTTCTCTGGTGGGGTGAAGAAACATCAGGAAGGGCCGCCAACTGGATATCAGCCAATAGACCTCAAGGATGTGTTCCAAGGAGAAGCCGGGGACAGATTTGATCCAGACCCCGTGATGGAAGTAGGGCTACTAGAAGGCAGTTTCTTGCATCGGGATAATATGCAAATAAAAAATAAAAAGCTTCTTCATAGTGCAGGTAAACCAGGGATTTTTATTTCTAAAAATACCATACAAAAAATGGATAAAAGTGATCACAATTGAAATAAAATCTAAGCAGCGTAAGGAAGGAGAGATCGTCCGACGCGTTTTTCGACCAAGAGGGTCTTCAACAGGGGCATGAGCTTCCTCCTTCACGCTGCTCCTATATATAAATATCTAATCCAATAAGATAACCCCTATAGCCAATCACAGTGGAGCTACAAAGATCAAGTAATCAGGAACTGGATCCTGTTGATCGCTAGACCAATCAGAATCATGAATAAAACAGCCGGTGAGTGTAGGACCCAATAGCGCAATCTAATAGTGAGACTGACGCCTGGAGACCTCCCCACCGCATGGCAAACAATAGTGGACATCACTTCCTGGTAATGCATCACTTCCTGCTCATGTGATATGGGGTGAAGGGGCGGTGTCCCGGCTCCCTGACCCAATCAACAACCACCAAAAGGTGCACAGGATGGGAGAGGGTAGTCACGGAAACTGAATCTCCTCAGCTCAAGTCCTGATAACATGATCGGATCTGGTGCTGTCACATGGCTAAAAACATCAATGTGAAAATAAACAATAATAATGGCAAACACTAGATGGCAGCACTAAAGTGAAATAGTGCTAGCAAGCGGTGATAAACCAAAACAGAAAATAAGCATTACTGAACGATACTAAGCAGCATTACCTAAATCGGACACAAGATGTCCCAAATAGATCTATACCAGTACATACAAAATATACATAGCAATGAAAGAAAAAATTATAAAAACATTAACATGGCTGTTAGGTAATCTATTACAAATAATCAATATATTGAATTGAATAAATAAATATAATTTCCCAATATATGATTGGAACGGAAAATTAGGAAATAAAAACATAGAACAAATTGGTATTGTAAGGAAAAGGAATAAATGAAAAAAGACACTGATAATAACGCAATAATAAATCAGCAAAAAAAGGGGAAGGGGGGGGCAAATGAAACCCCCATACCTTAAAGGGACATAAAAAATGAACAAGCGGAAATGGAAAAATCGTACATGAAAAATACATGACTACTAGGATGTATTGATAAACGAGTTGAGGTCCCACTCGACGTTCATCCCAAACGGAAAGAAGGACCTCAACTCGTAGATCCAGTAGGTTTCGAGGCGTGATACGCCACGTAATCGCGATTCACCCCTCCAGTGTGGGACAAATCTGTCTGTGACCTGGAAGAGGGTGCCTGAAGGGTCTCTATTATGATGTTGCAAATAGTGTCTCGGTACTGTATGTTTGCTCTTTCCCCCTTTAATGCCGGTGATATGCTCATTGACACGAATGGAGAAGGTCCTGATGGTACGTCCGACATATTGTTTATGACAAGGACATGTTATCAAATAAACAATATATTGAGATGCACATGTGACAAACTCCTTCATGTGATATACACGAGACGTTACTGTGGATGTAAAGGTTAGTAGCTTTTGCCTGCCTGCACTATTGTGGTGGCATACGTTGCACTTACGGCAAGGGTAAAAACCCTTGCAGTCTTGGAAGAAGGATATCTTTTTGGGTGGATCGATAACATTAGGGGCAATCTGCCCCTGAATGGATCGTGCACCTCTAAAAATCACTGGTGTTCGTTCGGGAAGAACGGGACCCAATAGTCTATCATTCAAAAGCACCCTCCAATGTTTCTTAAGGATGTTTTTGACCTGTTTAGACTGTATAGAATGCGTGGTGATGAAAGCCCACTTAAAACTAGAGTCTGAGGTATTTTTGGGACGCTCCATCAATGTGGCCGTTCTCTCCACAGCCAAGACGGCATTAATCTCCTCATCCAAATGGTCTAGTCCATAACCCTTTTCAAGAAATCTTTTCTTGAGCAACTGTGATTGGACTAAAAAATCGGATGTTTTACTGCAGTTGCGGCGTAGCCTAAGGAATTGGCCACGTGGGATTGCTTTAAGCCATTGTTCTTGATGGCAACTCTCGATCGGAATGTACCCATTCCGGTCGGTGGGTTTAAAACAGGTTTTGAATTCCAAGTGGTCCTCCATGGCCATAATCTCTAAATCAAGGAAATGAACATGAGAGGAGCTGGCCTCATAGCTTAGGGAGATACCCCTACCATTGGCGTTTAGGATGGTCATATAGTCATCCAGGGACTGGCGATCTCCATCCCATAACTAACTAATCTTAGTTCCTGTACTCTGACCAAGGCAGAACAAACAGTCCTTGACAAAGGTCTGAAATTCGTTCCTCCCAGACCCCTTAATAGGTTCTCTACCTTCATTAATGTTCTTAAGTACACACGAAAACTCAGTGTCCAGAGACATTTTTTGGCTCAAACCATCCTACCTTCCCAGACGGAGAGTATTACTCCTCGAATTTCAGCCACCACGTCCGAATCAAGGACTGTCTTGCACTCGGGATTGAGCAATCCCTCCTTATTCAATCCCCCTGGGTCTTTGGCCCCCTCAGTACAGGTGTTTAAAAATCTTGTGCTGGAAGACCTTGAAAAATTGTCTAATAAAAAAAGAGTTTATATTAAATCTGAGATTAAAAAGGGACTTGAAATGTTGTGCGAAAGGAAAAATCTCATTATCCGCCCCGCAGATAAGGGGGGTGGTATTGTAGTTTTGGATAAAGCCAATTATCTTAAGGAAATGTATAGACTGTTGAGTGATACTGACACATATAGTGTCATTCCTAATGACCCGACCACCATTTATAAAAAAAGAGTTATTACATCTTGTTAATGAGGGTTTTTCTTTAGGGATTCTGAACAAAAAAGAAAAAAGCTTTTTGGTCCCCCTTGCTCCTCGTGTCCCTACAATTTATTATCTTCCCAAGGTCCATAAGGACCCAGTCAATCCCCCTGGCCGACCCATAGTCAGCGAGATTGACTCGGTCACAGCTCGAATTGGTAAATACGTGGACCACTATTTACAACCACTGGTTAGATCTACCGCTTCTTATTTAAAGGATACGAGGGACACCATCAAACTTTTAGAATCCACGCCTTTCAAAAAAGGGATGCTCCTTGCCACAGCCGATGTGGCGGCACTTTATACATGCATACCCCATCGGTTTGGTTTTGAAGTGGTCAAGAGTTTTTTATCTAGGGATTCTCAACTTCCCCTCCTACAGCGTAACTTTATTATGCAACTGTTGCGTTTTGCCACTCGGCACAATTACTTCTGGTTTCAGAACCAGTTCTTCTTACAGAAGAGAGGCGTGGCTATGGGCGCTAAATTCGCGCCCAGCCTCGCCAATCTTTTTATGGCACAATGGGAGGAGGATGTCGTCTATGTTGACTGGAGGCCGGAGTTAGTCCTCTGGGCCAGGTACATAGACGACATCCTCCTCCTATGGGATGGAGATAGATCGCCAGTCCCTGGATGACTATATGACCATCCTAAACTCCAATGATAGGGGTATCTCCCTAAGCTATGAGGCCAGCTCCTCTCATGTTCATTTCCTTGATTTAGAGATTATGGCCATGGAGGACCACTTGGAATTCAAAACCTATTTCAAACCCACCGACCGGAATGGGTACATTCTGGTCGAGAGTTGCCATCAAGAACAATGGCTTAAAGCAATCCCATGTGGCCAATTAATTAGGCTACGCCGCAACTGCAGTAAAACATCCGATTTTTTAGTCCAATCACAGTTGCTCAAGAAAAGATTTCTTGAAAAGGGTTATGGACTAGACCATTTGGATGAGGAGATTAATGCCGTCTTGGCTGTGGAGAGAACGGCCACATTGATGGAGCGTCCCAAAAATACCTCAGACTCTAGTTTTAAGTGGGCTTTCATCACCATGCATTCTATACAGTCTAAACAGGTCAAAAACATCCTTAAGAAACATTGGAGGGTGCTTTTGAATGATAGACTATTGGGTCCCGTTCTTCCCGAACGAGCACCAGTGATTTTTAGAGGTGCACGATCCATTCAGGGGCAGATTGCCCCTAATGTTATCGATCCACCCAAAAAGATATCCTTCTTCCAAGACTGCAAGGGTTTTTACCCTTGCCGTAAGTGCAACGTATGCCACCACAATAGTGCAGGCAGACAAAAGCTACTAACCTTTACATCCACAGTAACGTCTCGTGTATATCACATGAAGGAGTTTGCCACATGTGCATCTCAATATATTGTTTATTTGATAACATGTCCTTGTCATAAACAATATGTCGGACGTACCATCAGGACCTTCCCCATTCGTGTCATTGAGCATATCTCCGGCATTAAAGGGGGAAAGAGCAAACATACAGTACCGAGACACTATTTGCAACATCATAATAGAGACCCTTCAGGCACCCTCTTCCAGGCCATAGACAGATTTGTCCCACACTGGAGGGGTGAATCGCGATTACGTGGCGTATCACGTCTCGAAACCTACTAGATCTATGAGTTGAGGTCCTTCTTTCCGTTTGGGATGAACGTCGAGTAGGACCTCAACTCGTTTATCAATACATCCTAGTAGTCATGTATTTTTCATGTACGATTTTTCCATTTCCGCTTGTTCATTTTTTATGTCCCTTTAAGGTATGGGGGTTTCATTTGCCCCCCCCTTCCCCTTTATTTTTGCTGATTTATTATTGCGTTATTATCAGTGTCTTTTTTCATTTATTCCTTTTCCTTACAATACCAATTTGTTCTATGTTTTTATTTCCTAATTTTGCGTTCCAATCATATATTGGGAAATTATATTTATTTATTCATTTATTCAAATCAATATATTGATTATTTGTAATAGATTACCTAACAGCCATGTTAATATTTTTATAATTTTTTCTTTCATTGCTATGTATATTTTGTATGTACTGGTATAGATCTATTTGGGACATCTTGTGTCCGATTTAGGTAATGCTGCTTAGTATCGTTCAGTAATGCTTATTTTCTGTTTTGGTTTATCACCACTTGCTAGCACTATTTCACTTTAGTGCTGCCATCTAGTGTTTGCCATTATTATTGTTTATTTTCACATTGATGTTTTTAGCCATGTGACAGCACCAGATCCAATCATGTGATCGGGACTTGAGCTGAGGAGATTCGGTTTCCGTGACTACCCTCTCCCATCCTGTGCACCTTTTGGTGGTTGTTGATTGGGTCAGGGAGCCGGGACACCGCCCCTTCACCCCACATCACATGACCAGGAAGTGATGCATTACCAGGAAGTGATGTCCACTATTGTTTGCCATGTGGTGGGGAGGTCTCCAGGCGTCAGTCTCACTATTAGACTGCGCTATTGGGTCCTACACTCACCGGCTGTTTTATTCATGATTCTGATTGGTCTAGCGATCAACAGGATCCAGTTCCTGATTACTTGACCTTTGTAGCTCCACTGTGATTGGCTATAGGGGTTATCTTATTGGATTAGATATTTATATATAGGAGCAGCGTGAAGGGGGAAGCTCATGCCCCTGTTGAAGACCCTCTTGGTTGAAACGCGTTGGGCGATCACCCCCTTCCTTACGCTGCTTAGGTTTTATTTCAATTGTGATCACTTTTATCCATTTTTTGTATGGTATTTTTAGAAATAAAAATCTCTGGTTTACCTGCACTATGAAGAAGCTTTTTATTTTTTATTTGCATATTATCCCAATGCAAGAAACTGCCTTCCAGTAGCCCTACTTCCATCACGGGGTCTGGATCAAATCTGTCCCCGGCTTCTCCTTGGAACACATCCTTGATGTCTATTGGCTGATATCCAGTTGGCGGCCCTTCCTGATGTTTCTTCACCCCACCAGAGAAGTCGAGAAGTGAGACAGAGGTTCCACCGTTCCGGATATCGTTTTCCAGCCTAGGTTTGGCTCCATGCACCATTGACTCCATGTCATACGACAGTGGAGTCCACGTCATCTGGTAAGAGTACCCATCTTATCTTACTTCCTGATGTTTTCATTCTGATGCCCCATATCGAGATGTTGGTTTACAGCTACGGAAGTTCTGTACCCCGTTGTTGACTCAGTCACAGATCCACACCGTGCACCATTGACTTTAATTTCCAGTCTCACATCATTTTTTGGTCCATACCAGTTCCTCTTATTAATTTGAGTTTGGAATCATCCATTTACCATATGTGGACACTTTATACTGTGTTTCTTCATTTCACTTCACTTATGGTTTTTGCACATATGCTTTACTGTTCAGTACAGCATCTCTTAATTGTTTCACTACACCCTAACTTCCCAATATTTCTTATATCTGGGGTATAGTGGGGTCAGAATGCTAGGTGGATATCTAGGGTGTAGAGGGGTCAGAGTGCAGGGGGGATAACTGGGGTGTAGAGGAGTCTGAGTGCTGGGGGGATATTTAGGGTACAGAGGGGTCTGAGTGCTGGGGGGGGATATCAAGGGTGTAGAGGGGCCAAAGTGCAGGGCGGATATTTGGGGTGTAGAGGGGTCAGAGTGCTTGGGGGATATCTGGGTGTAGAGGGGTCAGAGTGCTGGGGGATATTTAGGGTGTAGAGGGGTCAGAGTGCTGAGGGGGATATTTGGGGTGCAGCGAGGGATCAGAGTGCTGGAGGGGGAGATCTGGGGTGTAGAGAGGTCGGAGTGCTGGGGGGGATATCTGGGGTGTAGAGAGGTCAGAGTGCTGGGGGGATATCTGGGGTATAGAGGGGTCAGAGAGCTGAGGGGGATATCTGGGATGCAAAGAGGGATCAGAGTGCTGGAGGGGGATATTTGGGGTCTAGAGAGGTTGGAGTGCTGGGGGAATATCTGGGGTATAGAGGGGTTAGAGTGCTAGGGTGATATGTAGGCTGTAGAGAGGTCAGAGTGCTGGGAGATATCTGGGGTGTAGAGGGGTCAGAGTGCTAGGGGGATATCTAGGGTGTAGAGGGGTGAGATTGCTTGGGGTGTATCTGGGGTGTAGAGGGGTCAGAGTGCTGGGAGGATATCTGGATGCAGCGAGGGATCAGAGTGTGGGGGGGGGGATAATTGGGGTGTAGAGGGGTCAGAGTGCTGAGGGGGATTCCTGGGGTGCAGAGGGGTCTGAGTGCTGGGGGGGGATATCTAAGATGTAGAGGGGTCAGTGTGCTGGGGGATATCTAAGGTGTAGAAGGGTCAGAGTGCTGGGGAGATATCTGAGGTGTAGAGGGGTCAGAGTGCTAGGGGGAAATCTAGGGTGTAGAGAGGTCAGAGTGCTTGGGGTGTAGAGGGGTGAGAGTGCTTGGGGTGTATCTGGGGAGTAGAGGGGTCAGAGTGCTGGGGGGGATATCTGGGATGCAGTGAGGGATCAGAGTGCGGGGGTGGGGATATCTGGGGTGTAGAGAGATCTGAGTGCTGGGGGATAACTGGGGTGTAAATGGGTTTGAGTGCTGGGGGGATATCTGGGGTATAGGGGGGTCAGAGTGTTAAGGGGATATCTAGGATGTAGAGGGGTCAGATTGCTGGGGGATATCTGGGGTGTAGAGGGGTCAGAGTGCTCGGGGGAATATCTGGGATGCAGAGAGGGATCAGAGTGCTTGGGGTGTATCTTGGGTGTAGAGGGGTCAGAGTGCTGGGGGGGATCTGGGATGCAGTGAGGGATCAGAGTGCGGGAGGGGAATATCTGGGGTGTAGAGAGATCTGAGTGCTGGGGGGATATCTGGGGTGTAAAAGTGTCCGAGTGCTGGCGGGATATCTTGGGTATAGTGGGGTCAGAGTGTTCGGGGGGATATCTGGGGTGTAGAGGGGTCAGAGTGCTCAGGGGAAAATCTGGGGTGTAGAGGGATCTGAGTGCTGGGGGGATATCTAGGGTATAGAGGGGTCAGAGTGCTGAGGGGGATATCAAAGGTGTAGAGGGATCAGAGTGCTGGGGGATATCTAGGGTGTAGAGGGGTCAGAGTGCTGGGGGGGAAGTCTGGGATATAGAGAGGTCAGAGTGCTAGGGGGAAATCTAGGGTGTAGAGGGGTCAGAGTGCTTGCGGATATCTGGGGTGTAGAGGGGCGTGAGTGCTGGGGGGATAGCTAGGGTGTAGAGGGGTCAGAGTGCTGGGGGATATCTGGGGTGTAAAGGAGTGTGAGTGCTGGGGGGATATCTAGAGCGTAGAGTGGTCAGAGTGCTGGGGGGATATCTGGGATGTAAAGGGGTCAGAGTGCTAGGGGGATATCTAGGTTGAAGAGGGGTCAGAAGGCTGTGGGGATATCTGGGGTGTAGAGGGGTCAGAGTGCTTGGGGATTATCTGGGTTGTAGATGGGGTTAGAGTGCTAGGGAGATATTTATGGTGAAGAGGGGTCAGAGGGCTAGGAGGATATCTAGGCTGTAAAGGGGACAGAGTGCATGGGGATTTCTGGGGAGTAGAGGGGTCAGAGTGCTGGGGGGATATCTAGGCTGTAGAGGGGTCAGAGTGCTGGGGGGGGATATCTAGGGTGTAGAGGGGTCAGAGTTCTGAGGGGGATATCTGGGATGCAGAGAGGGATCAGAGTGCTGGAGGGGGATATATGGGGTGTAGAGAGGTCAGAGTGCTGGGGTGATATTTGGGTTGTAGAGCGGTCAGAGTGCTAGTGGGATATCTAAGGTGTAGAGTGGTTAGAGTGCTGGGGGATATCTAGGTTGTAGAGGGGTCAGAGCAACGCTGTATCCTGGCCTAGGCCTACAAGGCCCAGGCCTAGGGCAGCACTTTGCAAGGGGGGCAGTACCGAAAGAGTCCACGCCAGCTTGAGCTACACTGTTAGCACCAGTCTTATGGAGCGGACTGTGCTGAGAGGCAAATTAGTCTAGCGCCCCCATAAAGCGGCCGTACTGCTTCCGTTATGCGGGCGGCCGGCATTCCGCAACTGTTGGGGGGGGGGCTTCTAATTTTGGCTGTTCTGTCATCCTGGACCACAAACCTTCCTCACTGTGCTATGTTTTCTACTGCACCATTGGCATGGTTATATCTTCTTAGTCCTCTCCATAAAATTATCAGAAATTTGTGCTTAAAGTTGAACTATAGGCAACACTTTTTTTTCCATTTTGGATAGAGTAAGGGAGGGTTATAACTCCTGTCAGTGTATTTTTTACCATTTCTGTCCCATTGCAGAGATTTACCTTCACGTCCTGCCCCATAGCCAAACAGGTAGTCAAAGGGAAGTCTATGCAAATTAAGGGAATCCATTGCTCTTTGCCCCCCAGGCCCTCAAAACTAGTGTCCCCACTCGAAAATTTCAGGGCGGATCTTAAACGAGTGTGGCCTTGACAGGAACTTTGACAGAAATTAGGTGGGAGAACAAGTTTAGTCAGGACTAGGGCAGCACAAGACCTAAATACACTACTGGGTCAGAGTGCTGGGGGGATATCTAAGGTGTAGAGGGTCAGTGCTAGGGGGATATCTAGGGAGTAGAGGGGTCAGAGTGCAGTGGGATTATCTGGGGTGTAGAGGGTTCAGAGCGCTAGGGGTATATCTAGGGTATAGAGGGGTGAAAGTGCAGGGGGGATATCTAGAGTGTAGAGGGGTCAGAGTGCTGAGGGGGATATCTGGGGTGTATAGGGGTCAGAGTGCTTGGGGACATCTGGGGTGTATAGGGGTCAGAGTGCTAGAGGGATATCTAGGGTGTAGAGGGGTCAGAGTGCTAGGGGGATATCTACGCTGTAGAATAGGGATGAGTCTAACTCGGCTCGCACCAGAACCTGCGAATGGACCGAAAGTTTGCACGAACTTTAGAACCCCATTAAAGTCTATGGGACTCGAACGTTCAAAATCAAAAGTACTAATTTTAAAGGCTAATATGCAAGTTATTTTCCTAAAAAGGGTTTGGGGACCTGTATCAATGCAAAAAAAAGTTTTTAAAACGGCCGTTTTTTCGGAAGCAGTGATTTTAATGATGCTTAAAGTGAAAAAAAAGTTAAATATTCCTTTAAATATCGTACCTGGGGGGTGTTTATAGTATCCCTGTAAAGTGGCGCCTTTTTACTCGTGCTTAGAACAGTCCCTGCACAAAAAGGAATAAAAGTCATTTAAAACTGCTTGCGGCTTTATTGTAACCCCGCACCCAAATTAAAAAAACAAAGGCGTGGGCCCCCCGGGCCCTATATACTCTGAACAGCAGTATACAGGTGGTGCAAACAAGACAGGGACTGTAGGTTTGTTGTCAAGTAGAATCTGTTTGTAAATTTGAACTGGTACATTTTTATAGTGTAGCTCCAGCCAAAAAATCTATTTTCAAGCTTTTTGGAAAACATAGCTGTCTGTGCACCTCTTCAGAAGATTTCACCTCACTTTCTGTCCCAATGACAAATGTTTTTTTGAAAATTTGGGGTTTTTAGTGAAACAAGGATTGGTGATAAAGCATCAGTGAAGAGGAGACACGTTTTTCCCATATTAACTCTTACAGGAGAGAATTTCCCTTCCTAGGGGTAAATTTAATCTCACTTCCTGTTGTCTCCTTCCGTTTGCAAGTAGGAGTCGTTTGTAAGTTGGATGTTTGAAAGTAGGGGCCTGCCCTATATACTCTGCAGAAATTAGGGCCTTAGGTGTTGGTGTTGCCACAACACTGTAAGCCCTCACAGTTACTCTTGGTGGGCACAGGAACGGGCCCTGCTGTGAAATATTAGATCAAGAGTTGTAATTGCATGCCATTGTTGAACAGTGGTAGAAAAATTGGGCCTTAGACCCCTTGCACACCGAGGGCGTTTTGCAGGCGCTATAGCGTTAAAAATAGCGCCTGCAATCCGCCCTGAAACAGCTGCAGCATTGTCTCCAGTGTGAAAGCCTGAGGTAACAGACCCGCGAGCTCCCAAAAAACCCTGGAGCTTATGTGTTTCAACTACTCCCAGCCCTTACCTGGCTTGAAGATAGATCCAATTATCCTAGCTGGTATATCATTATATTTTCTTTTCATTTTACCCACCTTTCTTTTTATTGATCTTGTCCCTCTTTTTTCCCCCCTTTTTTCTTTTTTTCCTTCTGCTTCTCCCTTTTCCTCCTCCCATTTTCCTCTTTCCCTTTTCCCCTTCCCCCCCTTTCTTTTTTCTCCCCCCCCCTCTTTTCTCTCTCTTTCCCCTCTTTTTTTCCTCTTTCTCCCTCTGTCTTTCCCTACCCCAGTCCTTCCCTGTCCTCTGTCACTTTCCTTTCTTCCCCCCTTTTCCTCTCCCCCCTCTTTCTACCTCCTCTCACACATTGAGGTACAGCTCTGCTTTCATTACATATGCATATTTGTTGACTATCCTTTTTCGGACAGCTGGGACTTTTCAGTTCACTATCCCTCTGGACTCTATTGGTGCTATGAATTTTCTACCAGACACGTCCCCGCACATGATTGTATGTCACCATATGCATGTTGATTCTTGGGCCCTTGGGTTTGCTTCCTCATGGTACTCAGCGTTTTTGATTGAGACGCATTATTGTAAAGGTTTTCTTGTTGGTAAAAAAACAACATTAACATGTTATTTCCTGTCTTGGTGTATGTCTTCTCTTCTATTTTTTCCCTATTATAGGTAACTCAAACAAGCTCCTGAAGAAGCATTCAAATTGCGAAACATGTAGAGCTATACTGAGCTATATCAGTTTGAGGTCTTTTTAGTAGAAATAGAGGGGTGTGATCCCCTCCTCATGCGTAGGGGTTACCCCCCGATCTATTTCCATGTATTGATGTGGTAGCACCTATTACCTTTTTTTGCAATGTATTGCAATTTTAAAAATGTCTGTTGCTTTTTATGTATTTCTTTATATAAATAAAATTTGTATTTAATTTTATGATTGGTGCTTACAAAGTCCATGTCTTTCACTCTTTTGGGTGTACCCTTTTTAACATTTATAGTTTAGGACGTTGGCACTGCCCTATATATGAGATATCCACAGCCCATCCTGTGATGAGATCTAACAATCCTCCATTTTTTCAATAACAGGATAGTCACTCAGCATCAGCATAGGCAGTCTTAAAGGGATCTCACATTTAAAAAAAGAAATCAATCGGTTACATCAGCATCAGGTGCTTGGTAGCTGGTGATCCAAGACTGATTCATTTTTATGAAGGTCAGCTGATCAACCGATTTGGTGGACAGGCGCACCCTGTGATCGGTTACAAAGCCTCCAGCAGCACTGAATGTGTGTTCCAAAAGAACGCTGGATGCAGGACAGGCCAGTAGCTCAATTGCATACTGTGCTAGCTCTAACCAGTGATCCATCCTCAAGACCCAGTAACCCAGAGGATTTTCGGTGGGAAAGGTGTCCAAGTCTGACCTTGCCCCTAGGTAATCCTGCACCATGTGAATCAGATGCGATGGTTGCTGGAACCGATCAGGCCTTGGGGCTGCAGACTAAAAATTTGTCTGAACGCATCGGTCAGATAGCCAACTTCTCCACCGCTCCTTCTGTGACTGACCGAAGCTTCAGCAACACGTTGTCCAGGAGGACCAGGAAATTGTAACCTCCCAGGCTCTGGAAATGCATTGCACAAACCTTTCTGCAAGGCCTCCCGAAGATGTTTCATCCCCTGCTCCCTCTGCAATGCAAGATAAGGTCCGCAACCTTATCCTTGTAACGTGGATCAAGGAGGGTTGCCAACCAGTAATCATCTCTCCCCTTGATACCACAAGAACGAGGATCCTGATCCGCAGGCTTTGCTGGATCAGGGAGGCCATGCAGCATAGGTTTGCTGAGGCATTCGGTCCAGAGTCCTCTGTGTCACTAAAGACGACATGATCTGCAGCCACCTCCTCCCAGCCATGTACAAGTCCATGGGTTTCTTCAGACTGTAAATAATCCCTTGAAGACTGCTGCTGATGCTGAGTGCCATGCTCCACCTCCATGCTGTCACAATCCTCCTTGTCATAAACCAGATGTGACCAGAACTGTGTGACTGCGACGGAGTGAACCAGACATAAATAAGTGAAAGTAAGTTTATTTAAGGAAAGTGCATATGTGAACACACCATAAATACAAGTGAACAACCAAACAATCAGTGATATAAAACCAACCAGCATATGTAGCAAGAGGGAGTACCAGAATCATAGTCAAGCCAGGCCGGAGTCATAAACACGGAATCAGTAGCTGGGAAGGGAGATAAACAGGACAAGAGAGGATGGATGGATCACAGGAGGGACGGGTCAGGTACAAGGCTCAGAGTCCAGAGTCCAGGGTTCAGGGTTCAGGTAACAGACAGGAAACAGGATCAACAGGTTCCAGGTTCCAGGAATCAGGTTTCAGGTACAGGATCAGGGTAACAGGATGCAGATCAGGGCTCAAGGACAATACCAGGGCAACATAAGTCTGCGATTGCCGGGTATTTATACTGCAGCTCTGCTAATGAAAGTCAGGTGACACCTGTCTGCAGAGGGGAATACCTGCTCCATACTGCCAGGATCCATCCGCTGGTGGACGCCAGTACTGCGGCCCAAAGATGACATAACATTAACAGGAAAAAGCTCTCCTGACAGTTCCAAACTGCCAGGAGACACCTGCTGGTGGACCTCAGTACTGCATGCCAAATAACAGATATTACCAGCGGATGGAACATTTCCTGACAGTACCCCCCCTCAAAGGAGCGACCTCCGGACGCTCCAACTAGCCGTTGCTGAGGAAAGTCCATGGTGTCCAGCTGGGCAGTGGGCACATCAGGCTGGGCAGCGGACAGGAACACTCCAGGCTGGGCAGCGGACAGGAACACTCCAGGCTGGGCAGCGGACAGGAACACTCCAGGCTGGGCAGCGGACAGGAACACTCCAGGCTGGGCAGCGGACAGGAACAACTTGAGCTGGGCAGCAGACATGAACAACTTGGGCTGGGCAGCAGACAGGAACAACTTGAGCTGGGCAGCAGACATGAACAACTTGGGCTGGGCAGCAGACAGGAACAACTTGAGCTGGGCAGCAGACAGGAACAACTTGAGCTGGGCAGCAGACATGAACAACTTGGGCTGGGCAGCAGACAGGAACAACTTGAGCTGGGCAGCAGACAGGAACAACTTGAGCTGGGCAGCAGACAGGAACAACTTGAGCTGGGCAGCAGACAGGAACAACTTGAGCTGGGCAGCAGACAGGAACAACTTAAGCTGGGCAGCAGACAGGAACAACTTGAGCTGGGCAGCAGACAGGAACAACTTGAGCTGGGCAGCAGACAGGAACAACTTGAGCTGGGCAGCAGACAGGAACAACTTGGGCTGGGCAGCAGACAGGAACAACTTGAGCTGGGCAGCAGACAGGAACAACTTGAGCTGGGCAGCAGACAGGAACAACTTGAGCTGGGCAGCAGACAGGAACAACTTGAGCTGGGCAGCAGACAGGAACAACTTGAGCTGGGCAGCAGACAGGAACAACTTGAGCTGGGCAGCAGACAGGAACAACTTGAGCTGGGCAGCAGACAGGAACAACTTGAGCTGGGCAGCAGACAGGAACAACTTGAGCTGGGCAGCAGACAGGAACAACTTGGGCTGGGCAGCAGACAGGAACAACTTGAGCTGGGCAGCAGACAGGAACAACTTGAGCTGGGCAGCAGACAGGAACAACTTGAGCTGGGCAGCAGACAGGAACAACTTGAGCTGGGCAGCAGACAGGAACAACTTGAGCTGGGCAGCAGACAGGAACAACTTGAGCTGGGCAGCAGACAGGAACAACTTGAGCTGGGCAGCAGGCATAGGCACTTCAAGCTGGGCAGCTGGCATGGGCACTTCAAGCTGGGCAGCTGGCATGGGCACTTCAAGCTGGGCAGCTGGCATGGGCACTTCAAGCTGGGCAGCTGGCATGGGCACTTCAAGCTGGGCAGCTGGCATGGGCACTTCAAGCTGGGCAGCTGGCATGGGCACTTCAAGCTGGGCAGCTGGCATGGGCACTTCAAGCTGGGCAGCTGGCATGGGCACTTCTAACTGGGCGGCAGACACCCGGACATCAGGCTGGAGGGCAGACTCCCGGACATCAGGCTGGAGGGCAGACTCCCGGACATCAGGCTGGAGGGCAGACTCCCGGACATCAGGCTGGAGGGCAGACTCCCGGACATCAGGCTGGAGGGCAGACTCCCGGACATCAGGCTGGAGGGCAGACTCCCGGACATCAGGCTGGAGGGCAGACACCCAGACATCAGGCTGGAGGGCAGACTCCCGGACATCAGGCTGGAGGGCAGACTCCCGGACATCAGGCTGGAGGGCAGACTCCCGGACATCAGGCTGGAGGGCAGACTCCCGGACATCAGGCTGGAGGGCAGACTCCCGGACATCAGGCTGGAGGGCAGACTCCCGGACATCAGGCTGGAGGGCAGACTCCCGGACATCAGGCTGGAGGGCAGACTCCCGGACATCAGGCTGGAGGGCAGACTCCCGGACATCAGGCTGGAGGGCAGACTCCCGGACATCAGGCTGGAGGGCAGACTCCCGGACATCAGGCTGGAGGGCAGACTCCCGGACATCAGGCTGGAGGGCAGACTCCCGGACATCAGGCTGGAGGGCAGACTCCCGGACATCAGGCTGGAGGGCAGACTCCCGGACATCAGGCTGGAGGGCAGACACCCGGACATCAGGCTGGAGGGCAGACACCCGGACATCAGGCTGGAGGGCAGACACCCGGACATCAGGCTGGAGGGCAGACTCCCAGACATCAGGCTGGAACAGATCAGCTGGCGGGGAGGCAAGACTGGACACTGGCATGGTGGTATGGGTTGGATTAGCTAGTGCGGAGGCAGGTTGGGTTACTGGCAGGATCGTTTTGGTTGGAAAAAACTTTCGTTTTTTCTTTGGCTTAGCCACTGAAGATCGGTAGGTGAGGGGTGCAGCAGACTGGAGAGGAGGATTGGGATATGGCAGAGAAGAGGTAACAGTAGCTGGAGGAAGTTCGTGTGGGTTTGCAGGCAGCAGGGAAGAGACAGGTGGGTTGAATGCAGGATAGGTACAGGGAGCAGAGACTGGGTATGAGTATTTGGTTGGCAGCAGCGTATACTGAGCTGCAACTGCGGTTGACATGGGTGATGGGGAAACATACATTTGGGTAGGTTGGTGTTTGGTGGCAGAGGTGGTTTGTTTGGCTGGAGCTGCTTGCATCATGTCAGACCATGCTGAAAGTATAGGTTGTACAAACTGTGCTTTTAAACCTCCCTGTCTAACAAAAGACTGAGCAGACACAATGCACTCAGCAATCACCTGTGGGGAACAGGCTGAGTAGTGCTCACAAAAATCATCTGGATCATCTTCAAAAAGCCAAACTAGGGATACAACCTGATTCATATCGAAAGGAGGAGTGAAATCATCACGGCCCTCTGGAATACAGGGCAGGGCCAGCTCAGTACATAGCTTGATCAAAGGCTGCACCTCCCCAAACAATATATAACCCTGATCGACCAGGGAGTGAGCCAAACGTATAGTGGCAAACAACTGGTCACTAGACCATTCTTTCAAAGCCTGGCGGCAATAATCACCACTTTCAGATGCCAGCAGAGAAAAATAAATAACCTCATCGGCATTCATGGTTGCAACCAACCGAATCAAAATGGTTCCCCTGTGCAGCCACTTCTGGTCAGGGATGGCCCTGGTATTCTGTCATAAACCAGATGTGACCAGAACTGTGTGACTGCGATGGAGTGAACCAGACATAAATAAGTGAAAGTAAGTTTATTTAAGGAAAGTGCATATGTGAACACACCATAAATACAAGTGAACAACCAAACAATCAGTGATATAAAACCAACCACGGAATCAGTAGCTGGGAAGGGAGATAAACAGGACAAGAGAGGATGGATGGATGACAGGAGGGACGGGTCAGGTACAAGGCTCAGAGTCCAGAGTCCAGGGTTCAGGGTTCAGGTAACGGACAGGAAACAGGATCAACAGGTTCCAGGTTCCAGGAATCAGGATCAGGGTAACAGGATGCAGATCAGGGCTCAAGGACAATACCAGGGCAACATAAGTCTGCGATTGCCGGGTATTTATACTGCAGCTCTGCTAATGAAAGTCAGGTGACACCTGTCTGCAGAGGGGAATACCTGCTCCATACTGCCAGGATCCATCCGTTGGTGGACGCCAGTACTGCGGCCCAAAGATGACATAACATTAACAGGAAAAAGCTCTCCTGACAGTTCCAAACTGCCAGGAGACACCTGCTGGTGGACCTCAGTACTGCATGCCAAATAACAGATATTACCAGCGGATGGAACATTTCCTGACACTCCTCCTCCATCTTCTTCCTGTGTGATCGGCGGCATGCTGGAACACTGTCGGAAATAAAGGGGGCCTTGAGAGGTAAGGAAGTCCTCCTCTTCCTCCCTCTATTCTGCCTCAAGAGCCCTGTCCATTATTCTACACAGTGTGTGCTCCAACAGGTGGACAAGAGGGACAGTGTCACTGATGTATGCACTGTCACTGCTCACCATCCTCGTGGCCTCCTCAAATGGTGACAGGACAGTGCATGAATCTCTGATCATAGCCCACTGGCGTGGGGGAAAAAAACCAAGGTCCCCTGACCCTGTCCTGGTGCCATAGTCGCTTAGGTACTCATCGATGGCCCTCTGGTGGGCATGTCACAGATTAGGCGGTTCTTGGGCAGGTTAAATTCCTTTTGAAGGTCAGCCAGCCGAGCACTGGCATTATATGACCTGCGAAAATGCACACACTTTCCTTGCCTGCCTCAGGACATCCTGTAAGCCCGGGTACCTACCCAAGAACTGCTGCACCACCAAGTTAAGGACGTGAGCCAAACAGGGCACATGGGTCAGTTGTCCCTGTCAGAGGGCGGAGAGGAGGTTGGTACCATTGTCACAAACCACCATTCCTGGCTTAAGCTGGTTGATGCCTAAGGCCTAAGGCATCTACCACCTCTGAACCTGCCCCTGCAGAGCTGACAGAATCTTTGCCCCTAGTGTGGCTCTTGTCCCCTAAGCACACCAGCTCAAGCAGTGTGGCTCCTACCCCCCAAGCACATCAGCTCAAGCACTGCATGGCATCTTTTTTGCCTGCGTGCTTGCGTAGCACCTTGAATGCCTACGGAGCACCGCTGATTCTGAGGACAAATCAGCACAGGAAGATGCCATGGAGGAAGAAGAGGAGGGGGTGGAGGAGACAGGTGTGGCAGAATCACCACTAGTAGAATTTTGTAGGCGTGGTGGTGGAACAACCTCCAACACTACTGCACCCTGTCCTGCATCCTTCCCAGCTGCCAGAAGAGTCACCCAGTGAGCGGTGAAAGATAGGTAATGTCCCTGTCCATGCCTGCTGGACCATGAGTCAGCGGTAATATGCACCTTACCGCTGACCACCCTGTCCAGCGAGGCCAAGACATTGCCTTCCACATGCCGGTAGAATCGCCTTCTGTGAGAAAAAGTGGCATTTTGGAACCTGCCACTGAGGAACCGCACATTCCTCGAACTCACAGAAGGGGGCAGAGTCTACCAACTGAAAAGGCAGTAGTTGAAGTGCTAGCAATTTAGCCAAGCTAGCATTCAACCGCTGGGCATGTGGATGGCTGGGAGCGAACTTCTTTCGGCAGTGCAGCAGCTGGGGCAAGGAAATCTGCCTGGTACAATCTGACATCGGTGTACCCATAGCAGTTAGCCCGCAAGTACTTAACTGTGACACACCTAATTCTACACCTTCATTCCTCTCAGTGCAGGTCTCAGAGGAGTACTGAAGGTATAGTGGGGTTGGAGATCCCAGTTGAGGAGCAAGGAGAGGTCCTCTTTGTTCTTTGCGAGACTTTTAGGTACGCTTGCCAACGAACTGCATGGCAGGTCAACATATGTCTGGTCAAGTATGTGGTGCCCAAACTGGTGATGTTTTGTCCACGCGAGATACGCTTGAGACATATGTTGCAAATATGGAGTGAAGATAATTTAGGAGATCACGAGAAATAATAAAGAAATCAGTTTGTCAGTACTCTGGGTGAATATCAGCAGCAAAACAACTTCATTATTCTAGCATTATAAAGAAGAAAATGCGCTGCATTAAAAGATTAAAAAATTAGCAGCGTGACGTATGTGCTATCTCCATTATTAACTTTGTTTTACCAAACCGATCGCTTCCCTCTCGTACTTGATTCAGAGCATGCGTGGAATTTTGTGCGTCTACACACGCTCGGAATTTACGAGAACGGATTTGTTGTTGGAAAATTTGAGATCCAGTTCTCAAATTTTTGTTGTCGGAAATTCCGACAGCAAATGTCCGATGGAGCCTACTGTAGGGACCAGAGGGGTGGACAGCTGGCTCAGAGACAGTCCATTAAAACAAAAGTGGCTTTATTCAGCAAAATGGCAAAATAAACATAAGATAAGACAGACTTGTCTTGTCACACTGTTCTGCACACAGGTAAAGCTCACAGTTCAGCAGCACACAGGCTTATAGGTAATAGTGCATGGCTCCAATCAGAGCTACAGTCTTTGTGGTTAAGCATACCCAGCATGTACACCATCCAGCAATGGACATTTTCACACAGCGTGCTGCTGTGTCTCTCTCTCCTACTCAAACAGCTCCTCTCTGACACTCATAGCCCTTAGCTGTTAATAAGCAGGTCTGAAGGGGAAGTACCTGCCCTCGATTAACCCCTTCTTAACCCTGCCCCAGGCTGTCCCTCTACATATCCCCGCTCTGTTCCAGGCCAGGGGTCTGGACACCACAAATCCAGTGGCAATAGACCCGGGAAAAGGAATCCGCATTCTGATGTACCTTTCCTGGTCTATGTACCACTACAAAGCTGAAGTCCTGTAGAGCAAGGAACCAGTGAGTGATTCTGGAGTTTTCATCTTTATTTTGGGCCATCCACGTAAGGGGCGCATGATCTGAACCTAGCTTGAATGGTCGGTCCAACAAGTAGTAGCAGGGTGTCTCCAAAGCCCATTTTATTGCGAGACACTCCCTTTCCACAATGGAATAATTCCTGTCAGCTGGCGTGAGCTTCCTGCTCAAGTACACAATGGGGTGCTCATCCCCCCCAATCATCTGGGACAGTACTGCACCCAGACCCAACTTTGAGGCATCTGTTTGTACCAGGAACTCTTTTTGGAAGCTTGCTTCAACCGGCAGAACGCTGCTTCTGCTTCTGCACTCCACTGAACAACAGTTGCGTTCTTTCACTTTGTGAGATCAGTCAGAGGCGCTGCTAGACTGGCAAAGTTGGGGACAAACCTCCTATAATAGCCCACAATGCCAAGGAAAGAACGCACCTGTTTCTTTGTGAGTGGACGGGACCATTTCTGAATAGCCTCCACCTTGTTTAGTTGGGTTTTAATCACGCCCCTGCCTACAACATACCCCAGGTAGCGGGCCTTCTCCAACTAAACCTTGCTCTTTTCTGGGTTCACTGTGAACTCCGCCCTTCGGAGTGCATCCAAGACCAACTGGACTTTCTGTAAGTGACTCTCCCAGTCCTGACTAAAGATGACTTAGGGGGTCATTTACTAAGATGAATGCACTGCGCTGGTTCAGACCTTAATTGGTGCGCTGGATAGATCCTTAATTCAGCGTGGGAACCGACACACACAGGAGTATCTACACACGAGAATGTCTCCAGCGCGATGGGATCACGCTGGTTCTCGGTGAGGTACATCTCGCACTCACTGCAATAGGAAAAACACATCTTCCTATTAAAGCAGCGCGAGAAAAACCAGCATGGGTTCCCCCTCCGGGTGCATGCCAGGGCCTTCGGTCTGGTATGGATTGTAAGGGGACCCCCTTACAACGGCGTGGGGAGTCCCCCAAAATCCATATCAGATCCTTATCCGAACACACAGCCCGGCTGGTCAGGAAAGGGGGTGGGGACGAGCGAGCACCCCTCCTACTGAACCGCACCAGGCCGCATGCCCTCAACATGGGGGACGGGGACTTTTTAGGAAGGGGGCGCGCTGCAGGCCCCCCCACTCGAGAGCACCTTGCCCTCATGTTGATGAGGACACGGGCCTCTTCCCGACAACCCCGGCCGTTGGTTGTCGGGGTCTGCGGGCAGGGGGCTTATCAGAATCTGAGAGCCCCCTTTAATAAGGGGCCCCCCACCCTACGTGAATGAGTATGGGGTACATGGTACCCCTACCCATTCACCTGGGGGAGAAAAGTGTCAAGGAAAAAAACACACTACACAGGTTTTTAAAGTAATTTATTAGGCAGCTCTGGGGGTCTTCTTCTGACTTCGGGGGTCTTCTTCCACGCTTCGCATCTTCTCCCGGTGTCCAGCTCTTCTCTGCGCTGTCCGGCCTCTTCTCCCGGTGTCCGGTATCTCCTGCCGGCCTCCCCCACTGTCTGTAACACATACTTTTCCCTTGTATAAACACCTATGTTATTCCTCCTATACCAGAGAAGTATTTTACATATTTAATTTATGGGCATCTCATGCCTAGTTTAGTGGGCGGTATGCAGCAATTGTGTGTATCTAATTGGCACTAGCCTTGTTTTTTAATCAGCCAATGATTGCGCTGCATGGCGCATCGCTTGGGTCTATAAGGCGCGTGCGTGGTTGCGTACCCCTGATGACGTCAGTTGTGACGAAACGGCTGTAGGGTCACAACGCTAGCACGCATCGCGCATGCGCTATTTCGTTTTAAACGGCAAAGGAGTTTTACTTTGTCACTTTTGCTGTAACTGCTTTTATCTACCAGTTTTTACTACTTTATCTAATTAAATCAAACGGTTATAGTCTATTTACACTATTGGAGTCCCCCTTTCTTTTTCTTGGGATCTGTGGTTTACCTGTGCCTGATCTCTTTGGGAAGAAGCATTGGAAGCGCCCCTGGGAGCATTCCCTCTACACTGGTGCCCCTATTACTGTGGATCGGCTGCCTAAGGAAGAGACCGGCAGGATAACCCATGGAATCTATTGTGAGACATCCCCAGGAGTCCATTTTCCACTACGAAGCCTGTTTTGACCCCCCTGAGTAAGGGCGGATGCAGGCTCTCTGGTAAGCCTCCAACTTTTATCATCTGGTGGCGGGCTGTACTAGCGGTGGACCATGTAACTTCGTACCCTGCATTGGCTTATCTGTGGACTTGTTTTTCTCACTCATCACATTTATGAACTTTATTTCAATTATTTGCATTTGTGTTTTACCATTTATACACTAGCTAATATGGTGTAAAAATCTTTGGTCATAATATAACACATTACATGTGTTTAACCACATACATGTTCACTTTACTATTAGTCCAGCGCTACACTGCTCTTTTTGATACCTTTTGCTAGCGGGGGCCCCGTCTTCTTCTTCTCCCCCCTTCTCTTCTTTAGATGTTGACACGACGCTCTCTCCACCTGTAATTCCGTCTGCGAGGTATGCGGTGACTTGTATGGGCATGGGGCGTGGTCTCTGTGTAATGTCACTGGGTGACCCCGCCTCTTATGATGGCATAGTCCCGGGGCATGATGGGACTATGCCGTCATAAGAGACGGGGTCACCCGATGACATCACACCGTGACCACGACCCATGCCTATATAAGTCGCCGCACACCTCGCAGACAGCATTACAGTGGGAGAGAGCGTTGTGTCAACATCGGAAGAAGAGAAGAGGGGAGAAGACCAGGCCCCTGCTAGCAAAAGAGCTGGAAGAAGATAGCAGGGGATCCGGCAGAAGATACCAGAGAAGAACCGGACAGCGACAGAAGATCCTTACAGCAGCAGAAGACCAGGCCCCCGCTAGCAAAAGAGCTGGAAGAAGATAGCGGGGGAAGCCGGCAGAAGATACCGGAGAAGAACTGGCAGTGGAAGAAGACCGGGCCCCCGCTAGCAAAAGAGCTGGAAGAAGATAGCGGGAAGGCCGGCAGAAGATACCGGACACCGGGAGAAGAGGCCGGACAGCGCAGAGAACTGGACACCGGGAGAAGATGCGGAGAGCGCAGAAGAAGACCCCCGAAGTCAGAAGAAGACCCCCAGAGCTGCCTAATAAATTACTTTAAAAACCTGTGTAGTGTGTTTTTTTTCTTGACACTTTTCTCCCCTAGGTGAATGGGTAGGTGTACCATGTACCCCTGGGTGGGCCTGGATCTGGGGCCCCCTTATTAAAGTGCGGTGCGCCCCCCTTCCCCAAAGTACCCATCCCCCATGTTGAGGGCATGTGGCCTGGTACGGTTCAGGAGGGGGGGCGCTCGCTCGTCCCCACCCCCTTTCCTGACCGGCCGGGCTGCATGTTCGGGATAAGGGTCTGGTATGGACTTTGGGGGAACCCTCACGCTGTTTCGGCGTAGGGGGTTCCCCTTAAAATCCATAACAGACTGAAGGGCCTGGTATGCTTTTGGAGGGGAACCCATGCTGGTTTTTTATTTAAAATTTGGCGTGGAGTTCTCACTCAAGAGTAAAACCGCTAGAGGCCGAATACCGCCGGTAAAGCGGCGCTAAAAATAGCGCAGTTTTACCGCTGACGCCCACACTGCCCCAGTGTGAAAGGGGCCTAAGGCCCCTTTCACACAGACGGACCTTTCAGGTCCGCCTCGGACCTGCGGACCTGAATGGACACTCCATAGACATCTATGGAGGGTCGGATGTCAGTGGTGACATGTCCGCTGACATCCGACCCACTCCAATCCGAAAAAGTGTAACGGAGGACACAACTATTTTTCCATCCGTCTGCGGATCGGATCGGGTGACGACGGACTCTACGGTCCGTCATCTGATCCCCCATAGAGGAGAGCGGCACTCTGACAGGTCAGTCCCTGCACAGTGTGCAGAGACAGACCTGTCGTCTTCCTGCTCAGTGGGGATCCACAGATCGATCCCCCGCTGAGCAGGGTTCTTTCACACGTCCGTGTGAAAGAACCCTAAGGCCAACGCCCTTTGTACAAAAATCCACGTGAATGTTTGTACATAGTTCCATCGTGTGTATGAGGCTTAAACACCAGAAATTCTTTAAAGGTCACCATACCCTGGCCAATCAGTTAGATCTTCCATAAATTAGATTCAGTGCAAGAGCCTGTTTGGTTTTCTACAATTAGAAGTAATTCTTATGCCCCGTACAAACGGTCGGATTTTCCGACGGAAAATGTGTGATAGGACCTTGTTGTCGGAAATTCCGACCATGTGTAGGCTCCATCACACATTTTCCATCGGATTTTCTGACACACAAAGTTTGAGAGCAGGCTATAAAATTTTCCGACAACAAAATCCGTTGTCGGAATTTCCGATCGTGTGTACACAAATCCGAAGCACAAAGTGCCACGCATGCTCAGAATAAATAAAGAGATGAAAGCTATTGGCCACTGCCCCGTTTATAGTCCCGACGTACGTGTTTTACATCACCGCGTTCAGAATGATCGGAATTTCCGACAACTTTGTGTGACCGTGTTGTATGCAAGACAAGTTTGAGCCAACATCCGTCGGAAAAAATCCTAGGATTTTGTTGCCGGAATGTCCGATCAATGTCCGACCGTGTGTTCGGGGCATAACAGTGCATCTTTCAATTACCGCTTTAGCCTAATGCTCTTTCCACTATTTCAACCCCAAAGTTGCATGATTTACAATGTGCTTTTTCGGCTTGTTTTCCACTATTGCAACTTGTCATGCCACTAGGGACTTTAAAGTTGCATCACAAGTTCTACCCCATGATTTACAATGAGTACCGTTCATATGTCTGCGACTTCAAGTCGCAGCAACTTCAAAGTAGTCCCTGCACTACTTTGGTCCCACTTTGATGCAACTTGAGGTCCATAGACCTCAAAAATACAGGCAATGCTTCAAGTTTGGGCAAAAAGTTGTGGTAAACTCGCGGCAAAAAACACGCAACTTTGGGCTTGCAATAGTGGAAACCAAGCCGTAATGCCATGTCATGCGACTAGTTCAAAACATAGGAAAAAAAGTCGCACTGAAGTTGGAACAAAGTAGTGCATGAACTTTTTTTTTGAGTTGCACCAATTAGAACGGGAGAACAATGAAATACATGTGTTTTGACTTGTCCTACGACTTCACATGGTCACACAACTACTCGCAGTAGTGGAAAAAGAGTCTAAGGCCACTTGGGACTGAAAAATTGAATCACAAGTTCTACCCCATTATTTACAATGGGTACCATTCATATGTGTGCGACTTGCTTACGCCCATGCCGTAGACACAGCGGGCACACATATTTATTACAGAAATCCATGTGGCATGGAAATTAACCACTTGCTTACTGGGAACTTAAACCTCCCTGCTTTGCAGACCAATTTTCAGCGCTGATGCACTTTGAATGACAATTGCGCGGTCACCAAATATTTTTTTTTTAAAGTTCCCACAAATAGAGCATTCTTTTGGGGGTATTTGATCACCTCTGTTTTTTTTCTTTTGTTCAAAAAAAAGACAGATTTTTAAAAATAATTTTGTATATTTTTGGATATTTTGATATTGAATTTTGCAAACAGGTAAATTGTCTCCTTCATTGATGTACGCTGATGAGGCGGCACTGATGGGCACTGATTGGTTACACTGATAGGCAGCACTGCTTTGGACCACTGGTGGGCATTGATAGGTGGTACTGGTGGGCACAGATGAGGCAGAATTGCCTCTTCGGGACCAATGTCCCTTGGACCTAAGACGGTGATCAGCTTTTATTTTCATCCTCATGCTGTCAGCGTGAGGAGAAAAAATAATCAATTATCGAGCTTTAGTTTACATCATGTGATCAGCCGTCATTGGCTGACAGCTAATCGCGTGGTAAGGGGCCGGGATCGGCCCCTTACTCGGCTCTGTGATCACCCGAGTCTCAGTGACTCAGTGAGCACATGGGGAGCCCGCCCTATGACAGCCTCCCAGAAATTCAGGGCCACGCTGTGGCCGTCATTTGGCTATAGCACAGACACCAAGTGGTTAATAGAAAAACAGATGCAGATTTCTAGGACTAGCCAAAAATGTTTAGAGTCAAAGGCAACTGATGATTTTCTATTAAAGGTCTAAATGGGCCATTAACATGCATCACAATTGAACTAAGGAATGTGTCTTTGGAAAGTTAAACTAATTAAAATCCATTCTTATATTTGCTTGGGGATAGACTGCAGAGGGATTAGAAGTTTTGTCAGATGTCTACACCCCTGATAGGGCGAAGACACCTCCCAATTTTTTCCAATTTCTCATTCAAAATTATTCACTTCCTGTCACATAGCCAAACGGGAAGTGAGGGTAAAACCCTACCAACGTATGTCCTTGGGGACACACAGGTCAATATAAATAGTTTCCCCATTCGGGAAATTGCCATGTACATCCCAAATTATTATGTATCTTGGGGTTTATTTACTAAAAGGTAAATCCACTTTGCACTACAAGTGCACTTAGAAGTGCAGTTGCTGGAGATCCGAGGGGGACGAGCAAGGAAAAGAAAAAAAACAGCATCTTTGCCTCTACATGATTGGATGATAAAATCACCAGTACTACCCCTCAGATTTTCATCAACTACACTTGTATTGCAGAAAAAAATATATTGTTAGGGTTTTACGCTCACTTCCTGTTTGGCTATGCGACAGGAAGCAAAGCCAATTTTAAGAAAAGGGACAAAGCCCAACCTTAAAAAAAATAAATAAAAATAAAAAATAAAAATCTTGATTTCCCTCAAATGTCCACAATAAGAATAGGATTGTCTTCAGCTTGATTTTAGTTCAGTGCTTCTCAACCCTGTCTTCAAGTACCCCCCAACAGGCCATATATGCAGGTTTTCCTTCATCTTGCACAAGTGCTTTAAATCAAAGTCAATGGTTTTGTATTTTGGACAGCTATTTTAGATAAGATACAATTTCCTAAACATGTCCTGTCAGGGCAGGAAATTGAATACTTACCACTCTGAAATGTTACTTTCCTGGTCACTATCCATGGCAGCATACACACAATCCATGCATGTGCTACCATGAAGGCACCAGGAAAGTAACTTAAAATTAAAAAAGGGATTTGTCTAAGACATGCCAATAAGCCTAGTTAAGCTGCAGCTGGGAAATCCGTTGCATTAAAAGAACACACATAAAACATAAAAAATTTTAAACAATTTTATTGGTCCAAAAAAAAAAAAAACAGGACTTGGAAAAGAAGCAAGAAAAGCAAAATACACACGTATCTTAATTTGAGACATTAACAGAATATATTTGAGGTTTGACCCTTTTGCAGTGTAAATTAACAGGAGTTAAAAGGAGTGCACCCACAAATAGACATCTATTAAGGATTAAAACATTAGGCACAACATCTTGAGAAAGGATTTTAAAAATAAGGCAGCACAGAGAGTTAAATCAAAGTGAACAACGTAAAAACAACAAAAATTGCCAACATAAAAAAGGATTTCATGGTAAAATAACCACCACCCAAAAAAAAACCCAACAAACCAAAGTAATAAATAAATTGCATAAAAAACATATCTGTTTTGTAACAACATAATAAACAAAATACAAATCGAAAATACATGTGTTAGAAACTCGATAAGGACACCCAAATGTACTCTCTTGCCGCCCCCTATGGCTCAATTCACATCTATGCATGTTGCTTTTGAGCGTTTCTGGAGTTTTTTTTGTGATGCTTGCTACGTTTTTGAGCAGCGTTTTTGCAGCGTTTTTACAGCGTTTTTGCGCGTTTTGCGTTGTTTTTTTTTTACAGTTTTTTTTAGACTGTATACAGTCTAAAAAAAATGGCAAAAACGTAAAACGTATCAAAAACGCTGCAAAAACGCTGTAAAAACAATGCACTTGCGTTTTTGATGCTGGTCCATTGAATTGTATTACATGCAAAATGCTGCATTTTGCATGAAAAAAGTCCCTGACCCTTTCCAAAAACGCAGAGGTACAAAAAGGCATTGATGTGAACATGTTCCATAGGAACCCATGTTAAAAAATTCCCATGCATTTCTGTAAAATGCATCAAAAAACGCGCTAGTGTGAATGGAGCCTAAGGGCCCTAAGGTTGGATTCACACCTATGCATTTTTAGTGCCTTTTGCATTTTGCAGACTTGTACTACAGTCCCATTTACCATGGTTTCCTATGGAACACGTTCTGTAGTGCAAATCTGCAAAATGCAAAAAGCACTCAAAATGCATAGGTGTGAATCCAGCTTTAGGGCCAGATCACACTATAGAAACGCAGTCCGGATGCGTTCCAGGTGCTTTTCTGCATGAACGTTTTTGATGTATTCCAGTGAGTTTTTGGTGCGTTTTTGATGCAGTCCACTGCTTGTTTCCCCCCTCTTTTTCTTAAGCTTAAATAAGGATAAGTTTGTTGCCGTGCGTTTTTGGTGCATTTAAGTGCATTCCAGTGCATTTTTGATGCATTTTACAGCGTTCCAGTACAGTCCAGTGCATACAAAATGCGGCACGTCCTACATTTTTTTCTGGAACTGGTGTAAACTATGCCATTGAAAACCATATAACCTACTTTCCGTGCATTTTTGATGCAGAAAAAAAACGCACTGGACTGCATGTGGTGTGAACTGGCCCTTAAGGAATAAGTTATTTTTTTTTTTTTTCAATTCTTTATTTATATTTTCAAAATACAAAAATCCATATATTGACATACATATAGATAAAATCCAACTTTAATGACCCACAACCTAGAGAGAAAAAAAAATACCCACCCCCCTCCCTTCCCAATCCTGCTGAGTTACTATAATATAATTCAATAACCTAATTCCCTCACGTAGTTCCCTTGTTTTATACCCGTTTAACCTTTAGCCAGTAAACTCCTCCACTTAGCTCCAGGTATTCTTGTACCTTCGCCACCCTGCCCATTTATCTTTTGGTTCAGTCCCCTCCTCAAACTCTGCTTCGGCGCCCTCCTCACTCTCCATGATGTAAATTTCATTAAGATAGAGCAACCATTCACGAATTTTAGGGCTCTCAGGCTCCATCCATTTTTTAGGAATCTGACTCTTGGCAGTATCCAACAAAATGGGAACTATCGATGTTTGATATTGCTTGATTGCCTTCTCAGTCCCATGGAATAAACAAATCCATGGGTCTTCCTGAATCGTCTTATTAGTAATTTCCTTTATTAGGCATATAATTTTCTTCCAATACACTTTGATGGTGGGACACTCCCACCATATATGGGCCATTGTGCCAATATTTTTACACCCTCTCCAACATTCCCCAGATTTCTCCGGTTGGAATTTGCTAAGTTTGTCTGGGGTCGCATACCACCCTGACAAGCACTTGAAATTTGTTTCCGTCATCCTCGTGCTAACTGAGGAGGTATGCAGCATTTTCAGGATTTTCCCTATCATGTGATTACTACATTGTGTCCCCAATTCCCTTTCCCATTTCTTGATGTAAGGAGGTACATCCAGCTCCTCACTAGTCATTAAAATTTTATACAGCCGAGAAATTATATTTCTGGATTCCTTTCTCAAACAAAGCTGCTCAAGCGGCCTATAATCTTCTTCGCCTCTAATTGGTTTCTGAAGTTTCTTTACAAAATGTGTCAACTGGATGTACCGCCACACATCAATCTCCATTGAATCTGTCTCAGTTTTCAAATCGTGGAATGTGCAAATTTTCCCTTCTTTAATTACGTCTTTTAATTGTGTATTAACGTTCTTAATCCAATTCCCCCCCACCTCCCTCATACCGGGTTCAAAAAATGTATTATCCTTCAAATAAATCAGAGGAGAGTTATAACTCCATTTATTTTGAGTGTGAATCTGATCCCATAATTTTAGTGTATTAAGTGTTATATCTGATGTGTTTGTACTAAGTGCTCTGTATTTTGGGGCATTCGATATAATGTGCCCTATGTGTGTGCTACTCAAACTATGTTCAATATTAACCCATCTTTTTTCTGATGCCGACTTTGACCATTCCATCAACCGTGAAAGCGTCACTGATTTATAATATTTACTTAAATCCGGTAGGGCAAGCCCACCCTGTTTTTTCCCCCTAGTCCGAACCTTATATGCTATTCGTGGCTTATTACCCCAGACAAACTTTACCATTAGGCCTCGCAAGGCTCTCAAATATGGCTGTGGTAGGGAAATTGGAAGTATCTGAAATTTATAGAGGATTTTCGGGGCCAACACCATTTTTATTGCATTTACGCGGCGAAACAGGGAGAGTGGTCGCGTGGACATTTTTTGTATTTCTAGCTTAACCACTTGCCGACCACCTCACGCCTATATACGTGAACAGAGCGGTACGTGATTGCCTTCCTGCGGGCCAGCGGTGGTCGGCTTTTGTCTGGGAGTGATCAGAGATGAGGGGGAGGCCATCCGATCGTGGCCCCCCCTCGCGATCGCTCCCAGCCAATGAGAATCCTCCCCTGCCTGTGTGTAGTACAGAGGCAGAGGATGTGATGGCATCTCTCCTCGGCTCGGCAGTTTCCGTTCCGGCGCCGAGGAGAGAAGACATGTGAGTGCACAAAACATACACACACACACAGTAGAACATGCCAGGCACACTTTACACCCCCAATCACCCCCCCCCCCCCGTCACACTGACACCAAGCAATGTTTTTTTTTTTTTCTGATTTTCTAAGGGCGTAAATTTTTGATTTCACTCTTCACTGCCTATCACAGTTTCGGAGGCCATGGAATGCCCAGGTGGCAAACCCCCCCCAAATGACCCCATTTTGGAAAGTAGACACCCCAAGCTATTTGCTGAGCCGTATAGTGAGTATTTTGCAGACCTCACTTTTTGTCACAAAGTTTTGAAAATTGAAAAAAGAAAAAAAATGTTTTTCTTGACTTTCTTCATTTTCAAAAACAAATGAGAGCTGCAAAATACTCACCATGCCTTTCAGCAAATAGCTTGGTGTGTCTACTTTCCAAAAAGGGGTCATTTGGGGGGGGTTTGTGCCACCTGGGCATTCCATGGCCTCCGAAACTGTGATAGGCAGTGAAGAGTGAAATCAAAAATTTACACCCTTTGAAATCCTGAAGGCAGTGATTGGTTTTCGGGGCCCCGTACGCGGCTAGGCTCCTAAAGTCCCACACATGTGGTATCCCCATACTCATGAGAAGCAGCTTAATGTATTTTGGGGTGCAATTCCACATATGCCCATGGCTTGTGTGAGCAATATATCATTTAGTGACAACTTTGTGCAAAAAAAAAAAAAAAAATTGTCACATTCCCGCAACTTGTGTCAAAATATAAAATATTCCATGGACTCAACATGCCTCTCAGCAAATAGCTTGGGGTGTCTACTTTCCAAAATGGGGTCATTTGGGGGGGGTTTATGCCATCTGGGCATTTTATGGCCTTCAAAACTGTGATGGGTAGTGAGGAGTAAAATCAAAAATTTACGCCCTTAGAAATCCTGAAGGCAGTGATTGGTTTTCGGGGCCCCGTACGCAGCTAGGCTCCCAAAAAGTCCCACACATGTGGTATCCCCATACTCGGGAGAAGCAGCTAAATGTATTTTGGGGTGCAATTCCACATATGCCCATGGCCTGTGTGAGCAATATATCATTTAGTGACAACTTTTTGTAATTTTATTTTTTGTCATTATTCAATCACTTGGGACAAAAAAAATGAATATTCAATGGGCTCAACATGCCTCTCAGCAATTTCCTTGGGGTGTCTACTTTCCAAAATGGGGAGGTTTTGTACTACCCTGCCATTTTAGCACATCAAGAAACGACATAGGCAGTCATAAATTAAAGGCTGTGTAAATTCCAGAAAATGTTTGTAGGCGCTATAACTTTTGCGCAAACCAATAAATATACACTTATTGACATTTTTTTTACCAAAGACATGTGGCCGAATACATTTTGGCCCAAATGTATGACTAAAATTGAGTTTATTGGATTTTTTTTAGAACAAAAAGTAGAAAATATTTTTTTTCAAAATTTTCGGTCTTTTTCCGTGTATAGCGCAAAAAATAAAAACGGCAGAGGTGATCAAATACCATCAAAAGAAAGCTCTATTTGTGGGAAGAAAAGGACACAAATTTCGTTTGGGTACTGCATTGCATGACCGCGCAATTGGTAGTTAAAGCGACGCAGTGCCAAATTGTAAAAAGTGCTCTGGTCAGGAAGGGGGTAAATCCTTCCGGGGCTGAAGTGGTTAATTAAATTCAAAAAGGGTATATAGTTAATTAGAAAAGTATATAAGAGTGTAGGAATTGCGCCAGCTCCTAAAGCAAACAAAGTGAAGCAGCCGACACAACAATCTGACCTGTTGTAAATGTAAAAGTGATAATAAAGTGTGGCGCTAACGAATGGTGGGACACATGTTAATAGTCAGGTAACAGTGATCTCTATAGAGGAGTGTTAAAACTTAAAGTGTATACTTATTAAATGAGTGGTAATTGTTTTGTAAAACATCCCAAAAAAATAAAACATTCAAAAAGTATAAGAAATATATAGCAACAGTGAATGCTTAAGTGTGTGAAAAAAAAAAAAAAAAAGATGGTGAATACTCAGTAGCAACCTACAAGTCAATTGAGGGACAATTGTGCATAAGGTACCATATTCAAAAGAGCAATACAACAAAATAGTTAAAGTATCACAGTATACTAAGTGTATAGCTCAGCAAAAATAATGTTCGTCTGGGTAAAAGCCAAAGAAACGACGTCAGAGTCCCTAAAGAAGGGTAAGCATATATGGATACTGAAAGTCTGTTGTTAGATAGATGGAGTACTCATAGCTAACCCCACAACCGTCTGGGCGTAGGCAGTCTTCATGTGAAGTGACTAAAGACTGTTTAAAAGGGATCCTTAAATACAGGTGGATTCTTCAGTCATGTAGATGGTCTCAACATAGAGAAAGAAAAGCAAAAGGATGCCCTTACCAGATAGGGTGGACTCACAGGCCCTTGGCGGTGAGTCAAGCGAGCTTGTACCGTCAAACGGTATGGGGTGATGATCTGTAAGGAGATCTTGTGTAGAGTCTCATCAGAAGTCATCAGATGGTATACCAAATCGGGATCAGGAGCCTCCAAGATTCGGCTTCGGTCACCGAGTGATCGTTTCCTCAGTGGCCCATCACATGAACGAGTAAAACAGAGGAAAAAAACTTCCACATAGTGTAAATCTTTATTTATAAAAAGCGTTATAGCGTTTTATTGAGGAGTACAGTCCAAAAAGTTGCAAACGAGGGCAGTAAAAACTCGGCTCAAAGTAACAGAGTAATATAAAAAGGTATAAAAAGTAATATAAAACAGCGCAGGGAGTAATGGTGGGGTGTAATCATAAAAACCCGACGCGTTTCGCCTCCAAAGACTTCTGCTGGGGTATGAATTAGCCCCCCAAACAACTGCGCTTTATATACTCTGATTTGAATGAAGTGGAACAGCTGATTAGCGCTGTTACACTGAATGACTTCCGGGTTCGGCGGCGTCACAGATGACAGGCAGTCACATGATGTTTCTGTGGCCAATCACATCTCCAAAGAACTGGTCAAGAGCCAAGCCTCACTTCTGTTCTCCACTCAACAAAGCGCCACTCCTATTCGCCCTGACAGTCACATGCCGGTCACGTGATACGTATCCTAAGGAGTGACGACAGGCCGCTCTCAGCTTGCGTAATCAGCTGTTCCACTTCATTTTTTTTTTTTTCCACACACTTAAGCATTCACTGTTGCTATATATTTCTTATACTTTTTGAATGTTTTATTTTTTTGGGATGTTTTACAAAACAATTACCACTCATTTAATAAGTATACACTTTAAGTTTTAACACTCCTCTATAGAGATCACTGTTACCTGACTATTAACATGTGTCCCACCATTCGTTAGCGCCACACTTTATTATCACCTTGATCCACTTAATATGGATGTGTTTGATTATCGGACCAGTCGCACTTTTAACACAGAAGGGGTTTTTACAGCCCTTAACACCAACTCAGAGATAGGCGGCCTTTTCCTTAGGCTAAAAAACCTGATGGTCTCCGAGCTACATCTAGAATGGGACATTGCCTTCTTGGAACAATACACCAAGGAACGCATGGTCCCAAGAGGCCTAAGGTGGACAATCCATCCACAACAAGGGGACCTAGACATTGAGTCATGGTACCACTATTTTAATGAAGCAGGGATATCCCTATTGGGGTTCCTTGTAGATAGAAAACGCACGAGAAGAACCATCATAGACAAAAATCAGGAAAATCAGAGATAAACTCCTTCCACACAAATCCACTATGGAGTATACTAACCTCTCCACCAATCTTAAGAACCATCTAGAAAAGGAAGAACGCGAACAGAAAATAAAAAAACAGAAGAAATATAGCAGAGACCTCAGTGTCTACAAAAATGGAAATGTTTTCAGCTGGCAGACTAATGGCCAAGTCAAAGATCCACCTGATAGCGAAAGTCACCCTATGGAGACAGGAAGTTCAGCCGAATCCAGGGTATCACATACCCCCCCAGCACCTCTACCTCCCCCAATTGGAACAAATAGACGTCCCACTCATCCCCCCCCCTTGTTTCTACAACCCAATACAATGGTCCCCCCTCCAACTAATAGAAATAGAGGAAGAAACAACAGGGGGAAAGGTAGGGGTAATAGGGATCGTTGTGTACACTATGAAGAATACAGACAGGACTACTCCCCTCGAAGACAGAATATGAGTCAGAATGAGTACCAGCACTATCAACCATATCCGCAAAGAACCCCCATTAATATGAGAAACAGATTCTCACCACTTAGAGATGAACGATCTAATGACTATCGAAATTCCCAATATCGTTACGACTATGGGGACAGAGATTATTCCGATAGGTCACCCTTTAATTACAACCAGGCTAAGCCGAAGCCTATATACCCGGTGGTTTTTCACAGGGAACAAGAATACCCCACACGAAATCCAGAACAAAACGTGGTACCCGAGGGGGGAGGCGCACCAGGAAAGAGAAAACGGGTATAAAGGATAACGGCATCTTCAATTTAAGTAAAGCTGACTTCACCCCAGCGGAGCTTAGTGTCCTGAATAAAGGATTGAAATTCGCCCCCCCAAAAACACTAAGTAAATTTTCTACATTTATAGATGTGCACAAATTTGTGCGCAAACTTAATGTACAAAGATATATTGCGTCCAACCCAAGTAGGCCTTCAAACCTTCTTGTGAACTCTCATTCTGTTCACTCAGGGTTAGCTAACCCATCTATTTTCAACCCCCCCCCAGCACCTATAGCCCCTTCCATTAAAGTGTTCTGTGATCTGGTATTGGAGGACCTAGATGGACTTCCAAAGAAAAAATTTCACACTGATCCCAATATAAAAATTGGTTTAAAGTCTCTCTGCGAACGCAAAGACCTCGTCATCCGCCCGGCTGACAAGGGCGGGGGAATTGTCGTCCTCGATAGAAAAGACTATCAGGCAGAAATGACCAGAATTCTAAGTGACACAGAAACCTATTTGCCCCTTGGATCTAACCCCACCGCAGGCTTTAAAAGAACATTAGTGGATCTGATTGATACTGGTTCTCAGCTAGGCATATTAGACAAAAAGGAAAAACTTTTTGATTCCGGTGGCTCCACGCATACCTATAATGTATTACCTGCCTAAGGTACATAAAAACATCACCCAACCTCCTGGTCGCCCAATTATTAGTGGGATTAATTCCATAACCTCTCGTATAGGGAAATATATTGACCACTACTTGCAACCCATAGTGAAAACGATACCATCATTTCTGAAGGATACCCGAGATACCATCAATAAACTACAACAGATTACCTATAGCAATGACCTCATATTAGTAACTGCAGACGTTACATCCCTATACACTATTATCCCCCATGAGCTGGGCCTAGGAGCAGTGGAATTATTCCTGTCAAGAGAGAAAAACATTTTTTCACACACTTAAGCATTCACTGTTGCTATATATTTCTTATACTTTTTGAATGTTTTATTTTTTTGGGATGTTTTACAAAACAATTACCACTCATTTAATAAGTACACACTTTAAGTTTTAACACTTCTCTATAGAGATCACTGTTACCTGACTATTAACATGTGTCCCACCATTCGTTAGCGCCACACTTTATTATCACTTATATAGTTAATTAAATACAATTTCTTCAGAGAGTTGGATAGTTTAACTCCTAAGTATTTTATCTCCCTTCTCCAGGGGAAGTGAAATTCCCCTGAAAGTTTTTCTTCTTCCTGTTTGTCTATGTTAATATTTAAGATTTCAGACTTGCTGAGATTTACCTTAAAATTTGAGATGTCACCATATCTTTTTAAAATCTGCAGCAAGTTTGGTATCCGGGGATTCGTAATATAGAAAAGGACATCATCGGCATACGCCGCTAGTTTATGTTCCTCCGTTCCTATCCTTATCCCACTACAGTCTGGGTTTTTTCGGATAGTCGCCAGCAGGGGTTCCAAGGTTAAGATAAATAATAGGGGAGACAATGGACACCCTTGTCTAGTTCCGTTCTCCATCTTAAATGGCCTTGAGAGGACCCCGTTAACCTTAATGGATGTTGGCGGGTGATTATACAACATTCTGACCCAAGCAATAAATCTTGGGCCAACTCCCAAATATTCCAATGTTTTAATCATGAGTCCCCAGTCTACCCTGTTGAACGCTTTTTCGGCATCCATTGACAGGAATAGAGCTGGGGACCCACCAGATTTGGTAGACTCAAGGAGGAGAAGCGAGCGAACTCCATTGTCCCTCCCCTCTCTACCCAGGACAAACCCCACTTGGTCTGGGTGTCGTGAGTCGTCATTTTGTCCTTCAGCCTGCCCGCCAAGACCTTAGCATATAATTTGGTATCCGCATTTAGGAGGGAAATAGGCCTATAGCTGGAGCACAACATATTATTTTTTCCCTCTTTTAGTATCAGGGTAATAGTTGCGGACAAGGAATCCTCCCCATCGCACTTTTGGTACCTAGATCATTCCAGAAATGGCAGAGCTTTGGCACCAAGGTTTCTTTATATTTTAAAAAAAGGTAGTAAACCCATCTGGGCCCGGGCTCTTTCCTGTTGGAGAATCCTTTAATGCGGAGTAAATTTCTGCTTCAGTTATGGGTCTATCCATGTCTGTCCTGTCTCCTTCCGCCAGCCTTGTCAGCCCTGCTTCACTCAGGAATTCCTCGACCATCCTACCCTTTGTCTGCTCTGGGTGTCCCTTTTGACCTACTGTATAGAGTGCCTCATAATATTTCCTGAACTCTTCTGCTATACCTTTTTAGCTGTGAATACTGTCTCACCCTTTTTATTTTGGATCCTTTCGATGAAGTTTGGGTCTCTCTTACTTTTTAACAACCTTGCAAGGTGCTTACTTGTTTCCCCAAAAATATCTGTCTCTTGTTATTTTATTTAATGTCCTCCTCGAATCCTGTTCCAGACAATCCCTTAACTCCTCCCTTTTGATGGTCAGCTGGTGGAAGCTTTCCCGATGGTGTCCCTTATGTTTTTTATGTTCTTGTTCCAGTGAATGTATTTCCTCTATAAGTTGTTCCCTTCTTTTTGATCTTTTTTTTCCTTTGCCCCAATGGATATAAGGATCCCTCTAATATATGCCTTAAAGGCCTCCCACAGTATAGAGGTAGCTATTTCGCCCCTTTCATTCGCCTTAAAAAATAAATTTGATCTTTCTGTACTAATTCTGTCGTTTTATCATCTTTTAGTAAACTTTCGTTTAATTTCCATGAAAATGGTTGTCGATGGGGCCCCGGTAGCCTGATCCTCATTGAAATCGGCGCGTGGTAATCCCTATTCTGGTTTCCTCCACCAAATCCAATAAACTATGATCAGCCATGATGTAGTCTAATCTTGAGTACGTCCCATGCAGTGGGGAGAAGGTGTAGTCATTTACCTTTTGCATGCTGCACTCTCCACACATCCATAATGTGGCATTGGTGCAGCTTACGCCCAATTATCTTTAGTTGAACCCTGCTTGTCCCCTGTGCCCGGGATGTACTATCCAGAACAGGATTAAGACAAAAATAAAGTCTCCTGCCAGAACTACCTCCCCTGTTTTGAACTCCATCAAATTGTCCAACACCTGCTTCAAGAAAACAGTCGGGTTTTTGTTCGGGCAATACACATTAGCTAGAGTCATTACTTTACCGCCCAGCTTACCCTTCAGAAACAGAAAACGTCCCTCCGGGTCCGCTAATCTGTTAATTAAGGTGAAATTAACCGACCTTGAGAACCCAATTGCAACCCCCTTAGCTCTCCTTATTGGAGAATCACTATAATACCAGACCGGTAGAGCAGAGGAGTATAACCTAATATTTGTATCCAGGGCAAGGTGAGTCTCCTGGAGGAATACCACATTCGCTCTATAATGATGCAACTCTTTTAACACTTTGTGCCTCTTCACCGGGGAATTCAGGCCCTTCACATTAGAAGAAAGAAAGTTTAACTTCATAATTTTTTCTGATCTTTTGGGGGGTTTTGTCTACCTACCACCACCAGCTTTACTAAGGAAATTTGTTCACATCCCAGTAGGATACCTGCCCACCCTCTCCCTCCCCATGCCCTCCCCCGCCCCCCAAAAACCCCCCTCCCAAGCCCTCCCCCACCCCGCCAACAGCCCCCTCAGTCCCCTCCCACCCGCTCCGGCCTAAGTCCGGCCCTGCGCCCGACAACGTGGATCTCAGCTGATCCCATGCCACGCGCTTCCATACCCTGGGTGCGGCTCTACCAGCGGCAACCAGTGCCCCCCACCCCGCAACAAGCGGGGCGGTGGGGGGGAAAGGGGCCGGGGTGGGCATTCCGAACCACACATCATCCTACCCTGTAACCCCCACACCTGCATCACATTTTGCCAGTATTAGTAGTACTGGCTTGGTGGGTATTAACGCAATAATTCTCTGCTCCTCCATCATACTGCGTTCAAGGGTCGTCCCTGATATTCTCCCCCATTTCCCCCTTTTGTTTCACCAGTTCTTTCTTTTTCTCTTTTGTCCCTGTTTGTTTCTTATCCAGTCCTGGGCTCTTTGTGCTAACGTCTTTAAGATATTTCTGTATTGTGCTGGAATTTAGGCTTTCTCTTGGGGTCTTGGGTTCAGCTACTTTTTGTGATCAACCTCTCATATTACCTCCTTTATCTTATACCTTCACCTCTTTATTTACCCCGTACTGCGACTTGCGTTTTAATCCGGGGGGGGGCTCGAGTGGCAGGTTTTCCCCCTAGGCCCCCTATTAACCAGGGGGGCAATGCTGTTGTAGTAGTATGATCTTGTTAAAGGATCTATCAAAGAACGCTAGCGAGTGTTATATTTAGAGGTGATTAGTGAGTTTCCATCACAATGTCCATCCCAGTCTCTTTTAACTTGCCTAACACAGGTAGAGAGGCAGATACACACTCAGGGAGAGAAAAAAAAATGTTTTTAGAGTGCCATACCAATGTACCAAACAGTCAGTGGGGATCATTTATCTGAGGCAGTCTCTTGTGGAGTCTCTGAATAGCTTTAAATAGACTTAACAACTTTCAAAAGCATAATACTGCAGTTCTTTGAGGTAGGAGAGGGTTAATTTTCATACCTTGAGATGAGTCATTATCTTATCTCTGTACCTTCCATGCTGTTCTAGGAAGAAAAGTTGTTATCTGCAGGCTGCTGTGCTCAGCTGATATTTGCTCCATGTCAGGGTGTCCAAGTTCACCTAAGGCATAGGCTGTTCACCCCCTCTTCCTCCATTCCTCTTATCTTCACTTGTCTTTACTCGGCTGATATCGGCTCTGGGTGGCTTATGGGGAGTGAGAAGGGCTGCAGGGGGGGTCTCACAAGGAGAGAGACGTTCTCCCAGCTACACAGGGACAAGCTTCCCACACGGAGGGATCATTAGCCTCCAGCTTCTCCCAGCGGCTGCAGTAGCTCTGAAGTGACGCAGAGTGAGGTGGTCTGTCCCAGGGTTTCCTCTGTCAAACCCTCTGCAGGCTCTCACCCTGCACTACGTCCTCACCACTCGGTCCGACCATCCCTCAGCTCCCACACACCAGCCCCGTCGGCAGGCCCCTCCCCACGCTCTGACGTGTCACGTCAGCATCCTCCTCGGAATAAAAGTCATTTAAAAATACTCGCGGCTATAATGAAATGTCGGTCCGGCAATACACATAAATGTTCATTGATAAAAACAGCATTAAGAAAAAAAACAAATTAAGAAAATGTGTGGGGTTCCCCCGAAATGCCATACCAGGCCCTTCAGGTCTGGTACAGATATTAAGGGGAACCCCGCGCCAAAATAAAACAAAAAATGGCATGGGGTCCCCCTCAAAATCAATACCAGACCCTTATCTGAGCACGCAACCTGGCAGGCCGCAGGAAAAGAGGGGGGACGAGAGAGCGCCCCCCTCCTGAACCGTACATGCCCTCAACATTGGGAGGGTGCTTTGGGGCCCCCATGTTGATGAGGACAAGGGCCTTATCCCCACAACCCTTGCCCGGTGGTTGTGGGAGTCTGCGGGGGGCTTATCGGAATCTGGAAGCCCCCTTTAACAAGGGGACCCCCAGATCCCAGCCCCCCCGTGTGAAATGGTAAGGGGGTACAAAAGTACCCCTACCATTTCACATAAAAAGTGTCAAAAATGTTAAAAATGACAAGAGACCGTTTTTGACAATTTCTTTATTTAAATGCTTCTTCTTTCCATCTTCTTTCTTCTATCTTCTATCCTCCTTCGGTTTCTTCATCCATCTTCTTCCTCCGATCCTCTTCTTCTTGCTCCGGTGTTCTCGTCCGGCATCTTCCTCCGTGTCGTCCTCTTCCCTTCTTCTCCTCGGGCCGCTCCGCATTCATGGGAGGCTCCCGCTGTGTGACACTTCTCGTCGTCTGACGGTTCTTGAATAACGGAGGGCGGGGCCACCCGGTGACCCTGCCCCCTCTGATGCACGGGGACTTCCCCGAGGCTTTCCCCGTGACATCAGAGGGGGTGGACAGGGAAGTCCCCGTGCGTCCATTTTTTAAGAACCGTCAAAAGAAGTGTCACACAGTGGGAGCCTCCCATGGATGCGGAGCCAATGTTGAGGGCATGTGGCCTGGTGCGGTTCAGGGGGGGGGCGCTCTCTCGTCCCCCCTTTTTTTCCTGCGGCCTGCCAGTTTGCGTGCTCGGATAAGGATCTGGTATGGATTTTTAGGGGGACCCCACGCCATTTTTTTTCAATTTTGGTGCAGGGTCCCCCTTAAAATCCATACCAGACCTGAAGAGCCTGGTATGGAATTTCGGGGGAACCCCACACATTTTCCTAATTTTGTTTTTTTTCTTAATGCTGTTTTTATCAATGAACTTTTATGTATTTTGCCGGACCGACATTTCATTATAGCCGCAAAGTGAACCAGTGTAAAAAAAATTAAAAAAGTCTAGAGGTGCGCCCGTTCAACCTATGCAAATGCATTTATGTTGCTTGACATTTACTAAGATTTTGCCGGTGCAGTGAACCAAAGCATTTGAACCAGCGCAAATGCCGTTTGAGCATGCGCAGTGTATAAATTCACCTCCCGCAGCTCTAAATGTATTTGCCAGCGCTGCCGGCTTGTTCAGAAAAGGTCACTTTCTCATTCTATTTTGGCCATATTTGTTACTTGGACAGTTAATACTACACTTCCCCACATCACCCCCATAATATTGGCACTTCCAGCTTGTTTAAATTTTAAGTGAAAGGTGCCGTGCGCCATGTCTATAGTGGCGTACCGATCACCTCTTCCCGTGCGCCGGGAAGAGAATAGTAAATGGGGGAATCGCGCTGTGTTACCGGCGCAAATGCTTTATGACATATCTGGCTCAGAGGAGGTACTTTCCGCTTCCAATCCCTCAAACACCTCTAGGGAACCGGGCTCACTTCCTGCAGGTTCAGCAACCTTGTACTGATCCTTAGTAACAACCTCCTGCAAAACAGTATTATTTACCACCTCTGTGGCTTCTTGCTTTTTCCGGGAAACCCCAGAACTTTTGAGCTTTTGCTTATACAAGTCCCAAAACATGGGGCAGTCTCGCCCGATTAGTAAGTCATGAAGTAATCCCGGGACCACCCCAACTTTTAGTTTAGCCGTTCCTGCTGGTGTACACAGGGTCACACTGGCCACCGGATACTTTTTAACATCACCATGCACACAGATGACCCCAACCTGTTCCCTTGGTACCAGCTTTCTTGGCAACCCGTCCGATCGGAGCAGGGTACCGACACCCCCAGAGTCAAGGAGTGCTACCACCTCCTGTCCATTGACCCACATCACACACTCGTGGATTTAGGCTGGTTGCAGCACATAATGCATGGGCATACATGGAGCGACGGCGGCCCATGTCCCTCTCCATTGGTTCTTCCCGACTTGGGTTGGGCACTGAGCTGCCAGATGACCCAGTTGATGGCAGGACCAACAGCGAACCTCACAGGGTTCCCCCTGTCGGTTCCCTGGAAGCTTAGGCCCTGGGGTGCTCCTGGTAGTTGTATTATACCTCTGAGAAGCCACTATGCGATCACCAGGAGCCACACTGGTGCTGGAACGCACTTCTTTGAAATGGGCCAGTTCTCTTGTGACAGAGGGAATCTCCTGGAACTTTTCTGCACAACTGTAGCGCTCAACAGCTGCAGCCATCTCATCCAGGGACTGAGCCACCCATCAGTGGAGCTCCCTGGGTAGCCCATGCAGGAAACAGTCAAGTGCGACTCTTTCCACAATCTGAGTGGGTGTCTTTTCCTCAGGTTTCAGCCAATTTTGAAACAAGTGCATCAGGTCGAAGAGTTGCGCACGGGCAGGCTTAGTCTTGTCAAAGCGCCAGCCATGGACTCGGTTCGCCCTTAAAGTGACAGTCACTCCCAGCCTTGCTAGGATTTCTGCTTTCAGGAGCTTATAATCCCGTGCTGATTCAGGGGTCAAGTTACAATACGCTTGTTGGGGGTCTGCGGTCAGGAAAGAAGCCAGTACATCTGCCCAGTCTTTATCAGGCAGACCTTCCCTTGCTGCAATCCACTCAAACATCGCTTCCACGTTGTCTAAGGCCGTCATCTTTTGCAGGGTCCGCTGCACTGCCTTCCGGGGGTCATTCTTTACAGCGGGGTCACCTTTCATCATTTCAGCCTGCTGGGTCACCGCCTTTTGTAATCCTGATATCTGTTCACTCAGTAAGAGGTTTGTTTCCTGTTGTACAGCGACTGTCTGCACCAGGATCTGCTCCTGCCGAGCCTGTGCTTGTACCAGGGCCTGCTGGGCCTCCCGATGGCGGGTCTGTGCTTGTGTATTAGCCAGTACCAGCTGCTTAAACACATACTTCATGGCTTGTTCAGAAGATTTCACCATCTGTACAGCTTTAACCCAGGACATGGGATTGGACCAGACCCCTCAAACTGATTGATGCATGCTCCACCAATTGTAGGGGACCAGAGGGGTGAAAAGCTGGCTCAGAGACAGTCCATTAAAACAAAAGTGGCTTTATTTAGCAAAATGGCAAAATAAACATAAGATAAGACAGACTTGTCTTGTCACACGGTTGTGCACACAGGTACAGCTCACAGTTCAGCAGCATACAGGCTTATAGGTAATAGTTCATGGCTCCATTCAGAGCTACAGTCTTTGTGGTTAAGCTCACCCAGCAGGTACACCATCCAGCAATGGACATTTTCACACAGCGTGCTGCTGTGTCTCTCTCTCCTACTCAAACAGCTCCTCTCTGACACTCTCAGCCCAGCTGACAATAAGCAGGTCTGAAGGGGAAGTGCCTGCCCTCCTCGATTAACCCCTTCTTAACAAGCCAGGCTGACCCTCTACACCACACACGGTTCGAATTTCCAACAACAAGCTCACATCGAACATTTGTTGTCGGAAATTCCGATCGTGTGTACGCAGCATAAGTCCACAATAGTTAAAGGAACCCAGTTTCTACTTCTTTTAACCACTTCAGCCCTGGAAGAATTTACCCCCTTCCTGACCAGAGCACTTCGCTTTAACTGAAAATTATGCGGTCATGCTACATTGTACCCAAACAAAATTTACATCCTTTTTTTTCCCACAAATAGCTTTCTTTTGGTTGTATTTGAGTGACAAATTGAAAAATGGTAAAGACCGACAATTTTGAAAAAAAATGCATTATTTTTTACTTTTTGCTATAATAAATATCCCCCAAAAATATTTAAAAACATTTTTTTTTTCCTCAGTTTAGGCCGATGTGTATTCTTCTACATATTTTTTGGGAAAAAAACGCAATAAGCATATATTGATGCATTGATTACTGTAAAAATGTCACTGGCAGTGAAGGGGTTAACACTAGGGGGCAGGGAAGGGGTTAACTGTGTTCCCTGGGACAGGGCCGATCCTAGGGTCACATGTGCCTGGGTGCAGAAATATTTCTGGCGCCTCCACATGGGTGTGGTCATCTTACTAACCCCTCCCCTTTACTAATGTTTCTATAGCAACAACTCCACCTCTCCATCTGTAAGCCCCACCACATGTTTTATTTATTGACAATTCTGTGTCAAGTGCATGTAAATCAAATAGTGTAGCAGAAAAAAACTTGGAATATAAATATGAACTGAACAATATTAAACTTTTGAACAGAAAATGAGGTAGCATAAAATCAAACTACAGATTTGTATTTTGCAAAATTTGCAAGATAGATTGTATTTATTGAAAATGTAAAAAGTACAGAATCAATCACTAAAGTGCAAATAACAGATTTGCATAATGCATACAATCACAAAGCAGTGCAAATATCAATTAAAGTTAAAGCGGCTGGCTTCCCATCCTCCTTAGCAACCAACCATATACAGTGTGTTTAAAGAGAAAAAAACCTGCAAAATGCATGAAAACTGCATGCAAAAACAAGGGTTTAAAAGTGCAAAACATGCCTGAAAAATGCATCAAGCGCAGCAGCATAGATGTGAACCTATAGCCTCAGTGTTCTGATTAACCCCAAATAAAGTTGAGCTGTTCTAATAGGTCTTTCCTGATATATTCTTAGTCGCATCCTACAGCAAAAGCCATGGTCCACAGAGGGCTTCCAAAGCATCAGAGGGATCTCGTTATAAGTTATCAGTCAGGAGAAGGGTACAAAAGAATGTCCAAGGCATTAGATTTACCATGAAACACAGTGAACAGTCATCGTCAAGTGGATAAAATATGGCACAACAGTGACATTACCAAGAACCCCCCAAAATTGATGAAAAGATGAGAAGAAAACTGGTCAGGGAGGCTGCCAAGATGCCCACAGCAACATTAAAGGAGCTGCAGGAATATCTGGCTGTGTGCTACATGTGACAATAATCTCCTATATTATTCATATGCCTGGGTTATGGGGTAGAGTGGCAAGCTTTTTCTTAATAAAAACATCCAAACCCGGCTAAATATTGCAAAAACACATCTGCAGTCTCCCAAAATTTTTTGGTACATTACCTTCCAGTTGTGAGACACTAGGGAAGGATGCAGTGTGCACACATTGTTTGATTATTTAATCAAACAAAACAAACTCTTCGAGCCTTGGCAACAGCAAAATTTCTAATAACATCACGTATATCCAAGTCTTCGCAGGATTTTTCAGTGGATATTATGGATAAGTTGGTAAGTCTTGCCTAGGCATTGTGGAACGGGGATAATTTTTTATCAGCTTTAGTTTTGAAAATGAACGTTCCCCAGCACCTACACTTACAGGAAGTGTCATCAATATTCTCAGTGAAATAGAAAGGTTGGGGAATGTGTTGGTCAAATTCTCCACTAGATACTGCAAGATGTTGGTGACTGTCATCTCCTGAGTTAGAAAAGGTCTAATGGTGTCCAGTTCATCACAAAGATCTATTCCACTAATGTCAAAGTGGGATAACTGGCTGTCAGTTAACTTGTTTTGCAGATCCATGGAACACTTCAATATATAATTTCTGTCCATTACAAGTTTTGGGATTTCATATAAAAATGCAAATGTTTCACAGTGGCTCTGAAGTAGCGTGAATCTCATTTATGGACTGGATGGATGCATCCAAAACGGCAAAGAAAAAATTCACTTTAGAATATTGTGTTGGGTCTGCAAGAGACTCCTCTTCATGTTCATAGTCAAAAATCTTCTTTCTCCGTCGAGGTCTAATTGTAACGGCATCAGGAAATCGCGCTTCACAATAAAGCTTTTCAGCTATTTCTTTGGCATCAGATAGCACATTCTCAAAGCCTTCATCAGACCTGTATTCCACCAAGTACTTAATTTTTCCAGTTCCTGTACACAGCCTGATAGGTTTAATGTTGCTTGCTGCAGTATTTTGCTGAGTACGTTCACCTTTGATAATTCATACCAAATGACAATGGAACAAATGAATTCAAATTATTTAATTTTCGTTGCCAAGAACTGAGCTTGATGATTGGTGTTAAAATCCCTGTTGTCATCATCTGAGATGTCATAAAGTGCATCAAATACCTCAGTTAGGAAATAATGCAAGTGTTTAATTGCTGCAACTCTGCTTTCCGATCTGGTATTGGAGAGTGGTTTTAAAGTTAGATTTGTAACATGCTCCTTGAGTACTTGCCATCGTTGGGTGGATGAGACAAAGAACACACAAAGTTCTTGAATGATGCCAAAAAAAATCTATTGTCAGGTATGAAATCTTTGCAGCGTCATTCACAACCAAGTTGAGAGTATGTGCACTGCATGGAACAAAAAAGGCTCTTGGTTTGATATCGAGTATTTTTTGCTGCAAACCATTGTTTTCCTTTCATATTGATGCCATTGTCATAGCCTTGGCCACGCATATTCTCAATTGCAATCTGATTGTTCTTTAAGTAGGCCAGTAAAAAGGATGTCAGTCCTTCAGATGTTGTATTGTATACTGGGTAAAAATCCAAAAAGTGTTCTCGATTTTAAATTTTTTTTGCACTTTGATCTAGAACAACAAATGCTAATCTGCTCTGTGGCTCACATCAGGAGTACAATCCAGGATAATGGAGAAATATAGTTGGACTCATTCAAGCTTTGTATAATTTTTTCTCGTATTTTTGTTCCAACTATGGCAATTATCTCATTCTGAATCTTTTAACCAAGATAATGTGGCATTTGTGAATGCTGTGAAATGGAGCACTGAATTCTCTGAATGTGTTCAGATATGATGGGATCAAATTTCCCTCTCATTTCAACCAATTTCAGGAAGTTACCATTATTGTTTTGAAACAAACGGGTATCACAGCCACGAAGCGCCAGATTTTGTCCTGCTAAATATTGGATAATATAGATTATTTGCAGTATGACAGAATACCAGCGTTTCTCTTCTTGATTAATGGTCTTTTGATTGATATGCTCAATGGGGGTTCCCTTTTCCAGAGCTCTTGAAAGATCCATCCATTTCTTATAATTTGTGACGTGGATTTTGTTTTTTTCATGTCGGCTTAAATGTCTTGACAGATGCTGCCAATCAAAGCCTTGTTTTGAGGCCAAAGCCATATTGTCACTATCCGGCAAGCAAAGCACTGGACTGAATTATTAGATGTAGAATAGATCAACCAATTTCTTGGTATGTTCTCTCCATTATCCAGTACTCTTTGGTAGTAAGAGATAGAAAAGCTCCTGCTGGTATCATCTTTTGGAAAAGTAGAAGCCTCTTCTTGAACAGGACCAAATTTTATCAGTTATTATTAGTTGGTCATCTATATTTTCAGGCCAGAAAGCAGGATCACTTGAGATTCCACTTGATGTTGATGGCTGTTCAAGTTCCATTTCGGTTTCTACATGCATAAGTACAATAGACTCAGTGTCTGAGTTAGAGGAAACATCAGATATATCTTCCCTTTCAATGTCAAAATGCTCTGCTGCTGAAACAATGTAACCTGAAGTTGCATCTCCAGTTGTTGTTCGCTCAGTACTAAAAAAAAGTGACCATAAAATTACTCACTCTTATGATTCTATAACCGTTGGTTACTCTCTGCCACTCCTCCGCTTTGGAGGTTCTGGCCGTAGCCTATAACATATAATAGTATAAAGAGCTATCCCTGGGAGGTCCACAGATTGGGCGTCCCTGGGATAAAAAGACAGCTACTTATGGTCAGAAAGGGCAGTCAGAGAGATCATAAATAAGAATAAATATCACATTTTATTAGTGGTTTAAACACTGGTATAAAAACAATTTGTTTCTTTCTATTAAAGCTGATGACCTTAGTATCCTCTGAAAATGAATCATAAAATGATTCTTCAAATGTATACATTTACAGACGATGAATCAATGTAACAGGTGACAAAACTAGGACTGACAGTGCCCATACAGTAACAAACCAATAAATAACATGCAGTGCAGGCGCCTGAAGTGATCCACATTTACATAACAATCCCGATGGCTAATTGCCAGTGTTGCTAATTGAAACAAATATTCAAGATAGATAATAAGGGGTTGTTATGCAAAGGTGGTCCCCGGGGGTACTATTGACCTAAATTAGCTGGATAGATAAGGTCCTATATAGAACCATACATCTGGGAGCGGATGGAGATGTGGTAAAAAGCAATAGTTAATGAACCTACGCAAGTCCTTCTGAGATTACGCTCAAGTCCTCAAATATTGTTGTATCCAAATTACTGTCCCATGCTTTTAATTTAAGAGTGTGCACATATATATATATATATGAGGAGTTTCTATAGACTGAACTCGTGATTAGAGTCAGGCTGGTCAGGTAATGACAGGAGACAATTGTGTGCATGTGAGTGGTCGGTGATAATAAAAGCGCTGAGTTTAGAGTTCCTTTATATTTTCTCAAGCTTTCCCAGGCTTTCAACAGCACGTAGACCATTCAAGATTTTAGATATACATCAACCACATTACTAAATTAGAGTGCTGTAGAGTGAATAAGTCAATCACTTATATTACATTACCACCTTCCTTCCTTGTGTGCATTCAGGTGTTTCAGGGATAAGGCAGGCTCCTCGCCTTTCCCGATTGTCAGCGCTGAATGGTTGGGCGGTTGCTGGAGGGTATGACATCCCAATAGTCTGGCAGTTACATGTCCAACTCCGCTGTGTAACCAACCGGTTACAGGTGGATCTGGTGTCCTGATGATCAGGCGGTTAGCTGTTTGTTGCTCCACAGTACTCTGGTTCGATATCGGCTTGCACTAGACGTGATTTCAGCTCAGCACGTGATATCGCTTAATGCACGGTAGGTCCCTGCTTCTCCGCTACCATGAGGTGCATCGGGGATCACTGACACGGCGTCCTTGCACGTAGCTTACGTCGACGTGTTTCACAACATTTGAGTTACGTAGCTTCGACTGGACGTTGAAGGGGCTTGTCTACACCTCTCCTTTATTGTATTTCAGGGTGTGATCGCTCCTCCTCCTGGTGTTTTCGTTTAAAAATAATTAGGACAAGCTTGAATGGCAGCTTGGATGGTTGTCTTGCGTTCACATGTGGCATCTCCATGTTAACTTTATATTTCTTAGAGGCTACAATGCTCTTTCCTACCTACTAGTAAATTTGTTTACGATTCTTTCGCTACCTCTTATATTTATAATTATGAAAACATTAAACATATAAACATAGATATTAAAGTTTACTTAGTGGGGAAGTTTGCTGGAGGGTTCAAAAAAGCTTAATGTGTAGTGGAAGTGAGATAGACTTAATCGGGGGACCAGTGAGATAGTCGAACCATAAGGTCAATCTAGTCCCTCGGTTAAGGTTACCATCCTACATTCTTGAAGGTATGTGAGGGAGTAGGGGAACTTAATATCTTCAGACAAGTCTAAGGAATAAACGGGTAATAGGGAGAGGAAAAGGAGAATGAAAAGGGGGGAGTAAAAGGCATTTATGTCTTGAAACTACCAGAGAGAAGAGGAGACTTTGATCGTATCCTCTTACAAAAGGAAAAATGGTGGATATATACTCTGAAGTCTCTAGCACCCCTCTGTATGAACACAGAACTAAATATCCAACCATTTTTAAGCCAATGAAATATCTTAGGCCTAAAGCTGTATGTCTGTAATATATTCTACATACATATCCACCTTGCTCTCTATGTACCCCTTTCTGTTCTTCTTCTGGTCTCCCCCTTTTCCATTTCTTTCCTTCCCCTCCCCCCCTTGTTTCCCTTCCCTTTCCCCTTTCCTCTCCCCCTTCCCCCTTTTTTTCCCTCCTCTTGTCCCCCCCTCCCCTCTTTTCATTTTTTCTCCCCCCCAACCCCAAGTTCCTTTTTTTTTTTTTTTATTCTCCCCCCCTCCTTTTTCCCTCCCCCCTCCCCATAATTTTCCCCCTCTTCTCCCCTCCCCCCTTTTCATTCTCCTCTTCCTCTCCCTATTACCCGTTTATTCCTTATAGACTTGTTCGAAAATATTAAGTTCCCCTACTCCCTCGCATACCTTTAAGAATGAAGGATGGTAACCTTAACCGAGGGACTAGATTGACCTTATGGTTCGACTATCTCACTGGTCCCCCGATTAAGTCTATCTCACTTCCACTACACATTAAGCTTTTTTGAACCCTCCAGCAAACTTCCCCACTAAGTAAACTTTATTATCTATGTTTATATGTTTAATGTTTTCATAATTAGAAATATAAGAGGTAGCGAAAGAATCGTAAACAAATTTACTAGTAGGTAGGAAAGAGCATTGTAGCCTCTAAGAAATATAAAGTTAACATGGAGATGCCACATGTGAACGCAAGACAACCATCCAAGCTGCCATTCAAGCTTGTCCTAATTATTTTTAAACGAAAACACCAGGAGGAGGAGCGATCACACCCTGAGATACTAAAAAGGGAGAGGTGTAGACAAGCCGCCCCTTCAACGTCCAGTTGAAGCTACGTAACTTAAATGTTGCGAAACGCGTCAACGTAAGCTACGTAGAAACAATGTAATTAAATTCAGCGCTGACTAATTGAATAGACTTATCAAGATAAATGCAAGCAGGCACTAAGGTCAATTCAAAAAAAATACCTCAAAAGCATATAAGTATATAAAGAGTGCTGCGCAAATAAAAGTCCTTAAACAAATATACAAAGAGTAAAAGTATAATGGCAGGATAGGAGGACAGGAACCACCGGTGACAGTATAGATATCTGGATGGTGACTTTTTCCCTCCACCGTTCTTAGATGCCCCCTCACCTCAGATATTCGACCTGAAACAGGTCACACCGCTTGTAAGATTGGATGGATCAATCTGAATAATTAGTAGTTACTCCTTCACCTCCTTCAACTCACAGTACTCAGTAAATGGCAGATGATGAATATGAAATAAAAAGGCAAAACATAGTGTTCTCCGTAGCTGATTTATTTTAAATGATAAAAAACTAAAAATGCAATTTGTAACACTCACAGAATACCAGCACTCCGATCCGAGTGCCGGCCAGCAGGCTTGTGATCGTGTCAGTTGGATGACCGGGGGTGACGTCATACGCTCCTACCCCCCGTACGCGTTACGTCCTATGGGCGGGACTTCATCGGCGTGGGGCGGGATGCGCAATGACGGCCCGCATTGTTAATATTCTGCACCATGGTGACGGCGGCACCAATCAGAAGAGCAGGAGCAGTAATCAGGAAGTCAAGCGCCTCCCTGTCACTGCATCTTAGCCGTTGGTTCCTATTACCCTTCACTCCAAACGGGAAATGAAAGAATCAACACCGCCAGCAGCAGACAGATGACACAAAGTGTAAATTATATAAAGATGATTACTTGCAATACCCGAATAGCATATCTCATTATGCACAGTAAATCATCTAAATCTCTGATTAAAATTATAAAAGACATAAAGATAATTTTCATTAAACACGCATAGACTCATGCTGCAAAATCGCATGTAAAAAAGTCGCGTAAAAAAAGTCACATATACAATATATATGAATAATATCAAAAAGAAAGACATCAGCCCACGGGCATCGGTTAAACACGATCACATGTACAGAATCAAAAAGGTCTAAATTAAAAATAAAAGATAAATAATAAAAAAATCATTATCTATTAGAAATAAAACAATTTAAGTCAAAATCAACGTTCATTCCAAAGGGGGAGAGAACTTTAGTCTCATAGATCCAGAATGATTCCCTACGGCTCCACGTAAGAATTGGAGAACATATTAGCAACATCAAGCGGGGGGTAAAGACCCACAGTGTGTCTAGGCATTTTCGCCTTTGTCATCAAAGAGACCCCAAATGCCTTAAATTCTGGGGGATAGAAAAGGTGCCGCGACACTGGAGGGGTGGCCATTACATCAGGCAGCTTAGCCGTAGGGAATTTTACCCCCCGCTTGATGTTGCTAATATGTTCTCCAATTCTTACGTGGAGCCGTAGGGAATCATTCTGGATCTATGAGACTAAAGTTCTCTCCCCCTTTGGAATGAACGTTGATTTTGACTTAAATTGTTTTATTTCTAATAGATAATGATTTTTTTATTATGTATCTTTTATTTTTAATTTAGGCCTTTTTGATTCTGTACATGTGATCGTGTTTAACCGATGCCCGTGGGCTGATGTCTTTCTTTTTGATATTATTCATATATATTGTATATGTGACTTTTTTTTACGCGACTTTTTTACATGCGATTTTGCAGCATGAGTCTATGCGTGTTTAATGAAAATTATCTTTATGTCTTTTATAATTTTAATCAGAGATTTAGATGGTTTACTGTGCATGCTATTCGGGTATTGCAAGTAATCATCTTTATATAATTTACACTTTGTGTCATCTGTCTGCTGCTGGCGGTGTTGATTCTTTCATTTCCCGTTTGGAGTGAAGGGTAATAGGAACCAACGGCTAAGATGCAGTGACAGGGAGGCGCTTGACTTCCTGATTACTGTTCCTACTCTTCTGATTGGTGCCGCCGTCACCATGGTGCAGAATATTAACAATGCGGGCCGTCATTGCGCATCCCGCCCCACGCCGATGAAGTCCCGCCCATAGGACGTAACGCGTACGGGGGTAGGAACGTATGACGTCACCCGCGGTCATCCGACTGACACGATCACAAGCCTGCTGGCTGGCACTCGGATCGGAGTGCCGGTATTCTGTGAGTGTTACAAATTGCATTTTTAGTTTTTTATCATTTAAAATAAATCAGCTACGGAGAACACTATGTTTTGCCTTTTTATTTCATATTCATCATCTGCCATTTACTGACTACTGTGAGTTGAAGGAGGTGAAGGAGTAACTACTAATTATACAGATTGATCCATCCAATCTTACAAGCGGTGTGACCTGTTTCAGGTCGAATATCTGAGGTGAGGGACCATCTAAGAACGGTGGAGGGAAAAAGTCACCATCCAGATATCTATACTGTCACCGGTGGTTCCTGTCCTCCTATCCTGCCATTATACTTTTACTCTTTGTATATTTGTTTAAGGACTTTTATTTGCGCAGCACTCTTTATATACTTATAGACGTAAGCTACGTGCAAGGACGCCGTGTCAGTGATCCCCGATGCACCTCATGGTAGCGGAGAAGCAGGGACCTACCTTGCATTAAGCGATATCACGTGCTGAGCTGAAATCACGTCTAGTGCAAGCCGATATCGAACTAGAGTACTGTGGAGCAATGAACATCTAACCGCCTGATCATCAGGACACCAGATCCACCTGTAACCGGTTGGTTACACAGCGGAGTTGGACATGTAACTGCCAGACTATTGGGATGTCATACCCCCCAGCAACCGCTCAACCATTCAGCGCTGACAATGGGGAAAGGCGAGGAGCCTGCCTTATCCCTGAAACGCCTGAATCCACACAAGGAAGGAAGGCGGTAATGTAATATAAGTGATTGACTTATTCACTCTACAGCACTCTAATTTAGTAATGTGGTTGATGTATATCTAAAATCTTGAATGGTCTATGTGCTGTTGAAAGCCTGGGAAAACTTGAGAAAATATAAAGGAACTCTAAACTCAGCACTTTTATTATCACCGACCACTCACATGCACGCAATTGTCTCCTGTCATTACCTGACCAGCCTGACTCTAATCACGAGTTCAGTCTATAGAAACTCCTCATATATCTGTGTCCGGACTCTTAAATTAAAAGCATGGGACAGTAATTTGGATACAACAATATTTGAGGACTTGAGAGTAATCTCAGAAGGACTAGCGTAGGTTCAGTAACTATTGCTTTTTACCGCATCTCCAACCGCTCCCAGATGTATGGTTCTATATAGGACCTTATCTATCCAGCTAATTTAGGTCAATAGTACCCCCGGGGACCACCTTTGCATTACAACCCCTTCACTTATCTATCTTGAATATTTGTTTCAATTAGCAACACTGGCAATTAGCCATTGGGATTGTTATGTAAACGTGGATCACTTCAGGCGCCTGCACTGCATGTTATTTATTGGTTTGTTACTGTGTGTGTACTGTCAGTCCTAGTTTTGTCACCTGTTACATTGATACATCATCTGTAAATGTATACATTTGAAGTATCATTTTATGATTGGTTTTCAGAGGATACTAAGGTCATCAGCTTTAATAGAAAGCAACAAACTGTTTTTATACCAGTGTTTACGGTGTTTAAACCACTAATAAAATTTGATATTTATTCTTATTTATAATCTCTCTGACTGCCCTTTCTGACCATAAGTAGCTATCTTTTTATCCCAGGGACGCCCAATCTGTGGACCTCCCAGGGATAGCTCTTTATACTATTATATGTTACAGGCTACGGCCAGAACCTCCAAAGCGGAGGAGTGGCAGAGAGTAACAAACGGTGATATTTTCTACTTTTTGTTATAAAAAAAATCCAATAAACTCAATTTTAGTCATACATGTAGGCCAAAATGTATTCGGCCACATGTCTTTGGTAAAAAAAATGTCAAGCTTATATTTGTTTGCGCAAAAGTTATAGCGTCTACAAACTAGGGTACATTTTCTGGAATTCACACAGCTTTTAGTTTATGACTGCCTATGTTATTCCTTGAGGTGCTAAATTGGCAGGGCAGTACAACCCCCCCCCAAATGACCCCAATTTTGGAAAGTAGACACCCCAAGGAAATTGCTGAGAGGCATGTTGAGCCCATTGAATATTTATTTTTTTTGTCCCAAGTGATTGAATAATGACAAAAAAAAAAATTACAAAAAGTTGTCACTAAATGATATATTGCTCACACAGGCCATGGGCCTATGTGGAATTGCACCCCAAAATACATTCAGCTGCTTCTCCTGAGTACGGGGATACCACATGTGTGGGACTTTTTGGGAGCCTAGCCGCGTACGGGGCCCCGAAAACCAATCACCGCCTTCAGGATTTCTAAGGGCGTACATTTTTGATTTCACTCCTCACTACCTATCAGTTTTGAAGGCCATAAAATGCCCAGATGGCACAAAACCCCCCCAAATGACCCCATTTTGGAAAGTAGACACCCCAAGCTATTTGCTGAGAGGCATGTTGAGTCCATGGAATATTTTATACTTTGACACAAGTTGCGGGAAGTGACACTTTTTTTATTTTTTTTTGCACAAAGTTGTCACTAAATGATATATTGCTCACACAGGCCATGGGCATATGTGGAATTGCACCCCAAAATACATTTAGCTGCTTCTCCTGAGTATGGGGATACCACATGTGTTGGACTTTTTGGGAGGCTAGCTGCGTACGGGGCCCCGAAAACCAATCACCGCCTTCAGGATTTCTAAGGGTGTAAATTTTTGATTTCACTCTTCACTGCCTATCACAGTTTCGGAGGCCATGGAATGCCCAGGTGGCACAAACCCCCCCCAAATGACCCCATTTTGGAAAGTAGACACCCCAAGCTATTTGCTGAGAGGCATGGAGAGCTTTTTTTTTTTGCTCTTTTATCTTATTTTTAAACTGTTCCTTTCATTTTTTTTTTAAATCATTTTTATTATCTCAGGGAATGTAAATATCCCCTTTGGTACAATAAGTAGTGACAGGTACTCTTTTTTGAAAAAATTGGTCTATTAGACCCTAGATCTCTCCTCTGCCCTCAAAGCATCTGACCACACCAAGATCGGTGTGATAAAATGCTTTCCCAATTTCCCAATGGCGCTGTTTACATCCGGCGAAATCTAAGTCATAGAATGCTCGTAGCTTCCGGTTTCTTAGGCCATAGAGATGTTTGGAGCCACTCTGGTCTCTGATCAGCTCTATGGTCAGCTGGCTGAATCACCGGCTGCATTCTCAGGTTCCCTGTTGAGACAGGAGAGCCAGAGAAAAACACGGAAGACGGTGGGGGGGCATTCCCTCCCACTGCTTGTAAAAGCAGTCTAGAGGCTAATTAGCTGCTAGGATTGCTTTTACATGAAAGCCGACCGCTGGCTGAAAAGAATGATACCAAGATGATACCTAAGCCTCTCATTTTCCTGCAGGGAAGCCAGGATAGACACATTGGGAAGGTATGTCTTTCTGAGCTGTGTTGTGGAAAATAAGCCTTTGGTGATAGCAAATGTTTATATCCCTCCTCCGTTCAAAACAGAAATTATGTTGGATTTGTTGGAGTTTGTGGACGGCATGGCGGATATCCCTATAATAGCGGTGGGCGATTTCAATGCAGTGCTAGACAGCAGCATGGACCGATTTCCGCCCGTGACCCGCGCGGAAAGAGTTCCAGAGGGGCGATTAGCCCAACTGCTTGCAGAGATTGGATGGTGCGATCTATGGAGATCTTATAATCCAAACATTCGGCAGTATTCCTGTTACTCCGGGTCATACTCTACTCTCTCGCGCATAGATATGGCAGTGGGTAACAGTGAAGCCTTGCGATCAACAGCAAACATAGAGTATAGACCGAGGGGAATATCGGACCATTCACCCCTGACCTTGACCCTAAATCTTAGCATCAGAACTAGCCAGAAGAGGTGGACAATAAACCCCCTATGGCTGGATCTGATCAGTAGTCCAGCAGAAATAGTCTCCAAGTTAAAAGAGTTTGTAACATTCAATTCAGGTACAGCACCAGTAGGAGTGGTGTGGGACACCCTAAAAGCTTACCTTAGGGGCCTACTACACCAGCAGGTAGCCATAGTAAAAAAAACATCAAGGGACTGGGAGGTGAGGGCTAGTAGGGAAGCCATGGAAACAGAAGCACAATATGTGTTAGATCCAACCCCAGAAAAACAGGAGACTTGGCTCAACAAACAACAAGAGTACAAAGAAGTTATCAATAGAAGAGTAGAGAACAAGAGACTTTTCCAGAGGCAAAATTATTTTGGGGAGGGAGAGAAAGTAGGCCGGATGCTCGCCCTCTTAACCAGGTCTAATTTATTCTCACCGGCCATCTCCTCAATTAAAACATCGGTTGGAAATATGACATCTGATCCGGTCGAGGTCTTAGAAACTTTCCCTGTATTTTACAGAGGCCTGTACAGGTCCCGCCAGGGCATGAACCAACGTGAGATGGACAGGTTCTTGGAGGGAGTAGACCTGCCCACACTCTCGGAGAGCGATAGAAGTGAGGTGGATTCCCCTCTGACCTTGGAGGAGCTACAAAAAGCAGTAGCAGAGCTGTCAGGCCAGAAATGTCCGGGTCCGGACGGGCTGCCATTGGAGATCTATAGGAAATACGGGGAGATTCTGCTCCCGGAGCTCCTAAAAGTGCTAGAGCAGGCGACCAGGGACGGTAGTCTGCCCTTATCAATGTCAGAGGCCGATATAGTAGTGATCCCAAAGGAGGGGAAAGATCATTCGGAAGTTTCTTCATACAGACCGATTTCACTACTGTGCACAGACGTTAAAATCATAGCAAGGGTGCTGGCATCCAGACTAAACAAATGCATTGCCAAACTGGTGCACCTGGACCAGTCGGGGTTTATCCCCGGTCGGTCCACTAGCACGAATATTAGAAGAGCTTACCTGAACCTACAGCTACCATCAGAAAATGTGGGATCCAGAGCCATATTGTCTTTGGATGCGGCCAAGGCCTTCGATAGCCTGGAGTGGGAATATCTATGGAGGGTGTTAGAGAAGTTTGGATTCGGCCCCGTATTTATCAGCTGGTTAAAAATCTTATATAACCATCCAAGGGCAAGGCTCAAGATAAATGGGGAATACTCGGAAAGCTTTCCCCTCGAAAGAGGGACAAGACAGGGATGCCCCCTGTCCCCTTTGTTGTTTGTCTTGGCAATGGAACCATTGGCGGGAGCAGTGAGATCATCAACGGAAATACAGGGATTTCACAGAAAAGGGAGAGAAGAGAGAATAGCGCTTTTTGCAGATGATGTCATTTTTTTTCTGGGGGACACGGCCTCCTCGTTGGAGAACGTGATGCATCTAGTAGAGGATTTTGGAAAGTTTTCAGGATTAGTCATCAACTGGGAGAAGTCATCGCTCCTACCGGTAGACTCACTGACCAACCCCATTCCGATGTGTTTACCTCATCTGAAGGTCACGGGGAAAATGAAGTATCTTGGCGTTGTGCTGTCCAAGGACCCCGGTATGTTTATTAAGGACAACTTGATCCCCCTCTTACTAAAATTTAAGAGGAAGTGCGATATTTGGAGCAGACTCCCCCTGTCTGTGGCGGGTCGAGCCAACCTGATAAAAATGGTTTGGATGCTGCAGCTGCTGTACCTACTTCACAACTCCCCAGTTTGGATCGGAGAGAAGTGGTTCCAAAAGATCCAATCCCTTTTTAGGGAATTAATATGGAAAAAAGGGCAGGCTAGGATTGGCCTACAAAAATTGCAGCGCCCCGACACGGAGGGGGGACTGGGGGTCCCTCAACCATTTATTTATTATTTGGCAGCCCAGCTACAACAATTGGGTGGATGTGCCATGGAGGGAGGAGGAAACAACAACGTCAAAATCATACTTCAGGGGAACCCACATAGCTCACTAGTGGGAGCATTGGAGGCAGACTCGCTGCAAGGAGAAATCCCAACATTTAAAATGATCACCAGGGTTTGGCGGACAGCCAAGAAAATAATGGGGTATAAAGGAATATCAGAATACGCGCCATTATGGAATAATAAGCAACTGCACAAACTACTAACAGTAGATAGGAATAGGTTATGGGAAAGCTGCGGGGTAAGCCGGCTGATACAATTATATGAAGGGGACACTCTGAAATCCTTTGAGAACCTAAGACACGAGTACGGAATACCAAACCAGGTATTCTATAGTTACTTGCAGATCAGGCATGCCTTGAGCAAGCAGTTTAGTAGACAACCCCCAACATGGTACAGGACCCCACTATTACAAACAATAATCAAATCAGAGACCACCAAGGGCTTAATCTCAGAGATATATGCCCAACTAACAAAGAGAGGAAACTCGAAGGCAGGCTCATCAGGGGGAAGGAGCAGATGGGCGGCCGATGTGGGGGATATAACGGACGAGCAGTGGGAGAGGATTCTTGAGTTGGGATCAGAGGTGTCGGTTTCTCCCTCACAAAAAGCCTCACACTTGATGTTGTTGTATAGATCTTACTACATACCAAAAAGGCTGTTTATGTTCGGCCGCAGAACCAATGACGAGTGCCCTAGATGTAGAGGAACAGGTGACCTAATCCACATGGTCTGGAGATGCCCAAAACTAGCCAGATACTGGACTGAGATTATAAAGAAAATAAATGCCACGTTTGGAGTGAACTTAGAGCCCGACCCTAAAATTTGTGTGCTGGGCTACGTCAGTAGTGGATTGAGGGACAGGAGCACCGCCGTAGCAATAGCAAGATGTTTGTTCCAAGCTAGAAAACTAATAGCACAAGCATGGCAATCAAGCACGCCTCCAACCCCGGAAGTTTGGGTCGGAACGGTCAACTCCACAATATGGTGCGAAAGGACATTCTATACAAGGTTGGGTAATCATAACACGTTTATGAAACTATGGAACCCATGGGTCCAAGCAATGCCATGCCCCCTACCAGTCTTACTCTAGCGTGGAGGGCAATTGTCTTTTTACCAGGGCAGAGATGTTGTATTACAGCCTGAAGATCTGTAGCCAGAAGGGAGCGGGGGAGGGAGGAGAGAAAGAGAAAAATAATAACTAGATATAAGGTGTGCATCGGAATAACTAGGGTGGGTCAATGGGAGGTGGGGGGGGGGGGAAATCACCAGATTAAATAAGCAATAAAACATAGCCACGTACTTAAACAGTAAAAGATTGTGTGGCCGGCTGGCCGGGACGTATTTAGTGGGTGTTTTTCTTTTCTTTCTTTTTTTTTTTTTTGTATGAATCACTTTTGTCTAACTGCAATTACTCACATACTGAATGAATAAACTAAGAGAGAAATTTGAAAGGCCACAATGATGTGACTAGGCAAGAGACAAATATGACCATCAATCTGAAAGATGTCTCTGGATCAAGGTAACTGAAAGTGGCAAGAAAAAAAAAAAAAAAAAGATGATACCTAAGCCTGCAGGCATCATTCTGGTATAACCACTCAAAGTCGTGAATGGCGTACCTGAAGACAAAAAATGGTTAACAATAAAACACAGTAAACGGTAAAGTATAAAAAATTGCATACCTGAAAAGAAAACATGATAAAACATAACAATAAAACATTGCAGAATAGAATACAGTAAAAAAGAGCAGAACAATAGAGAGAGAACAATAAAACGACAACTATTTTTTATTTTATATTTTTTTGTGTTTTTTTTTTTTTTTTTTTTTTTTACACTTTTTTTGTAACTAACTTTTATAACGGTAACCGGTTCAGGGTTCGGGTCTCTCAAAATGCGATGGCATCTTGGGAGACCCTGTGAAAGTGCGCCTAGTCTGTGCCCTACGCTAATACTCAACTACTGTATGGTAACGTTCAAAACATTCACCAATGCAAAGACCAGGATTGTCAGGACAGGCGGTACAATAATAGTGGGTGTCACGCCTATATCTGCGCTTGCTGCAGACACCATCTTTTTTGGGGGGGTTCATTGGGTAGGGGTACTCGGGAGGACATAAAGAAAATGCCTCTCATGCAGCCGACTGCATTTGATTGGGGATGTGAATGGGGGAAGTACGGGCGCTGCAGAAGCGGTGGGTTCCCAATTAGGATTGGCAAATGCAGCAGGAAGGGCACTATGGGCACGACGGGCCTGTTTGTCTTCTTCTTGGTGGCAGTGGGACACTACTTGTGCTTGCCACCTCACCAGCTTGAACTGCACTTATGAGACTCGCCACGTCACCACGTGTTACTGCAGTGCTGGTTTGACTATGACCGGGGTGTACTAGGCCACTGGCGCTTGCCAGTTCACCAAAACGCTACCAAAAAAACTGTTAGCATTCACAGGGATCACGCCTGACTCTGCGAACACTGCAGTTATGCGTTTAGTGTTTTGTGTCAGTGATCGATCGATACTGCACTTGGGTGGGCTGGGCGGAGGGGCAAAACGCAGGTGCTAGCAGGTATCTGGGCTGATCCCGCTAACACTGCGTTTTTGGGAACCCTAAACTGCTGGGGACGCTAGTATAGATCTGATCAGATCAGATATTGATCCGTTCAGATACTATACCACTAAGGGAGGTGTACGGTGCGTGCGTGGGTGTTAGCGGTACTGGCGCTAACCTGACGCTGCCTGGGGCTGGTGCTTACCAGTTCGCCAAAATGCTACCAAAAAAACTGTTAGCGATTGCAGGGATCAGGCCTGACTCTGCGAACGCTGCAGTTATGTGTTTAGTAAGTGACAGTGATTGATCGATACTGCACTAGGGTGGGCTGGGCTGGGCTGGACGAGGCGGCGGGGCAAAACGCAGGTGCTAGCAGGTATCTGGGCTGATCCCGCTAACACTGCGTTTTTGGGAACTCTAAACTGCTGGGGATGCTAGTATAGATCTGATCGGATCAGATATTGATCCTTTCAAAAACTATACCACTAAGGGAGGCGTACGGTGCGTGCGTGGGTGTTAGCGGTACTGGCGCTAACCCGACACTAGCATAAAATAACAAGTCTAGGCGCAATCACCTAGAGCTCCCACATAATCAAATCTATACAATAAAGCTATACAATACAGCAATCAAAGGACAGTCAGAAAGCTAAATATAAAATGTGAACAATGACAATCCATACAATAGGCCAATAGTCCATATATTGTTGTGATCAGGATGAGGGGAAAAAAACGCCCAGAGAAGCAAGCAGGGCTCCCATCATAGTAGGAACGAAACCATGGTCCTGAGGCTGAAATACAACAAGTAAAGGTGTGCCTCTGGGTGCAGACGTTTTTATAGATTTAAAATGCTTTAATAAGATATATAGAGATAAACTCACATTTGTGGTGATAAAAACAAGCATGATAGTAAGAGTCATGGATGGCGCTCCCAGTCCTGTGCCTGTGAACAGTCTCTGTGGTGGATGTAGTGACAGCTCTTCCTGGTTGTAATGAGCCGGCTTCAGACAATGAAGGAGCGGCCTCAGAACGAGGCTTGAGACACACGAGACAGCTGGCTGCAGGGGGATGACGTCATCAGTAGTGGACGCGTTTCCTGGGCAAGCGCGCTTGGGTGGTAAGCAAGCCGCACCCCTTTCTCAACAGACTAATCTACTAGACATGCTAGAGAGTTAAGTAAGGATGGGGAGGGGGAGCGGGGCGGAGAAAGGGGAGGGGATGGGGCGGGAGAGCAAAAGGAATATACAGAGCCCAGTGCTGTTTAAAGTGATTAATGGAGGGAGGTATGTAACCAAGGAATAGTGGAGAGAAGGGGGAAGGGGAGGGGAAAGGAGGGGGAGGGGGGAGGGGGGGAGAAAAAAAACTGAAGTGGTAAAGACGACTTGGAGCAAAAAAAAAAAAAAAAAAGGAATAGAGAGGGACAACTGACTGGTCTCTAAAAGCACAAAACAATAATCAGACATGTAAAATGCATCTTATTAATACAACACATTAGTCATAGAGCATACAGTAGGTGACCGCGATATTGTGTCAATCTCGCCGCATTTCTCGGCGAGATTTGACACCTGCGTGCCCCGTCGCAGGAGCCAGCGCCGAGATGGCTCACTCATCAGGAAAGGGAAACTTAGTTTTCCTTCCGCGATCAGTGACAGGCAGTGCTGACAGCTGTCTGGTATGAATCCTGAGGCGTGAACACCGCGCCAAATTTTAAATGAAAAAAACGGCGTGGGTTCCCCCCCAGGAGCATACCAGGCCCTTAGGTCTGACATGGATTGTAAGGGGAACCCCCTACGCCAAAAAATTGGCATGGGGGTACCCCCAAATCCATACCAGACCCTTATCCGAGCACGCAGCCCGGCCGGCCAGGAAGGGGGTGGGGACGAGCGCCCCTCCCCCTCCTGAGCCATACCAGGCCGCATGCCCTCAACATGGGGGGTGGGTGCCTTGGGGGAGGGGGGCGCCCTATGGGCCCCCCCACCCCAAAGCACCTTGTCCCCATGTTGATGAGGACAAGGGCCTCTTCCCGACAACCCTGGCCGTTAGTTGTCGGGGTCTGCGGGCGGGAGGCTTATCGGAATCCGGGAACCCCCTTTAATAAGGGGCCCCCCAGATCCCGGCCCTCCACCCTGTGTGAATGAGTATGGGGTACATGGTACCCCTACCCATTCACCTAGGGAAAAGTGTCAATATAAAAAAAACACAATACACAGGTTTTAAGAGTAATTTATTAGTCCGCTCCGGGATCTTCTTCCGACTTCGGGGGTCTCCTTCCGACTTCTCCCGGTGTTCGGCCTCTTCTCCCGGGCCCCGCCGCTATCTTCTTCCAGCTCTATTGCCAGCGAGGGGCCCGGTCTGCTGCCGCTGTCTCGTCGCCGCTGTCTCGCCTCTTCTTCTCTTCTTCCCCGATGTTGACACGACGCTCTCTCCAGCTCGAATGCTGTGTGCGAGCTGCGGAGCCATTTATATAGGCGGTGACCCCGCCCCTTACGACGTCATGGTCCCAGCATGCGCAGGGACTCTTGGGTCACGCCCCCTTATGACGCCAGAGTCCCTGCGCATGCTGGGACCATGACGTCGTAAGGGGGTGGGGTTACGCCTATATAAATGGTTCCGCAGCTCGCACACAGCATTCGAGCCGGAGAGAGCGTCGTGTCAACATCAGGGAAGAAGAGAAGAAAAGAGGCGAGACAGCAGCGGCGACAAGACAGCAGCAGCAGACCGAGCCCCTCGCTGGCAATAGAGCTGGAAGAAGATAGCGGCGGGGCCCGGGAGAAGAGGCCGAACACCGGGAGAAGTCGGAAGGAGACCCCCCCGAAGTTGGAAGAAGATCCCGGAGCTGACTAATAAATTACTCTTAAAACCTGTGTATTGTGTTTTTTTATATTGACACTTCTCTAGGTGAATGGGTAGGGGTAACATGTACCCCATACTCATTCACACAGGGTGGGGGGCCGGGATCTGGGGGCCCCCTTATTAAAGGAGGCTCCCGGATTCCGATAAGCCTCCCGCCCGCAGACCCTGAAACCAACGGCCAGGGTTGTCGGGAAGAGGCCCTTGTCCTCATCAACATGAGGACAAGGTGCTTTGGGGTGGGGGGGCCGCAGGGCGCCCCCCTCCCCCAAGGCACCCACCCCCCATGTTGAGGGCATGCAGCCTGGTATGGCTCAGGAGGGGGGTGCCGCTCGCTCGTCCCCACCCCCTTCCTGGCCGGGCGGGCTGCGTGCTCGGATAAGGGTCTGGTATGGATTTGGGGGGACCCCCACGCCAATTTTTCGGCGTAGGGGGTTCCCCTTACAATCCATGCCAGACCTAAGGGCCTGGTATGCCCCGGGGGGGAACCCACGCCGGTTTTTTCATTTAAAATTTGGCACGGTGTTCCCGTCTCAGAATTCATACCACACAGCTGTCAGCACTGCCTGTCACTCATCGCGGAAGGAAAACTTTGTTTTCCTTTCCCGATGAGTGAGCCAGCGTGACATGTACAGTACCCTGTCGCCGAGAACCAGCGCGATGGGATCGCGCTGGAAACACAATCTCGCGGTCAGGTACTGTATATATAAAAATGGTAAAACACTAAAAGTTCAAGATAGTATGCGTGGATAGCACTGGGAGATAAAGCAAGGAATTCGAAGAATCAACAATGAAAATATAAAAATATGGCATACTACTATGGTCTGCATAGTAGTAAAATTGGAAAAAATTTGAAAAAGTTAAAAGAAATTGGAAGGAATTGTAAAATATATATATAAGATGTATAACAATAGGATATATACACGTATATGTACACGTGTAAATGCATATACGCACATATAGAATAAATGCACATATAGAAATATATATAGAAGATATCTGACATAGTATGAAGTAGTATAAAAATGTCAATAGGACTATAAAAAGGGGAAACCAGTGTCTGCAATACTGAATGGGGCCACAGGTCTAGGGGATAATGAAGAATAATATAGTTATTGTAAGCCTATATAGTTGTGAACTCTCTACATTATGGGCGGAAAGACGAAGGTACCGGAATTACAGTATTACAGTATTGCAGTATGGTAGAGATTTATATTCCTTCGTTCATACCCCCAGGTGAGAGAACGTCTAACTGGTAAATCCAGAACGTTTCATGGGCGCATAGTTTTTTGAAACGTTCTGCAGCTGGTAGAGATCTAGGGATTTGTTCTATGACCCACACCTGTAACCCTATGGTGGATTTTTTATGGACTTGGGCAAAGTGTTTGGGCACACTATGTGCCACCTTTAGGGGATCTATTCCACCCTCAATAGCTCTTCGGTGTTCACCGAACCTAGTCCTGAGTGCTCGTATCGTACGGCCCACATAAAGTAGGCCGCAAGGACAGGATAGTCCGTAGATCACAAAATCTGAAGAGCAGTTGTAAAAATCTTTTAGCGCATGAGTAACACCCTTGGTGGTGAAGGACTTCTGGCCATGGTGAACAAATCTGCAAGTTTTGCACAGCGGTTTTTTACACTGGAACATCCCAACCAGTGGGATGAGTACGGGCTGGCTGGGGGGACAGTGTTTTGATCGGATTCTACTAGGAGCTATTTTTGTTTTGATGTTGGGAGCTCTGCGATATGTGACCTTGGGTTTTTCAGAGATGTAGGGTTTTAGTAGTGGGTCTTGTAGTAGTATGTCCCAATGATCCGCTAGAATTCTTTCCATTTTCTTGAATTGACAGTGGAAGGTGGTCGTAAACCATACTGTATGTTGGTCAGGGTCTCGAGATAGTTTCGGAGGTTTGCCTTTAAGATAGTGCTTAAAGGCTTGGTCCGTGAGATCTGCAGGATAGCCTTTGTCTGTAAATTTGTTTTTGAGCAAAGTACTCTGGTGGACGTAGTCACTTTCTCTGGTGCAGTTCTGTCTTAGTCGATCTGGAGTTAGGGGCTGACGTAGCCACTTCCACCATCTTCTCCAAAAACTATGTCAAACCGACTGCGGGCAATTCATTTTTGCACTATAAAAGTTGCCATCTTCCGCAATGGATCAATAACATCCCAAAGGGGCAGTTCTGCCGACTAAGACAGAACTGCACCAGAGAAAGTGACTACGTCCACCAGAGTACTTTGCTCAAAAACAAATTTACAGACAAAGGCTACCCTGCAGATCTCACGGACCAAGCCTTTAAGCACTATCTTTTTTTAATTTGCGGGTAATGCCTGGTTTCCGCAGATAACTGCGTAGAAAATTCCGCAGCTGTAAGCTGCTCCAGAAGTCTAGGGGGGGGTCTGTTACTAACGCCCCGACATTTAGGGAAAGTTGGCCATTGGGTTCCATGAAATCGTGTAGGCATAGCCTGGTGCTTGTTGCGAGTCGCTTAAATTGCGGGCTCTGCAAACCAGGTAGGAACTCCGGATTACCCAGAATCGGCACCATGGGGGACGGCTGTGGGGATACTGATGAGCGCCGAAATGCATCTCTGGTCACCGTTAAAGTACTGCCAAGAGTGGGGTGTTCAATGATATCTTTGGGTAGTGATGTTGTAATCCAGGGCCAGCTCCTGGCCAAACCCCCGGAGTCCTCCTCCTCCATTGCAACCCAGTGTTTCACCTCCGCATGGCAGTGCCAGTCCACCAACCTAGTTAGATGGACTGCTCTGTAATAGGCCTTGATGTCCGGTAAGCCCACTCCACCCCTGCTTTTCGCCAAATGGAGAAGTTGGAGTCGTATTCGTGGTTTGCGGTGGGACCAGACAAATGCCCGGAACATGGAGTCAATTCGTTTGAAGAACGCTGGAGGCAGTCGGATGGGGAGTGCCTGAAGCAGGTATAACACCCTTGGCAACAGGGTCATCTTCAGAGCACTACATCTGCCGAACCACGTCAGCGTCAGGGAATGCCAGTGTAGTAGGTCAGTTTTAAGGCGTATCAGTAATGGGTCAAAATTGGCCGAGTATAATTCTGCTGTGTCGGACGTAATGTCAACTCCCAAGTAACATATAAGCTTGGTTGCCCATTTTAATTGAAAGGTCGAGCGTATGCGTTGGGCAGTTCCTGTGTCTACTGTTATGTTGAGGATGGAAGATTTGGTTAAATTGATCTGAAATGAGGAGAGAGTACCGTATTCTCGAAGGGATTGAAGCAGGTTGGGGAGAGAAGAGAGTGGCTCCGTTAGAAAGAAAATAAGGTCGTCCGCAAAGGCGGCCACCTTATGAGAACCAGAGGGTTTCGGGTAACCTTCAATGTCAGAGTTCGCCCTTATTGTGCACAATAGGGGTTCCAGGGACAGGATAAAGATCAGAGGGGAGAGGGGGCAGCCCTGTCTGGTACCATTGCGGATATCAAAGAAGTTCGATCTTGTCTCGTTGACCCTAACCGACGCAGTGGGGTGGGTATACAAGGAGAGTATCCACTGTAGCATGGATGAGCGAAGACCTATGTGCTCTAGAGTTGCCCGGATGAAGGACCAGTTAACGCGGTCAAAAGCCTTCTCCGCGTCGGTTGACAGCAGGAGAAGGCCCTTTTTGGTGGTCTTTGCCGCATGTATCAGATTAATGACTTGAATCATGTTGTCTCTAGGTTCACGTAGCGGCACGAAGCCAGCCTGGTCTCTGTGAATCAAATTTGGTATGTGGGGAAGCAGCCTATTAGCTAGAATCTTGGCAAAAAGTTTAAGGTCCGAATTAAGAAGTGCGATTGGGCGGTAACTCCCACAGAGTGATGGGTCTTTGCCCTCTTTCGGGATAAGAGAGATATATGCCCTAAGGGTGTCTATTGGGAAGGCTTTCCCTTCCGTGAGGGCGTTAAGGGCAGAGACCAAGGGTTTCGACAGTATATCAAAGAAAGTTTTGTAATATACCGGGGTTAAACCATCAGGGCCAAGGGCCTTTTTCGGTTTCAAGGAGGCCAAAGCCACTCCCAGTTCTTCAACCGACAGGGGTTCCTCCAATTCCTCCCTCACTTCATCCGGTAGTGATGGCATGCCTGAGGCAGCTACATACATCTGGGGGGACTGCCTGCCCTCCAAAGGGGAGTCCCTAGGTTCTGTTTTTTCTAAGTTATAGAGGCCTGTATAGAAGGAGCGGAACTCCTCTGCTATATCTGAGGAGGTATTTAGCTTCCGCCCCGAGGATGACTGAATGTGTGGGATATATGTTTTCGTGCGAGGGCCCTGCAAGGCTCTGGCCAGAAGCGATCCAGGTTTGTTTGAGTACTCAAACATGGTTCGTCGTGCCCACGCCAGTTTTTGTTTGGTCTTATGGAATAACAGAGTGCAGAGTTCCTCACGGGCCTTCTGTAGGTCCCGGAGGGTTGCGCGGGCAAGACTAGCTTTATGTATTCTCTCTAGTTTGCAAATTGATGCTAGGAGTTCCTCTGTACGTTTCAGTCTATCTTGCTTAAGGCAGGTTCCTATTTTGATCAGAGCACCTCTCACAACCGTCTTGTGATCTTCCCAGACCACAAGGGGGTTGGGGACTGACCCTTCATTGACCGTGAAGTATTCCCGTAAAGCGTTCAATATCTCCGCACGGGTTTCCTCTGATTGAAGCAGTGCTTCATTCAGTCGCCAGGATGGGGGGGACCTATTCATTGATCCCAGTTGAAGAGTCAGGTGGACCGGCGCATGGTCAGAGAAGGATATGACATCTATGGACGTTGAGACCACCTTGTCAAGATCCTTGTGTGACAGCAACAAATAGTCTAACCGTGAGTAGGTGTGGTGCACCTGGGAAAAGAATGTATAATCCCTGTCTTGGTTGTGAAGCAACCTCCACGGGTCAACTAGGTGTAAGGTTTGAAGGTCCGTCTTGAGGCGCCTCAGACGAGAATAAGACATGTAAGAGGCTCCTCGTGAGACGTCTAATGTCGGGTCCAAGGCAAAATTAAGGTCTCCGCCAAAGATCAGCATCCCCTCTGAGAACTCCAAGAGCTCAGAGAGTAGCCTGCGTAGAAACTGAGGGTGATTCACAGTGGGGAAATAAACATTTGCGAATGTGACCTGCACATCAGACACCCTTCCCTTTAGAAGAAGAAAACGGCCCTGCTCGTCTGTCCGCTGTGCCTCGAATACCCAAGGAACCGACCCAGCCAGGATGATGCTGACCCCTTTTGACTTGGAAATCGGAGAGACGCTATGGTATGCTACAGGAAAGGCCCCATTAGTCAGCCTAGGTATAGAACCTGCACGGAAGTGCGTCTCCTGCAGAAAGGCTACATGTGTTTTGCCCCTATGCAGGTCAGCCAGTAGCTGTGAGCGTTTTTCCGGTATATTGAGGCCCCGCACGTTTAGAGAGGTGATCTTAAGGTGACCCATCGTGTCTTCTGGCAGGGAAATGGTTGGCAGTACAAGTATGGGATACTCCCACAATGAGAACCCCCGTCAGGCAGAGGCCAGAAAGAGAGGAGAGCAGAGCAGCTAGAGGGGAGCAGTAAGGTGGAGAAGGGGGGGGGAGGGGGAAGGAGTGGGAAGGGTGAGCAATTCCTGTCTTAGACTAACTATGGGCCCCTGTTGCACACTCAAGGTGTCCAATCAAGGGACCGCCCTAATGTGGGGGTGGTAAGTGCGTCGAGATCTACTCGAGTGTAAGTAGAATTTAGGCAGAAGTTTGAATAAACATATAATGCGGAGATGTGGGGGGATAGCGCCTCTGAGAGTCATGTTATTGCTAATATGAGAACTGACCCCGCTAAACAGGGCTAAACATAACTTTTGCTTGAGGGCACCCACCGCGGTGCCGCCCGGTACCCTCCGCCATGACCACTTAGTGACCGCACCCCCGGGAGGGCCGCGGACGCCACACCGGACCCCATCACCTGTGCAATCACATGGGACTGCCGGCAAGGTCCGCAATGGCGCCCTACGGCACAGCCCGCAGTGCAGAACCAAGAGCCCTTTACCTTTATAACAAGAAGCACCGAAGTGGGCCCTGAAGGGCAGAATCAAACCCAGTAATATAAATGTAAAACATTAAGATGAGAACATAATGAAATAAACCGTTATATGAGTCAAACAAAGCATAACAGGTAAGGCATGTTGCCTGCAATTGACATTTCCCCAGGGCTATTGTACATTTCTGAGCCATGAAGCCATAAAGCCACCCCTCCCTCCCCCTACCCCCACGCAGCTACCCATCTATCCTCCCAGAGGGAGCCAAGGGGTGGTAAGGGTCCTAGGGGAACCCCGGGTGGCTGATAAGACTTCCAACAAACCCATGAAGCAATGAACCACTGGGGGGGGGGAGAGGGGGGGATGCCAGGAGACAAACCGTGCCTCCAGGGCTGACATCTAAGGTTGTGGGACCCACCTGACTAAAAATCAACATCTCAATGTGTCAGGCTTAACAGCCCAATTGCCGTCCCCCCCACTCCATCCGTCCCCCCCAGCCGGCCACCAGCAGTGGTTCCGTATGAGAGAAGCGGCGTGCAGGCAATCAGGCCCAGATTACTAGAAGACTGAAGTAACCCATCACCCCCCCGAGCAGGCTAGCAAGAGTCAATCGACAATCTACTGTTTCCCATAGGGGTTCAAAGGCACATCTTGGGGATACAAGTCCTGAGAGTGTGTTATGAATGGCAGTCAACTCAGACCTGGGGTGTTGTCTAACGAGACGGTTTCCCCGGCCTCCTGTAGGTGTGGAACTAGAGTTCTTGGTGTGCCCGGGGAGGTGATGTAGTGTGAACGTTCATCTTATCTTACCAGTCCTTGGGATGTGATGGGTGGTTAAGCTTCGGAAGACCTCGGGTGAAGTCTGACAGTCTCTCGGCTAGTGGCGCGCGAGTGCGGTCTACGGACTCATTGCGGCCTGGGTAGGGGTGGGCCCAGGGCCTCCACGGATAGCAGGTAGTCAAACCAGTTGGGAACACTTACAGCCGGCTTGGCTAGGAAGCTGAACAAGTCTGGAAGTTGGTCCGGTGAGCGTAGGTCGAATTCTGTTCCTTGTCTCCTCACGATGAGATGAAAGGGGTGACCCCAGCGATACCTCGCCTCCGCCGACCGGATTACCTCCAGTAGAGGTCTCAAAAGGCCTCGCATTGCTCTTGTCTGCCTGGAGACGTCCGGATAAATTCTGATCATTGCTCCGTCAAAGTCAATTGGGCCACGTTCCCATGCCAAGCGCATGATCTCCTCTTTGATGGTAAAAAAGTGCACTCTGCAAAGGACATCTCGTGGAAGGTCTGTGGCATCAGGATCCCGGGGATCAGCAGGGGGTGTCCTGGGTCCTGGGATACGGTGGACCCTGTCCAGCTCTAGCTCTGCAGTAGGCGGTTTTCCGAGCACCTGGTTAAGGATAGCCGCCACAGTTGCGCGTAGGTCTGAGCCCATAGTGGCTTCAGGGATGCCACGGAGGCGCAAGTTATTGCGTCTGCTTCTGTTTTCGCCGTCGTCTAACTTCAGTTGAATGTCAACAAGATGGCGGCGAAAGCCACGCTGCTCCTGTTCTATGGCAGCAATGCGAGCATCAGAGGTGGATGCAGAGGACTCCAGCACAGTGACCCTCTCCTCTACTGTGTCCACCTGTTGGCGCAAGTCATGAAGTTCCCTGGACAGAGCATTTACTATGGTTGCCGCCATTTCCTGCAGGTCCTGCCTTGTAGGTAGGCCAGACACAATGTCTTTAAGAGAGCCCTCCACAGCGTCGCCTGGCTCCCTTGTGTGACTGCAGCTGAGTGAGATGTCAGTAATGGGGATCACAGGAGACAGTATGGGGGATGCTGACCTGTCATCCGATGCGGCTCTATCTCCCCCAGCAGTAAGTCCCGGCTGAGTGCCCTTCTTGGAAGAGACGGCGGCGCTCGTCGGAGGCACACGCGGCGGCGCCATCTTGGCCGGCGGGGGACGAAGCTGCGTGCTGCCTAAGGAAGTAGTGGGTTATTTCGGCTCCTTTCTGGCCCCCCAAGTCCAGCGGGTGTTTGCGGTCCCCTGGCATGAAGTCCGGTTCTCAATATCACGGTTTACTGGTCTTTCTCAGGGCTTCCCCGCACAGAGCTCCGAGGTGTGCGTCCTCACTCTGCCATCTCTCGGCCACGCCCCTTTAAGCACTATCTTAAAGGCAAACCTCCAAAACTATCTCGAGACCCTGACCAACATACAGTACAGTTTACCACCACCTTCCACTGTCAATTCAAGAAAAAGGAAAGAATTCTAGCGGATCATTGGGACATACTACTACAAGACCCACTACTAAAACCCTACATCTCTGAAAAACCCAAGGTCACATATCGCAGAGCTCCCAACATCAAAACAAAAATAGCTCCAAGTAGAATCCGATCAAAACACTGTCCCCCCAGCCAGCCCGTACCCATCCCACTGGTTGGGATGTTCCAGTGTAAAAAACCGCTGTGCAAAACTTGCATATTTGTTCACCATGGCCAGAAGTCCTTCACCACCAAGGGTGTTACTCATGCGCTAAAAGATTTTTACAACTGCTCTTCAGATTTTGTGATCTACCGACTATCCTGTCCTTGCGGCCTACCTTATGTGGGCCGTACGATACGAGCACTCAGGACCAGGTTCGGTGAACACCGAAGAGCTATTGAGGGTGGAATAGATCCCCTAAAGGTGGCACATAGTGTGCCCAAACACTTTGCCCAAGTCCATAAAAAATCCATCATAGGGTTACAGGTGTGGGTCATAGAACAAATCCCTAGATCTCTACCAGCTGCAGAACGTTTCAAAAAACTATGCGCCCGTGCAACGTTCTGGATTTACCAGTTAGACGTTCTCTCACCTGGGGGTATGAACGATATATAGAAATCTCTACCATACTGTAATACTGTAATACTGTAATTCTGGTACCTTCGTCTTTCCGCCCATAATGTAGAGAGTTCACAACTATATAGGCTTACAAATAAAATAACTATATTATTCTTCATTATCCCCTAGACCTGTGGCCCCATTCAGTATTGCAGACACTGGTTTCCCCTTTTTATAGTCCTATTGACATTTTTATACAACTTCTTACTATTTAAGATATCTTCTATATATATTTCTATATGTGCATTTATTCTATATGTGCGTATATGCATTTACACGTGTATATATCCTATTGTTGTACATCTTGTATATATATTTTACAATTCCTTCCAATTTCTTTTAATTTTTCTAATTTTTTCCAATTTTACGACTATGCAGAGCATAGTCAGTAGTATGCCATATTTTTATATTTTTATTGTTGATTCTTCTAATTCCTTGCTTTATCTCCCAGTGCTATCCACGCATATGTTGTGCGTGTATATACATCTATCTTGAACATTTAGTGTTTTACCATTTTTATATATATATATGCTCTATGACTAATGTGTTGTATTAATAGGATGCATTTTACATGTCCGATTATTGTTTTGTGCTTTTAGAGACCAGTCAATTGTCCCTCTCCCCCCTCCCTCTCTATTCCCTTTTTTTTTTGCTCCAAGTCGTCTTCACCACTTCAGTTTTTTTTTTCCCCTCCCCTTCTCCCTTCTCTCCACTATTCCTTGGTTACATACCTCCCTCCTCCTTATTTTTTGTCTCCGGTTTTATCCTGTATTTTTTCTTGTCTATTCACGTCATTAATCACTTTAAACAGCACTGGGCTCTGTATATTTCTTTTGCTCTCCCGCCCCATCCCCTCCCCTTTCTCCGCCCCGCTCCCCCTCCCCATCCTTACTTTAATATACTAGACATGCTAGAGAGTTGTCTGTTGAGAAAGGGGTGCGGCTTGCTTACCACCCAAGCGCGCTTGCCCAGGAAACGCGTCCACTACTGATGACCTCATCCCCCTGCAGCCAGCTGTCTCGTGTGTCTCAAGCCTCGTTCTGAGGCCGCTCCTCCATTGTCTGAAGCCGGCTTATTACAACCAGTTAGAGCTGTCACTACATCCACCACAGAGACTGTTCACAGGCACAGGACTGGGAGCGCCATCCATGACTCTTACTATCATGCTTGTTTTTATCACCACAATGTGAGTTTATCTCTATATCTTATTAAAGCATTTTAAATCTATAAAAACATCTGCACCCAGAGGCGCCTCTTTACTTGTATGCTAACCTGATGCTGCCTGGGGCTGGTGCTTGCCAGTTCACCAAAATGCTACCAAAAAAACTGTTAGCGATCGCAGGGATCAGGCCTGACTCTGCGAACGCTGCAGTTATGCGTTTAGTGTTTTGTAAGCGACAGTGATCGATACTGCACTTGGGTGGGCTGGGCTGGGCTGGGCGGAGGGGGCAAAACGCAGGTGCTAGCAGGTATCAGGGCTGATCCTGCTAACACTGCATTTTTGGGAACCCTAAACTGCTGGGGACGCTAGTATAGATCTGATCGAATCAGATATTGATCCGTTCAGATACTATACCACTAAGGGAGGCGTATGCTGCGTGCGTGGGTGTTAGCGGTACTGGCGCTAATCTGACGCTGCCTGGGGCGACGCATATCACCGCCGGGCGATCAGGGGGCTAAACCTTTATTAGGTAATAAACTTCGGGTGCCCTGACACTATAAAAAATAAACGAACTAACCAGCATCACCTGTAACAGTTATACGGTGATCAGTGGTGAAAGGGTTAACTAGGGGGCAATCAAGGGGTTAAAACATTTATTAGATAGTATATGGGGGTCCCTGTCGCTATAAAACGCTGACGGCGAACCTAAATATTTACGTCCCTAACTAGCGTCACCAGTGACACTAATACAGCGATCAGAAAAATGATCGCTTAGCGACACTGGCGAAGGGGTGATCAAGGGGTTAAAACTTTATTAGGGGGGGTTAGGGGGGTACCCTAGACCTACAGGGGGCTAACAGTAACTGTCCCACCCCACTAACTGTCACAAACTGACACCATGCAGTAATCAGAAAAAAAAACAAAACAAAATACTGCTTGGTGTCAGTGTGACAGGGAGGGGTGATTGGGGGTGATCAGGGGGGGGATCGGGGGGTAAAGGGGGTGTATTGTGTGCCTGGCATGTTCTACTGTATGTGTGTGTGTTGTGCACTCACATTGATGTCTTCTCTCCTCGGTGCCGGAACGGAAACTGCGGAGCCGAGGAGAGATGACATCACATCCCCTGCCTGTGTGTACTACACACAGGCAGGGGAGGATTCTCATTGGCTGGGAGCGATCGTGAGGGGGGGGCCACGATCGGATGGCCTCTCCCTCATCACGGAACGCTCCCAGACCAACGGCGGTGAATAGCATTGATATCATTACAATGGCACCTGTCAAGGGGTCGGATATATTAGGCAACTACAATGGGGTCTAATTGGATCTGGAGGGGGGGTCTCTCTACCAGAGGCCCTCTTGGTGTCCATTAGAGAAACCGTTAGAGCCCGGCCAGGCCCCATTAGAGCCTACAATGGGGTCCAATGGATCCTGGAGGGGGCTCTCTAACATAGGCCCTCTCTGTGACCATTGGAGAGTCTCTGATCGAAAAAGTCCCCTCCAGGCCCCATGAAAGACTACATTAGAGTGTCACTGAACAATAATAAAAATAAACAATATTATATAAATTTATAGTACTTTGATGCCCAGGCCCAGCCCTAGAAGACTTCACTTTCCTTAAATAGGTGCTGGGGCTGGCTGCTGGTCCTCCTGTTTGTCTGGGACCTCCTTTCTCTCCCAGCTCCACTACTACCTTTGGGCAGGGTCTGACTGGCATTTTTTGGCCCAGGGGGCAAGTACTACCCAGAGGCCCATGGTGGAGCAACTCGGCCCCCCTCTCCCTCTTCTCTCCTTCCTCCCGACCCCCACCTGCCACTTTCAACATCCATGTAAAACAGGGATATGCAAAAACAACAGAAAAATAAAAGAACAAAGCGTGGTCATTGTGTGCATGTGACAACAATAATAAAATAACACCAACCTCAGTGACATACAATAAACAAAATAAGTGCAGCGCAAAAAGAATGATCAAAGGATAATAAATGGTCTAGTCATAAATTAGAAATGCTACGAAGTCTTCTTGACGTAACGCCGCGTACGAGGGCGGCACTGCTTGACCGCCGCCACCCGCAGCCTTCTCTTGCTGACAGCTGTTCAGATGCGAACAGTCTGTCTTATCATCCAATACTGCCGCATAGTATTTTACACATAGTGGCGCTCTGTTAGCATCCTCTCCCTGTTCACCTTTACCAAATAAACTTGGAAAATTGTTTTTTATGGATCGCTCTTAGATGTTTCTTATTTCATTCATTCTCCCTGGGGATTACTGCTTCTCTGCCCGGTCTTTCCATACGGACCCCTCTCTCCCATGGATATTGCCACGCTTTGAGAGAGAACATACAGCAGTGCATCAGCTCCACACCATAGACCTTAGGGGATCTCTGTAGATGACAGCTAGCCCAGCAGTTTGCCACGGATCCATTCATGCTGTTTTTGACCCCCTATAACCAAGGGGTCAACTGGATCTGGTAAGCACAATCTTTTTTCATACATACCGCCTGGATTAGAGCCTTGTACGAGTGTCCCCAGAAGAGAGCCATTCTCTATTACATGTGACAACAATATCACACATTCTACACAAATGTGGCTTGTATGGGAGGGTTGCAATAAAAAAAAACACTCCTCAAGAAAAACCATGTGCATTTACTTGAGCTTTGTCAAAACACACCTTAAAGATTCTGAGGCCACATAGAAAAAGGCGTTATAATCTGATGAGACTAAAATTTAATTATTTGGCCTCAATACCAAACAATATGTCTGTCAGAAATCCAAATACAGCTCACCACCCAAATAACACCATTCCTATAGTAAACCACGGAGGTGATAATATCCTGTTATGGAGGTGGTAATGTCCTGGTATGGGGGTATTTCTCTGCAGCAGAAAATCTGCTGCCCGCTGCCAGAAGGTTGTCAATGGGAAGAATGTTTACCTTCCAACATGACAGTGACCTAAAGCACACAGCAACAATGAGCACATAGTGATTGAAGGAGAAAACGGTGAGTGCCCTTGCATGGCTCAGTCAGAGCTCAGACTTAAATGCCATTAAAAATCTGTGGAATGACTTGAAGAATGCAGTCCACAAATGGTCAGCATCAAATGTAACTGAACTTGAGCAGTTCTTGCAGTGGAATAGCGTCCTTGCAGGATGTCTCCAACGTACAAGCTAACCTCAATGCACTATATATAGACAAATAAACCGCGCTAAAGTGAGTCCAATAAAGTCTGTGATAATAAACAGTCTGTGGTACTGAACAATGAACTCCAAAATCCTTCTGTATGATGAAGTGAAGAAAATAGAGTGACTGTGTGGTGAACTGCTTACCAGAATGTAAGCCAAAAACAGGCAGGTGGCTTAAACCCAGCCCGGGCCTTTGGGAGCACTTCAAATGGACTGAATCCTTTGCGCTCGAACGGCAGAACAAATCCACATAGAGTTAAATCAAAAACAAAAAACCATAGTGTGATACTGACATAACATACTTCATCAAAGAAGGAGGGGGTGTGTTCACACAAATAATCATAAAATAGATATCATGCAGGCACCCTGAGGATGTGAGACCACTCTGGGACGCCAAAAATTGTGTACAGCATGCAATAGAAGATGTCCTTATATCTACTGTAAATAACCACCAATTGCCATACAGCTAAAGGAACACCCAGTGCCCAGGTACGCAGGGCCGCTTACCAGAAAGTGAACTAGTGAGGGCATCAATAGTACAGGGTGCAACTTGTATGTGACCTGGGGTATATGTTGAATGAACCTACAGGGGTTCCTGCTCACCAGAAGGACGACCAGAGATAGCCCAAAAACGAAGTACTGGCAGAGTATCTCGATCCCGTCTTGGCAGGTCTTCCCAGGCTCGATGGATATGTGTATTAGAGAGGAGAAGCAGCCAATGGTGTGATAACGTACAACTCCAGTTTATTAAAAACAAAGCAAGCACTTACATATAAAAACGAATAACATCGATGCCGGCCGGCACTCAAAACAGCTCCCGTCCACTCAGAGCAAAGCGTGGTGACGTCAGCACGTCTCTCCCATGGGAGAGACGTGCTGACGTCACCACGCTTTGCTCTGAGTGGACGGGAGCTGTTTTGAGTGCCGGCCGGCATCGATGTTATTCGTTTTTATATGTAAGTGCTTGCTTTGTTTTTAATAAACTGGAGTTGTACGTTATCACACCATTGGCTGCTTCTCCTCTCTAATACACATATCCATCGAGCCTGGGAAGACCTGCCAAGACGGGATCGAGATACTCTGCCAGTACTTCGTTTTTGGGCTATCTCTGGTCGTCCTTCTGGTGAGCAGGAACCCCTGTAGGTTCATTCAACATATACCCCAGGTCACATACAAGTTGCACCCTGTACTATTGATGCCCTCACTAGTTCACTTTCTGGTAAGCGGCCCTGCGTACCTGGGCACTGGGTGTTCCTTTAGCTGTATGGCAATTGGTGGTTATTTACAGTAGATATAAGGACATCTTCTATTGCATGCTGTACACAATTTTTGGCGTCCCAGAGTGGTCTCACATCCTCAGGGTGCCTGCATGATATCTATTTTATGATTATTTGTGTGAACACACCCCCTCCTTCTTTGATGAAGTATGTTATGTCAGTATCACACTATGGTTTTTTGGTTTTGATTTAACTCTATGTGGATTTGTTCTGCCGTTCGAGCGCAAAGGATTCAGTCCATTTGAAGTGCTCCCAAAGGCCCGGGCTGGGTTTAAGCCACCTGCCTGTTTTTGGCTTACATTCTGGTAAGCAGTTCACCACACAGTCACTCTATTTTCTTCACTTCATCATACAGAAGGATTTTGGAGTTCATTGTTCAGTACCACAGACTGTTTATTATCACAGACTTTATTGGACTCACTTTAGCGCGGTTTATTTGTCTATATATTTTGTTGGTGGGCCCCACTTATAACTGCAGCTTTTTTTTGTAATTTGTTTGATACCTGTATACGGTGTCTTCTCACGTTTATTCATTTACACTGGTATTATCAGAGATTTAAACTTTATTATTTAATTTTTAATTTTTAGTTTAATTTATCCAAGCGCAATTTTGTTTTTTCTAACCTCAATGCACTGTTTTATTGGGCAACTATGTGGCAAAATGAGATTTCATGTTGATAAATGTACAGTTATGCACTTGGGTCTAAGAATATGCATACATCATAAATACTAGATCAGCTGGGGGATCAATGGCGGTGAAGGATCTGGTATATCATAAGCCTAATAATAGCATGCAAAGCAGGGTGGATTTGATTTAAATCACTAGTAAAAAGGCTTGATTTAAATCCACTCAATATAAATCATAATTTCCTGACAGGCTCCATGGCAGCATACGTGTGGGTAGGCTCCGCCTCCATAACTACCCAATAGGACCCCCTCTCCCATAAATCTTTGCTCTAGGCTGCTATCCATGTTCCTTTTTTGTCCTCCTCCATAGGACCAGGTGTTGGTTCTCCTACCTGAAGATAAACCTCCCTACGATCGATGATGCCGAGTGCCAAAGATTCCTCCGATAGGCCCTGACTGTTAAGCAGGGTGGAGTGTATAGCAGAGTAGCGCTGAAGATTGGATCGGTTCATCTATGTGCGCACGGTCTGTTTGCCTAATGTTTCAGGCGACCATTATCTGCTGCCAAGTCCGGTGTGTGTATGGATGGCGTTCCTCGGCCCAGGTGATCGTAGGTGGAGGGGTAAGTTTTACATTAATTTCACATATGGCAGCAGTGTTTGTGTTATCATACCTCTGTGTGTTTTTTTCTGCTTCCTGGTGTCCTAGATTGGCGTTGACGCTCTCTGCGCTCCAGCAGCCGCTCTCTCTGTAACTTCCGGGTACCGGCGTGCGCTCTGCGCATGCGCTGACCCAATACGAAGTTGAGGCTTGGTTCGCACATGCGTGCGAGCGTCTCGTGTCTGACCTCGGCGATGACGTCATGGGCGCCACTTTTTAAAGCTGTGGAAAGCTTTCAGAGCCCTGGGAATGATCGTGGGGGATACGGCGACTTCCCGGGGCTACTGTCTTGGCGGTTCAAGGTAAGACAATCTCTATTGTCTGGGGGGGGGGAGGTCTGTTGTCAGTCAGCTGAATCTGTCTCTGCAGCTTCCTATTGTATTGACACTATGGACTCCTCACTGCCCCCTAGTGGCCAGCCCGCTTGTAGCAGGTATGTTTGCAGTTTTGCTTTTCTGCCTGTACAAGCATTGAGAGTAGAATTTTAGGACACCAGCTGATTTCTTTCTCTATCTTCTCTGTGTTTCTTTACTCACAGCCCTACTAGGTCTGATCCACACCGTAGTTCCCATAAAGGAAGTGGATCATCAAAATCACACCACCGGCAATCTTCCTCCAGGTCTAGCCATCATAGATCTCCTTCCAGATCTGAACAGCGCAATAAAAATCCTTCTCATCCTCCTTCATCTCACTCTAGAGAGAGTTCAGGAAAATCATGCTGGGGATGCAGGATGCCTGTTCCAACAGACAAATCTCTCTGTGATTACTGCTTCTCTAAAGCTGCAGATGAGAGGGATGGTGCAGACCAGCGTTTGGAATCTATGGTGAGGCGGGTTGTGAAAGAATCTCTACAGGAGAGAGAGGCCCAGCAGCCCCGTGATTCCCCATCAGACCCATTATGCCCTCCAGTGGGTGAAGGTTCTATGCATGAGACATGGGAATCTTCCCAGCCAAGTCACCCTTCTGCTCCTGTTTCAGACAGCGAATCGGATCTGGAAGATCCTGGCGTGGGGTTTGAGTATGCTTTAGTTCCTTCTTTGGTGAAGGCAGTTAAAGAGGCCCTGAAGTGGGAAGAGCCAGTTACTTCCCCCCCCCAAAACAAAGGAAGTTTTTCAAGCAGCTCAATAAGGAGCGACAGTATTTTCCTTTTCTCGCTGAGCTGGGTGAGGTCATTTCTGAGGAATGGAGCAAAATAGACAAGAAAAGTTCCATGCAGTCAAAGGTCTTGAAACTATATCCTTTTAAGGAAGAGGAAGTAAAGCACCTTGAATCAGCCCCATTAGTGGATGCAGCTTTAATGAGACTAGCAAGATATGTAACGCTTCCCTTGGAACACACTGTATCTTTTAAAGATCCATTGGAAAGGCGAATTGATTCGGATTTAAAGAGGATCTACCTGACGTCAGGAATGGCATGTAAGCCAGTACTTGCGATAGCTGCAGTCTCCAAAGCTTTGGAATCTTGGTCTGATAATGTGGATGAGTTCTTAAGAGGTATCTCTACTGAAACAGCCAAGGATTCTCCTATCCAAGAGATCAGGCTGGCATCAGCCTTTCTTGGGGAGGCATCTATTGATGTCATCCGCCTGATGTCCCGGGTTATGTTGGCAGCTGTTTCAGCTTGTCGTGCCTTTATGGCTCCGTCCGTGGTTGGCGGATCCAGCTTCCAAGCAAGCTTGGTGCCGAATTCCGTTTGAAGGTTCTTCATTATTCGGCAATAAGCTCGATAGTGCCATAACCCGGGCCACAGGTGGGAAGTCTGGTTTCCTCCCTCAAGACAGACTCCTACAAAATCAGAGACGCAGTTTTCCTAGAAGACAAAACTCTGATCGCGCTAGGGATGCGCGCAGCTACAGACCTGGTCGGGAGTTCTCAAGATCCTGGAAATCCAGGCAGTCTTCTTTCAAGAAACCCGCAAAAGGGGGTTCCTCTGGCAACCAGGACGCCACAAAGTCCTTTTGAGATTGGGCCCGCTCAGGCATGCCAGATGGGGGCTCGTCTTCGCCACTTTGGGCATGTCTGGGCGGCCTCAATCAGAGATTACTGGACCATCAAGACGGTCTCCTCCGGTCACAAGTGGGTCTTCAGCAATACCCCAAGACTCAGATTTGTTCCAACATCTCTTCCAGGTTCAGAAGAGAAAAAGCAGGTCCTATTAACCTATGTGAGCTGTTTATTGGATCAAGGCGCAGCCGTCCCTGTTCCAGAAAACGAACAAGGCAAAGGCATGTATTCTCCTCTGTTCATGATACAGAAGAAAAACAGTACATGGAGGCCAGTAATAGATTTAACACATCTCAATTCCTTTATCCGAAAAGAAAAGTTCAAAATGGAGTCTTTAATTATGATCCAACAATCAATACATCTGGGAGATTGGATGATTTCAATTGATCTGAAAGATGCATACTTTCACGTGCCAGTGGCAACAGAGTTTCAACAATTCCTCCGCTTTGCGGTAGGCAATCAGCATCTGCAGTTCACATGTCTACCCTTCGGCCTAACGATGTCACCTCGGGTCTTCTCAAAGGTCCTGTTGTCTGTTGTGGCTCTGCTTCGTATCAAGGGGGTTCGTCTACACCACTATTTAGACGACCTACTTGTCCTGGCTCAGAACAAAGATCAACTGTTAGAGCACAAGAGCTTAGTCATTTCCACACTGCAGGAATTCGGGTGGCTTCTGAATCTAGAGAAGAGCCATCTAGAGCCAATACAATCTCTGGTGTTTCTAGGGGTTTACTTCAACACATTGGAAGGCACCATCTCCCTTCCAGAGGAGAAGATTGGAGTGATTTGAGACAGAATACACGCAGCCCTTGCGTCGTCTCACCTCTCCGCTCTCCAATGCCTGAAAGTAATTGGCACAATGACAGCTACCATTCCTATGGTGAAGTGGGCCCAATGGCATACACGACCCTTCCAGAAAGGGTTCCTTCAACAATGGGATTCTTCCAGCCAAGTCCAGCGCATACACCTTACGTCATCCATGAGGACGTCTCTCCTTTGGTGGCTTCAAGGGAAGAATCTGCGCAATCACCATTCAATCATGCCCATCTCATGGGTCACGTTAACTTCGGATGCCGGCAATCGAGGTTGGGGCGCTCACTGCCTTTCAGAAGTGGCGCAAGGCCAATGGATTTTCCCAGCTCGAGGGATTGTATCCAACATTCTGGAGCTGAGGGCTGTCTTTCAGGCACTCCTGTCATTTCGCCATCTAATAGTAGGGTCATCTGTGATGCTAAGGTTGGACAATACAACCGCGGTGGCTTACATAAAGAAGCAAGGTGGAACTCGCAGCTGGTCTCTGCTACAGGAAGTGGAGCCAATAATGAGCTGGGCTCAGAAGTATTTGTCCAACATCTCGGCAGTTTACATTCCGGGGATTCAGAATGTACAGGCGGACTTCCTCTCGAGAGTGCAAATGGACAACAACGAGTGGTCTCTCCACAGAGGGGTGTTCGAGTGGCTTCTGACCCTGGGAGTACTTCCAGAAGTCGATCTATTTGCTTCTCCATGCAATCACAAAATGCCCAGATATTATTCGAGGTTCAGAGACCCTCAGGCTTACGGGATAGACGCTCTCTCATGGAAGTTTCAGAAGGCTTATGCCTTCCCTCCGGTACCGGTGATTCTTCAATTCCTCCGGAGGCTCAGAACAGAGAAGGTGGAGATCATTGCATTGATTCCTTTCTGGCCCAACAGGCCGTGGTTTCCTGTTATCGCGCCTGAGTTATCAAGACCCAGTTCCCCTTCCTCTCAGGCCGGATCTACTGTCGCAAGGCTCGACGTTACACCCATGCCCATCTTGCCTACACCTCAGGGTGTGGTTCTTGAAAGGGAAAGGCTTGAATCTCTAGGTTGTCTGGAAGAAGCTATTCCAACTCTTCTTAGTGCCCGGAGGGGAAGTACGAACAGAGTATACGAACGGATATGGTCTAAATTCTCTGATCATATGTCTTCCCGGTCAAATCCGTGTAATTCTCCAACAGTACAGGATATTCTAAGTTTTCTCCAATCAGGACTGGACCTATCCTTAGCAGTCAGCTCACTAAGAGTTCAAGTTTCAGCCATCTCGGCCTTCACAGTAGTATCTTGGGCTAATCACACATTAGTCCGTCAATTCTTTAAAGGAGCTATCAGGCTTAAACCTCAAAGAAGACCTAGGTTTCCCAAATGGGACCTTCCTATTGTCTTGGATTTTCTCTCTAATCTCGGATCAGATCCTGACAAACCTCTTTCCATGAGAGATCTCACGCTCAAGACCACCTTCTTAGTAGCTGTGACATCGGCTAAAAGAGTGTCAGATTAGAAGTCTAGGATCAGAAGAACCTTTCCTAACCTTCTTTTCAGACAGGGTAGTGTTGATTCCCATGCTTGGGTCAAACCCTAAAGTGACCTCCAGTCTTTCATGAAAATCAAGAGATTGTACTTCCTACTTTCAGAACATCGGATGATCAGGATGTCCATCCACTTGACGTAGGCCACACTCTAAAGCAATATCTGGAGGTCACGTCTCCATTCAGACAAACGGAATTCCTTTTCGTTCTCCTCCATGGTAAAAACAAGGGAATGCGAGCTTCGGTCAGATCTTCTTGGATTGTGCAGACCATTCAGAGGGCATACAAGGCAAAGGGCTTGGCTCCTCCAGAGGCAGTGACAGCTCATTCGACCAGGAGTATCTCGACCTCGTGGGCAGCTTCCCGGCATGTCGCGCCTGAAATCATTTGTAGAGCGGCTTCCTGGTCTTCTATTAACACATTTGTTTCTCATTGTGTTGAGCCTGCTGCTCTGTCATCTATTAATTTTGGTTTACAAGTATTGTCGGTTGACAATGTAAAATAAATTTGGTTCCTTTGCTCAAACATTTTTGCCCGCCCGTGTGTATTTTTGGGCGAGTTATTTCCCACACGTATGCTGCCATGGAGCCTGTCAGGAAAACTGAAAATTTATATCAAATACTTACCGTAATTTTTCTTTCCTGATAGGCTCCATGGCAGCAGGAGTCCCTCCCAAAATGTCTGGAGTAGGCTAGTTACGGAACATGGATAGCAGCCTAGAGCAAAGATTTATGGGAGAGGGGGTCCTATTGGGTAGTTGTGGAGGCGGAGCCTACCCACACGTATGCTGCCATGGAGCCTATCAGGAAAGGAAAATTACGGTAAGTATTTGATATAAATTTTCAGTTTTCCTGACAGGCTCCATGGCAGCATACGTGTGGGAAATAACTCGCCCAAAAATACACACGGGCGGCAAAAATGTTTGAGCAAAGAAACCAAATTTATTTTACATTGTCAACCGACAAGTATTTGATATAAATTTTCCGTTTTTTAAAGAGCAACTGTCATCTCTGTCCCCCACCAGCTCCTCCTCTGACTCGCTGTTGACTCAGACAGTCTCATTCGCTTTCATGGGATGGCTGGTGATGAGGCAGTGACACAAGGAAAGGGATGTGGCAGCAGGCGAGTGGATGCCCGCTAACAGGCGCTGCCATGATGGATCTGAAATGACAGGTGCTCTTTTAATGTAAGGACTAGGGATGAGCCGAACACCCCCCTGTTCGGTTCGCACCAGAACATGCGAACAGGAAAAAAATTCGTTCGAACACGCGAACACCGTTAAAGTCTATGGGACATGAACATGAATAATCAAAAGTGCTAATTTTAAAGGCTAATATGCAAGTTATTGTCAATAAAAGTGTTTGGGGACCCGGGTCCTGCCCCAGGGGACATGGATCAATGCAAAAAAAAGTTTTAAAAACGGCCGTTTTTTCAGGAGCAGTGATTTTAATAATGCTTAAAGTCAAACAATAAAAGTGTAATATCCCTTTAAATTTCATACCTGAGGGGTGTCTATAGTATGCCTGTAAAGGGGCGCATGTTTCCCGTGTTTAGAACAGTCTGACAGCAAAATGACATTTCGAAGGAAAAAACTCATTTAAAACTACCGCGGCTATTGCATTGCCGACAATACACATAGAAGTTCATTGATAAAAACGGCATGGGAATTCCCCACAGGGCAACCCCGAACCAAAATTAAAAAAAAAAAATGATGTGGGAGTCCCCCTAAATTTCATACAAGGCCCTTCAGGTCTGGTATGGATATTAAGGGGAACCCCAGCCAAAATTTTAAAAAAAATTGACGTGGGGTTCCCCCTAAATTCCATACCAGACCCTTCAGGTCTGGTATGGATTTTAAGGGGAACCCCGCGCCCAAAAAAAAAAAAAAACGGCGTGGGGTCCCCCTAAAAATCCATACCAGACCCTTATCCGAGCACGCAGCCTGGCAGGCCGCAGGAAAAGAGGGGGGGACGAGAGTGCGGCCCCCTCCCCCTCCTGAACCATACCAGGCCACATGCCCTCAACATTGGGAGGGTGCTTTGGGGTAGCCCCCCAAAGCACCTTGTCCCCATGTTGATGAAGACAAGGGCCTCATCCCCACAACCGTGGCCGGTGGTTGTGGGGGTCTGCGGGCAGGGGGCTTATCGGAATCTGGAAGCCCCCTTTAACAAGGGGACCCCCAGATCCCGGCCCCCCCCCTGTGTGAAATGGTAAGGGGGTACTTACCCCTACCATTTCACTAAAAAACTGTCAAAAATGTTAAAAATGACAAGAGACAGTTTTTGACAATTCCTTTATTTAAATGCTTCTTCTTTCTTCCTTCATCTTCTTCTGGTTCTTCTGGCTCTTCTGGTTCTTCCTCCGGCGTTCTCGTCCAGCATCTCCTCCGCGGCGTCTTCTATCTTCTTCTCCTCGGGCTGCTCCGCACCCATGGCATGAGGGGGGAGGCTCCCGCTCTTCTCTTCATCTTCTTCTTCATCTTCATCTTCTTCTTCATCTTCTTCTTCTTCTTCTCTTCTTCCTTCTTCATTTCTTCTGCGGGCCGCTCCGCATCCATGCGCTCCGCATCCATTCGTCTGACGGTTCTTAAATAACGGGGGGCGGGGCCACCCGGTGACCCCGCCCCCCTCTGACGCACGGGACATGACGGGACTTCCCTGTGGCATTCCCCGTGACGTCACAGGGAAGTCCCGTCAATTCACCGTGCGTCAGAGGGGGCGGGGTCACCGGATGGCCCCGCCCCCCGTTATTTAAGAACCGTCAGACGAAGAGACGCCGTCACACAGCGGGAGCCTCCCACCATGCCAGCATGGCTGCGGAGCGGCCCGGAGAAGAAATGAAGAAGGAAGAAGAGATGAAGAAGAGAAGAAGAAGAAGAAGATGAAGAAGAAGATGAAGATGAAGAAGAAGATGAAGAGAAGAGCGGGAGCCTCCCCCCTCATGCCATGGGTGCGGAGCGGCCCGAGGAGAAGAAGATAGAAGACGCTGCGGAGGAGATGCTGGACGAGAACGCCGGAGGAAGAACCAGAAGAGCCAGAAGAACCAGAAGAAGAAGAAGATGAAGGAAGAAAGAAGAAGCATTTAAATAAAGGAATTGTCAAAAACTGTCTCTTGTCATTTTTAACATTTTTGACAGTTTTTTAGTGAAATGGTAGGGGTAAGTACCCCCTTACCATTTCACACGGGGGGGGGCCGGGATCTGGGGTTCCCCTTGTTAAAGGGGGCTTCCAGATTCCGATAAGCCCCCCGCCCGCAGACCCCCACAACCACTGGCCACGGTTGTGGGGATGAGGCCCTTGTCTTCATCAACATGGGGACAAGGTGTTTTGGGGGGCTACCCCAAAGCACCCTCCCAATGTTGAGGGCATGTGGCCTGGTACGGTTCAGGAGGGGGGGGGGCCGCACTCTCGTCCCCCCCTCTTTTCCTGCGGCCTGCCAGGTTGTGTGCTCGGATAAGGGTCTGGTATGGATTTTTAGGGGGACCCCACGCCGTTTTTTTTTTTTTTTTTTGGCGCGGGGTTCCCCTTAAAATCCATACCAGACCTGAAGGGTCTGGTATGGAATTTAGGGGGAACCCCACGTCAATTTTTTTTAAAATTTTGGCTGGGGTTCCCCTTAATATCCATACCAGACCTGAAGGGCCTTGTATGGAATTTAGGGGGACCCCCACATCATTTTTTTTTTTTTATTTTGGTTCGGGGTTGCCCTGTGGGGAATTCCCATGCCGTTTTTATCAATGAACTTCTATGTGTATTGTCGGCAATGCAATAGCCGCGGGTAGTTTTAAATGAGTTTTTTCCTTCCAAATGTCATTTTGCTGTCAGACTGTTCTAAACACGGGAAACATGCGCCCCTTTACAGGCATACTATAGACACCCCCCAGGTACGAAATTTAAAGGGATATTACACTTTTATTGTTTGACTTTAAGCATTAATAAAATCACTGCTCCTGAAAAAACGTCCGTTTTTAAAACTTTTTTTTGCATTGATCCATGTCCCCTGGGGCAGGACCCGGGTCCCCAAACACTTTTTATGACAATAACTTGCATATAAGCCTTTAAAATTAGCACTTTTGATTTCTCCCATAGACTTTTAAAGGGTGTTCCGCGGCATTCGAATTTGCCGCGAACACCCCAAATTGTTCGCTGTTCGGCGAACTTGCGAACAGCCAATGTTCGAGTAGAACATGAGTTCGACTCGAACTCGAAGCTCATCCCTAGTAAGGACTCATTCTTGCTGGTAGTTAGAATCTTTAATATTTGCAAACAAAATGAAAGTTTCCCCTTTAGAATAATAAGCTGTCAGGTTAGTAAAACATTTATATCAGAACCGATTCAATCATAAAGTTTGTAGTATACACAGATTTGCAAAACAATGGGATAAAGGAATATTCCTGAACTTTGTTTTAAAATTAAATTATTAATGTATCTTAAATAGAAAACTATCTTTAGATCGATTTTTACTCCAATAGCATTTTATGAAAATAAATTTGATAAAAATTAAAAAAAAATAAATCGATCTAAATAAAATTTTTTTTTTTTTTTTAATCATTGATTTATATCCACCCTGATGCAATGCCAAGCAGCGTTTTCCAAATTGAGCAAAATCCTTTTTTGTATTAAGTCCCCGGCTAGATCATAGTGTATTTGTGTCCTGAATACTGCAGCTGTGAGAACAGGTGAGTGAATGGTCCCACATCCGCTGCGTGCCCCGTTTCAGTATTACTGACGGCCACACTGTCCATATAAAATTATATATACGTGGTACTCAGTGTTGGCAACCCCTACGACTTTTTTAAAACCTAGAAAATGCACTGACAAGATGCAATTTTTACTTACAACGTGAAATTTGACAAACTATTTAATACTATTGACATTTAAACTATATGTAAACTGCTTACAGTAAACATCAGCAATACCTATACAGTAATAAATAATCTGCCCGGCTTTACAATTGAAAAGTCAACTTGATAAAAAGTGGAGTGTGGCTAAAATGATGAAAAACCTAGGAAAAAATTCTGGATGGGGGAAGGAAAACACATGCAAAAATTCATATGGCACACTGTGAAAAAGCGTCATTATGGTCAGAACTTGGGCCTAGTCACTTTATGCACTGCACTCCTGTGCCAGTCTATTTACCCACAAAATTCTCCTAATTACTGTGCCACAACTGACAGCCTCACAGCTACACATACACCCAGGGCTAAAGAATCATTTTTTTAAAACATTTTAATTTTCAGTAACATTTGTCCAAAAAATGATATCACTTTGTCTGAGCATACCTTACAGAAGAACTTCGTTAAAATCAGTAACTGTTGAGAGAATGAACACTTTGGTTAGGACTATGTAACATACAACACGGAGTATGGGAACGAGAGGGGGGGGAGAGAGAGATCTATGTATTATGTGATCTGACACTCCCGGGTCTGGGGAGTGCATGCGCGCCGCCGGCGACCCACTCCCGCTGTGATTACACACAGTGGGAGCTGATCTGCGGGTACCGCAGACTTGATGTCCATCAGAAACCGCCGATCACTAGGCAGAGAGCCAGAATGGCGTAACAAGGCAGACCGCCATTCTGTCTGTTTGCAAGAACACAGGATCCATTTCTTCCCCTATTAAAAGCACTTCCCACACAGTGCACAAGAAACAGCTAGGCACACAGTTAACCCTTTAATCGCCCCTTTTGTTAACCCCTTCCCAGCCAGTGTCATTAGTACAGTAACAGTGAATATTTTTAGCACCGATCACTGTATTAGTGTCACTGGTCCCCAAAAAAGATATACTGCAGTGGGGCAGCACATGCAGGCTCAGTCATGTGTATATATACATGATTGAAGCTGCTGCGGTTTAGAAGCATGCTGCGTGCCCCTCCTGTACGTCATCCTCCAGCACGGGGGTCTACTTTGTATGCAAAGGTATTTTTCGACTGGGCAAACTACCAAGCAAAAGCAAGGAGGGATTAGTTAATGCATGACCTGTGAAGGACTAAACTTCAGTCCTAGAAGCTACCCCTTAACCATCAACCTCTAATACCTCCCACAAATGACGCGACAAGGTGGTGGAGTAAATGGCCTTGTCGGCCTTTTATTAATAAAATATAAAACCAATAAATAACATTTTCATAAATAACTTTTAAATAACTTTTAAATAACTTCACGGAATTATTGGAGTCTAGGAGGGGAATCCACCCACAGGTCACTGCATAGGAACTCTTAAACTTTTTAAGGCCTCCAGTCGCTAACCCCAGACTGTGAGACAGTACCCAACCTCTCAGTGACCAACTTTTCCCCTTCCTGGTTAACCCCTCGTAACCGGAAGGTACATAAAAACAGCCCATATTATATATGGGTACCAACCGTGTAAACTCTAAACAGCCCATATTATATATGGGTACCAACCGTGTAAACTCTCCATACCATCAATCTCCTCCTCCTCACAGACCCAAACCACTGCCACACTACAACCAACGTCCCCTATTGCCATAACCTCAGGGAGGGTGGGTGGGAATCTTCCTCCCCGACGCTCTCCACTGACGTCACATCCCCCCTTCTCCTCTCTACATTTCCTTCTGCCTCCTCCTCTGCTCCAGCCCCTCCCTTATCCTTAAAGGGGAAAGCGACCAGCGTAAACAGCCTGACTGTGCAGTCCACACAAGTCATGCTGTCCCTGCGCTGATCCCCTGCTCCTCTCTGCTCCGGGACCTTCTTTCTAAATAAACATGAAGTTTAAAAAAAAATGTAACTGCATTTTGTGAATAACAGCAACCCCCAGGACCATAAAATTGCTATGTTGCTATAGGGTCCTGGGTTTAGTAAAACTTTCAACTCTGGTGACACCTACTCAAGGGTGCAGGTGGCTACGGAGCCCACCCATTTGCTTTGTAGCATACACTAGAAAGGGAAAAACACTGCCACACAGGAACTCAGCCTGAGAGGTGAGTAAACATGACGACTTCAGCCTGACTCCACCCAAGCCATGGCCGCTGATGCATTTCACCATCGGGCTTAATTATGGAGATATGGCCTGGCTGGAGTCTTCATCCTGAAGCCTTTTTGTTGATTCACCTTTTGGGTGGGGTTGCTGTGTTTCTCCCTTTTTGTGTTGTGAACACTTAAGGCACTTTCACACTGAGGCGCTAGCGGCTTTTCGGGCCGCAAGTGGGGCGCTTTTAACCCCTGCTCACCAGCATTTAACCCCAGCACTGCTGCCAATTTCAGTGGCAGGGGTGCTTTAGGAGCGGTGTATACACTGCTCCTCAGTGGCGGTGCATCCATTAAGGGTGCACGGGTGCATCCATTAAGGGCGCCCTCTCTCCAGCCAACCCCCTCTGTGTATAATGGATAGATTCATGCATAGCATGAATCTATCCATGGCCGCTGTAGCCACCCCCTATTCAGGCACCTGGCCCCTTTTTGGACACCGGGCTCCAGAATTAAAGTGGCGGGGGGGGGGGGGGTTGAAGCACCTGATTAGAGCCATAGGCTCTAATAGGCTTCAAAAAAGGTGAACTGCAAGCACAAAGCAGTTCACCCAGGTGTATTAGAAAAGCAAATGAATATTCGCTTTCCTAACACTGAACCGCCTCTCAGGCAATCAGGTGCGTGGGTCTGTTACCTGTCACCTGATTGACTGAAAGGACAGGCGCTACGATTAGATGCCTATCGGGGGAGGAGACGCATGGAGGACACAGGAGCCACTGTCTGACATGCTGCAAGGTCCCACCGTTCACCGCCGTCACCCACCACCACCAAAACAGGGTAAGTGCCGGGCAGACGGTGAGTGGGCTGTCATAGTGGCACAATTGTTGGGCAGAGTGACAGTAGGGATCGGTTGAACATTACATGTTCAACCGATCATCGAATTGCGAACGTTATAGGCCATTCGCGCCAAATTCGAGTGGCGCGTCACGGCCCATAATTCACTGCGGCATCGCATGCATGATTGACCAAGCATGCACTATGACCCGCATGCTTGGCCAATCACAGCGCCATCTGTACATAGAGCCGTAATTGGACAAAGCCAGGGTGGCTGTGGCCAATTATGGCTCAGGGGGTTTAGTACACGCCCCACACTATATAAGGCCGCCTGCGTGGCGGCCTTGTGTAGTGTGTTGCGGTGGAGAGAGATAGACAGAGAGACAGTGTCATTGATTTAAGTTAGAGTAGGCAGGCGAGTCAGTTATCTGCACTTACAGTGTATTGTGTGTACTGTATTCAGTTTAGTTAGATCCATTCCTGTTATTCTCTTCCTACTGACAGGCAGGCAGGTGTTTTTACAGTATTTACAGTTAGTGTACTGTGTCCTTTGCACACTGTGCACCTAAAGCTACCTGAAAATTGCTGGTGTTATTCTGATCCTATTAGTACCACAGGCAGGCGGCTACAGTATTTACAGTTAGTGTACTGTGTCCTCTGCAGAGTGTGCACCTAAAGCTACCTGAAGAAAATTGCTGCTGTTCTGATCCTATTAATACGGCAGGCAGCTGCAGTATTTACAGTTAGTGTACTGTGTCCTCTGCACAGTGTGCACCTAAAGCTACCTGAAGAAAATTGGTGGTGTTCTTCTGATCCTATTAGTACCACAGGCAGGCAGCTTCAGTATTTACAGTTAGTGTACTGTGTCCTCTGCAGTGTGCACCTAAAGCTACCTGAAGGCAATTGCTGCTGTTCTGATCCTTATAATACCACAGGCAGGCAGCTGCAGAATTTACAGTAATGCCGCGTACACACGGTCGGACTTTACGGCAGACTTTGCCCGGCGGACTTTTCGATGGACTTTATGACCGACTTTCTGAATGAACGGACTTGCCTACACACAATCCACCAAAGTCCGTCGAATTCGTACGTGATGACGTACGACCAGACTAAAACAAGGAAGTTCATAGCCAGTAGCCAATAGCTGCCCTAGCGTGGCTTTTTGTCCGTCGAACTAGCATACAGACGAGCGGACATTTCTAACCGGACTCGATTTCGAAGGATTGATTTAAAACATGTTTCAAATCTAATGCCCCGTACACACGGTCGGACATTGATCGGACATTCCGACAACAAAATCCTTGGATTTTTTCCTACGGATGTTGGCTCAAACTTGTTTTGCCTACACACGGTCGCACAAAGTTGTCGGAATTTCCGATCGCCAAGAACGCGGTGACGTCAAGCACGTACGACGAGACTAAAAAAGGCCGGTTCAGAACCAAGCGCAGCACCCTTTGGGCTCCTTTTGCTAATCTCGTGTTAGTAAAAGTTTGGTGAGAGACGATTCGTGCTTTTTCAGACTCGTGGCTTTCAGATCGTTTTCTGCCGTTCAGTTTGTGCTTGTGGGTTTGTATCTGCTCTTCAGTGCGTGCAAGCAAGTTCCGCGTGACTTTAGTCACTGTATTCTTGTTCGTTCGTTACTGGTTTTCAGGTCGCTCTTCACAGGCCTTGCTGTTCTTCAGTGCGTTCTGTTACTTCGTTCTGAGCAGCCGACCATTTTCTAGCCATGTTTCGTATGCGTGCTCCTCGTAGAGTTCGTGCTGTGCGGGGGCTTGGTGTTGGGGTCCTGACCTTGACACAAGTCCAGTCCATGAACAGGGTGGGGAGGAGTTTATGGACCAAGAATTGGTTGCTTCAGTGTGACCAGTTCTGTCATATGCCTTTGCTCCGTGAGATCCGTGAGAATAATCCTGATGATTTCAGGAACTTTCTCAGGATGACGGACCCCGTATTTCACCGTTTGTTGGCTTCGCTGACCCCCTATATCAGCAGGCAGGATACCTGCATGAGGCAAGCCATCACTCCGGAGCAGAGGTTGGTCGCTACCTTGCGGTATTTGGCCACAGGGAGAAGCCTGCAGGACCTCAAGTTCTCGACAGGCATCTCCCCCCAGGCTCTGGGGATCATTATCCCAGAGACCTGTTCTGCCATCATACAGGTCCTACAGAAGGAGTATATGAAGGTAAGATTTTTATCCTTTTATATCACATTTTATTGTATTGAATGTTTGATAATATATTGTATTTCTTTCCTCATTCCCTAATTACCATGATTGTATTATGCTGTGAATGTCCCCTTTGTCCTCATGCATTCTGGATTTTTATGTAATTATTATTTTAGGTCCTTCATACATATTTGCCCTTCAATAACCTCTCCAGCATGGTGTCTCCTGCCCCTATATTCACCTCATGTAGTCACTTAACAATGTATTTTATCAGCTCCATAGTAGTGCTTTACCCCAAACACCCCCTAAAATGTTTGGAAATGTTATTTTTGATGTAAATTCAGGCAGAGGGCCAGAGGCTTTTTTTTGTGGTGTCCCCAAATTTTTTGGAACCCTCCCTCCCCCAACTGCTAAGTCAGCTGATCCCAATTCTCTATCCTCAATCATCTATCTGCCGACTTTGCCAAACCCATACACACTATACCCACCTCTTTAGTGCTCAGATTTATGGATGAATTCCCCAAAGCATGTAGTGCAAGGGCCTGCCTGTATACTTTCCAATGGTACTGTTTAAAGTTCTTGTATCCTATTATGATCTTGATAGGTAATAGCAGAATGTCCAAATGTGCTCAAATGTGTACAGTGTGTATTTATATCTTTGTATTATGACACTTCTTACCTGTCCAGTGGGCTGCCAATAGTGTAACTAAGGAGGGGCTGTTCCAAGTAATACCCTGTATTTAGGCATTCATCTCTCAATGAAGTGAAGAGGGTTACCTGTCCAAGAGTTCCTCCCCCCTCTAATGTTAGAAATGGCCCATGAGAAGGGGGGGGGGTGGTGAATATGATAGGTGTACCTTATACTTTGTTGTTGTTAAATTCCCCTTAATAAATGCTATCTGGAGGTTGACCCATAATGTTGGTGTCTAATCTGCTTGCCAGGTTTCTGTGCAAAAATAGTAATGTTTATTGTTTTTTCCTCAACAGTTTCCTTCCACGCCACAGGAATGGCAGACTGTGGCCTCCCACTTTGCCCAGCGGTGGGACTTTCCTAACTGCGGAGGGGCAATTGATGGGAAACATGTCCACATCGTCCCACCACCCAACTCGGGGTCGTACTATTATAATTACAAGGGGTTTAATAGTATAGTGATGTTGGCGGTGGTGTCGGCTAATTACGACTTCTTGTATGTGGACGTGGGGAAGAATGGCCGGATGTCCGATGGTGGAGTGATCGCCCAGACGGAGTTCTACAGGCGTCTCCAGAATGGCAGCTTGGACTTGCCACCTCCAGAGGACAATGTTGAAGGTCTCTCATTTGTGTTCGTTGCTGATGAAGCATTTGCGCTGGGGGACCACCTGATGCGGCCATTCCCGATGATGACCCTCACCCCGGAACAGAGGGTTTTTAATTACCGGCTGGCCAGAGCCCAAAGAGTGGTGGAGAACACATTTGGAATCCTGGCCAGCCGGTTCCGATTATTTATGACACCCATCCATATGGCGGAGTATAAACTGAACCATATAATACTTGCCTGCTGTGTTCTCCATAATTTTCTACGAAAACATTCAGCCAACTATGCTGGCTCAGTTGGGCCTGAGGCCGGAATCCCAAATACTTCAACAATGACGGCACTTGAAAGCGGCCGTCCTGGCTTGCCCTCCCTGAATGCCCGTGATGTCCGGTTACGATACCTGGAGTTCTTTGCGGGTAGGGGGGCTATCAATATGCCAGACAATATGTGACACCTTTTTCAAATAAAAAACAACCAAAAGAAATTCTTGGTGGACATTTCCTGCTTGTGTTTGTTTTAGCTGACCCTGACAGAAATGTGTTGAGTGCAGAAAATGTCGTGATTGGGTAACCTTATAAAAAACAGTGTTGGCTGGTACTTCCTAAATGCAAAAACACATTTTACTACAAGTGCACTTGCAACTGCACTGAACCTGCACTTGTAGTTCAAAGAGGATTTGCCCTTAGGAAATAACCCCCATTTGTGCATAAAACAACAATTACATCACCCCAAAAGTGTTGTAGTGTTGAGACAATAATCCACACATTCTTGAGTAAGGCACTTTTTTATAGCTGCACAATCACATGTGCATTTACCAAAGGTTTTTAAAACAAAACAACATGTTTGTTGTATAAAATGTTTGCAGTAGCATTATGAAAAATCTAAATATCCATTTCAGATAAAACAGGCCTGTGTAAAACCAACAAGAAAGCCAAAAAACTAGAACTTACAAAGTTCACATTAGGTAAAACCTGAAGGCTATATCAGACATCAGTATTTAGGAACTGGGTTTGATATAGCGTTCAGATGGGGGGAAATCACCCCTGGAAAAGCCAAATTTGGAAGATGCACACCAATTTACAAATGTCCACATGTGCTATCTGCCATCAGGGGGGATCAAGGGATGTGTTTGGGGGGAGCAAGCCCTTCCTCAACGCTACTTTATCATTGAGGAAGGGGTTGCCCCCCCAAAACACGTCCATTGATCTCCCGTGATGGCAGATAGCACATGTTGGCACACTGTGTGCATCCTCCAAATTTGGCTTTTCTAACTAAACATAGAAAAAAGTTTGGTACCATAAAACAGGTGATTTTGTGGGGTTTAAATTCACCCCAAAACATCAATGATGTTGTTATTTTTTTTAATAACACCACTGATTTGTTGCTGGATGTTTTGCAATTGGAGATTGCATCCCATGATCTCCCCTATCAGTATCTGGGCACTTTCAGAAGTAAAGCGTTCTCTCTCCCTCACATCACGATCACCTAAAAAGAGATAAAGAACAAAAAAAAAGGTCTCAAAAATCTGCCACCAGCCATCTCTTTTACCTGAGCCTGTGGTTGCAGACACTCACCTGTTGTGGTGCCAATCTCCACCACGTCTTCTTCTTCCTCCTGCTCAGCTTCTTGGGTTGGTGGTATTTCAACTTCTTCCAGAGGGGGGGGTCTGTGTTCTCCTGGGATGAGGGGTGTCCCCCGAGTCTTTTCTCCCCTATGAAAAAAACAAAAATGGTATACTTAGCACACAGATATTTTATGGCAGAACTATAGAAATAGGAAACATTGCTTGGAAGTGGGGTACAATTGTCTATTTTAGCCGAGTTCAAAGATGTATATTTTTTATTGCCCTTTGTCAAGCTGCAATACTTTACCTGTTTGGTACAAGCTTCACAGATGGAGACCCCCCTATAGTATACACTGGAGCACCTGTGTGGCCCCCTAATAAAAATGGTGTTCTTGTGTCCCACACTAGTGCTCCAGTGTCCAGATGTGAAAACAGCTGCTCAGTGTCCTCTCCTTACACACAATCTAGTTTGCATTTCATTCTAGTAACAAACCCATCTACACAAACAAATATTTGGCATCCAAGTAGGCCCCCAAAAATGTGTGAAAATGCATATGGCCTAAACAATGGTGTTCTAGAGGCCGAAAGAAAAATGTTTGATACGAACGAATAATGTGCCCATGAACATTAAAGTTGACCTTTGGAAACGTTACAACTAATCAAAGCATATGGAGCAGAACGAACGTAATAAAGACAGAAAGAATAGGAACACAGCACAACTACTTACTTTTTTTGCAGCACTCTCCGGATCTTTCGGTACTGCTCTGGCTCTCTCAACTTCAGGTCCGACCACCGCTTCCTGAGCTGATCTTTAGACCTTCGTACCCCGAAATTCCGCTCGAGACTCCTGACCACTTTCGCCATGATTTTGGCCTTTCGGATGTTGGGGTTGGGGTAAGGCCCATATTTTCCGTCATAGTCGGACTTCTTCATGATGTCTACCATCTCCAACATCTCCCCAAACGACATATTTGTGGCCTTAAAATGTCTCCTTCTGGATCGGGACGTGCCTGGATCCGCCCTTTCCTCCTCCTCCTCCTCCTCGTTGCTACAATTAGCCCGCACCTGCTGTATGTGCGCCATCATGCTCTTCCCCCACTGCGCCAAATGAAAAGGGGCGGGGAATACACTAGAAAGAACGTCAGGGGCGGGCGGAGTTACACGCATGCGCAGTGTATATAAAGCGTAACACGCGTGCGTATTACGTTTGATCTGTGAGCGGAGGAAGGAGCATTGGACGCGGCGATCGTAAGAACGAAGGTAAGAGACAAACTTGGGCCTATACTGCTTCTATAGATTGAGGCCTATATTGTAACAAGATTAGGAGAGTTTGGTGTGACATTAGGCTTTGTCTTGTGTTGTGTCTTGCAGTGAACATGGATATGGTACTGGAAGATCAGGACTTCATTTCAGTCTTCATTGATATGCTAAGGGAGCTGCCCTGTCTGTGGGAGATTAAACCCCCATTACAAGAACCAAATAAAGAGGAAGGCAGCACTGGAGCAATTGTGTGAAATTATGAAGCAGGTGATCCCCACGGCAGACATCCTCTATTTAAAGATTTTCATTGGTGGCCTGAGGAGCACATATCTGAGGGAGCGCCAGAAAGTCCTTGATTCGCAGAGATCTGGAGCAGCAGGTGACATCTATGTCCCCAGGATGTTGTACTACGACAGGCTGCACTTTCTGGCAGGCCAGACTGAACCCAGGCCATCCCTCTCAAGTCTTCCTTCCACGCTTCCTTCCCCCCCGGCTGAGACTTCTGACGCCCAACCTGGGCCTTCCAGGCCGCATGTGGAGGAGCCCAGATTGAGCCAGGTATAGCATTCCTCTAAATATTTCTGCTTGTCCAATCAATGATGTTAACTAGATGTTAGTTGGGAGTACTAATTTATGATTGTGATTGATGATGCAAAAACTAAAACCATGTCCCTTTTTCATACACAGGGAAGTCTCAGCCAGGAGGTGGCTGATCTGCAGGTCCCTCCACCCCCCCTGGAAAGAGAAAGTGGCAGCAGGAGGAGTAGCCTAGAGGAGGCGGCTATCAGATTTTTTTGTAGGGCTACAGAGGTCCTGGGAGCACCACACACCAGGCAGGAGAACCTTGCTGCATTCATTCCCTATAAAATGCAGAGGATGGAGGAGGGCCAAAAAGCCATGTGTGAGGCCCTCATATCTGAGGCTCTGGCGAAAGGTGTGAGGGGCCAACTTACACCTCACACACAGCTTTGGGATGGTCCTCCTCCTCCTCCTGCAGGTCCTACTCCTCCTCCAGGTCCTACTCCTCCTCCTGCCACATCTCCAACTGCACAGCCACAGCCCGGAAGGAAGTGTGAAAGGAAGACCAGAGAGTGAGGACCCTGGATCCAGTCTGGTCGGCCAAAAGATGCAGCCTCTTGTGGTACCACAGCCTGGGGACACTGATGTCATCTGCTGCTATCCAAGTCTCTGTGAATCCCGGACCAGACTGCCCTCCCTTATATATGGACTCCTCAGGCCACCAATTTTGAGGTTTAAGAATTGATGTCTGCCGTGGGGGTCCCAGGCTTCACTAATTTCTCCTGTTGATCCAGTGTTGCCTCCCTCTTTGTTTGGTTCTGAGCCCTTAATAAAGGATTTGTGTTTTGAATTATACTCTCCTATGTGTTTTACTTCAAAAATGATGGTTTGTTTGTGAGGATTCAGGTACATTTCTAATATACAATGTGAAATGAACAAGGGACACCAACAACAAAAAATCTCATGGAGATTAAATAATAAAAGATATCAATGGTGTTGGGGTAACTTGCCACACAAAACACATACAAAAATATTCTGGAGTAAAAATAAAAATAACATTGAACAAAGATCAGCCTTGGAAAAAATCCAAACATTAAAGAAAAAAAAAGGCTCAAAAAAAAAAAAAAAAACCATAAAAAATATAAAACTGTCAGATGTGACAACTAATAACAATATATTGAGGGAATCCCACTAAAAAAACACAAATAAAACTTTGTGAGAAGTGTGTGTGAATATGAGCATCAAAACGACTTAATTCTTGTCACATTATAAAGAAGAAGAGAGTGCGCTGTATTAAACCATTTTTAACATTGCAGCGTGACGAAAGTGGTGTATCCATTGCGAACGCTAAGTTTACCAGAACGAGCTGTCCCGTGTCGGAATTTCTTCTGAGCATGCGTGGCACTTTGTGCGTCGGAACAGGCCACACACGGTCGGAATTGACGCGATCGGATTTTGTTGTCGGAAAATTTTTATCTCCTGCTGTCCAACTTTGTGTGTCGGAAAATCCGATGGAAAATGTCCGCTGGAGCACACACACGATCGAATTGTCTGACTAAATCCAGTCCGCCGGGCAAAGTGTGCCGTAAAGTCCGCTCGTGTGTACGCGGCATGAGTGTACTGTGTCCTCTGCACAGTGTGTACCTAAAACTACCTGAAGACAATTGCTGTTGTTCTGATCCTATTAATACCACAGGCAGGCAGCTGCAGTATTTACAGTTAGTGTACTGTGTCCTCTGCACAGTGTGCACCTAAAGCTACCTGAAGACAATTGCCGGTGTTCTCATACTAATACTACAGGCAGGTAGTTGATTCTGCTAGCTGCAGTATCAGTGTATATATATATATATATATATATATATATATATACATCCCAGCTTTGTGCAGCTACATCTCACTGCAGGCCATTAGTATGTCTGGAAGGCCAACAAGGAGAGGCAGACAGTCGCAAGCCAATAAAAGGGCAAACAGGCTCCGTGTCTAGAGGCATTAGTGCTGGTTGTGGAGACGGTGCATCCTCATCAGGCCGTGGGACACGCTTGTCCTTTTTTTTGGCAGCTGGCCGTGTTGAGCCGCAACATGCGTAAGATTTGGAAGAGTGGATGACCAAGCCCTCCTCATCCTCCTCATCCTCCTCATCCTCCTCATCCTCTCACCTTTGTCTGGCAAAGTAGCTGCCAACGCGGCCTCTTCCCTTGGCTCAATAGCATCAGTCACTCCTTCCCTAGCCCCACCATGTCCTCCTGAGGAGTCCCCCGAAATGTTTGGCCACAGTGTTGGGTACATGCTCCAGGAGGATGCCCAGCGTTTTGAAGGCTCCAATGATGGTACCCAGCTAGAGGAAGGCAGTAACATGAGCCCTGAGAAAGGGGGGGCCCAAGAAGGACAGCAATCTGGCAGTCATGTTCCCTAAGCTGCAGTATACTGCCAGCTTTGCTCCAGTGATGAGGAGGGAGGGGATGATGAGGTCACTGACTCCACGTGGGTGCCTGATAGGAGAGAGGAGGAGGAGAAGGAGGCACATCTCCAACGAGGCAGGATGCCCTCCAGGGGCCAGCTTAAGGGCAGCACACTGACTACATCACACCGCAGAGCTCCACATGTGCAGGGCGCTGCTGTCTCTGCGCGTTATTCCAAAAGTTCTTTGGTGAGGGCCTTTTTTGAGACGAGTGCATCAGATCCCACTGCTGCTATTTACAACATATGTCTCAAGCTTATCTCGCGTGGCCAAAACATAACCCGCTTGGGCACCACAAGCTTGACCAGACATATGTCCACCTGCCATGCAGTTCATTGGCAAGCGTACCTAAAAGACCCACACCAAAGAACAAAGCGGACCTCTCCTTGCTCCTCATCAGCTGGGATCTCCAACCCCACTATACCTTCAGTCATCTCTGAAACCTGCACTGAGAGGAATGAAGGTATAGAATTAAGTGTGTCAGCCAAGTACTTGTGGGCAATCTGTTTTCGGTACACCGACGTCAGATTGTACCAGGCAAATTTCTCTGCCCCAGCTGCTGCATCGCCAAAAGAAGTTCGCTCTCAGCCATCCACATGCCCAGCAGTTGAATGCTAGCTTGGCTAAATTGCTAGCACTTCAACTGCTGCCTTTTCAGTTGGTAGACTCTGCCCCCTTCCGTGAGTTTGAGGAATGTGTGGTTCCTCAGTGGCAGGTTCCCAAACGCCACTTTTTCTCACGGAAGGCGTTTCCGGCTCTTTACCAGCATGTGGAAGGCAATGTCTTGGCCTCGCTGGACAGGGCGGTCAGCGGTAAGGTGCATATTACCGCTGACTCATGGTCCAGCAGGCATGGACAGGCACGTTACATATCTTTCACCATGCACTGGGTAACTCTTCTGGCAGCTAGGAAGGATGCAGGACAGGGTGCAGTAGTGTTGGAGGTTGTTCTGCCACAACACCTCCAAAATTCTACTATTGGTGATTCTACCAGACCTCTCTCCATCACCCCCTCCTCTTCTTCTTCCTCCATAGCCTCTTCCTGTGCTGATTTGTCCTCGGAACCAGTGGTGCTCCATAGGCGTTCAAGGGGCTACTCAAGCACGCAGGCAAAAAGATGCCATGCGGTGCTTGAGCTGGTGTGCTCGGCTGGCTGACCTCCAAAAGGAATTTAACCTGGCTGAGAACAGCCTAATCTGTGACATGCCCACCACGCGTAACTCAACGTTGGCCATGCTGCAGCAGCTGCACACACAGCAGAGGGCCATCATTGAGTACCTATGCGACTATGGCACCAGGACAGGGTCAGGGGACCTTGTTTTTTTTCCCCCACGCCAGTGGGCTATGATCAGGGATGCATGCACTGTCCTCTCACCGTTTGAGGAGGCCGCAAGGATGGTGAGCAGTGACAGTGCAAGCATCAGTGACACTGTCCCTCTTGCCCACCTGTTGGAGCACACGCTGCGTGGAATAATGGACAGGGCACTTGAGGCAGAACAGAGGGAGGAAGAGGAGGACTTCCTTACCTCTCAAGGCCCCCTTTATCCAGACAGTGTTCCTGCATGCCCGCCATTTACACAGGAAGAGGACGAGGAGGAGGAGGATTGTGTCAGCTTGGAGGTGGAGCTTGGCACTCATCATCAGCAGTCTTCAAGGGATCATTTACAGTCCGAAGAAACCCATGGACTTGTACATGGCTGGGAGGAGGTGGCTGCGGATCATGTTGTCCTTAGTGACACAGAGGACTCTGGACCGAATGCCTCAGCAAACCTACGCTGCATGACCTCCCTGATCCTGCAAAGCCTGCGGAAGGATTTTTAGTCTGCAGCCCCAAGGCCTGATCGGTTCCAGCAACCATCACATCTGATTCACATGGTGCAGGATTACCTAGGGGCAAGATCAGACTTGGACACCTTTCTCACCGAATATCCTCTGGGTTACTGGGTCTTGAGGGTGGATCACTGGCCAGAGCTTGAACAGTATGCAATTGAGCTACTGGCCTGTCCTGAATCCAGCGTCGAAACGCACATTCAGTGCTGCTGGAGGCTTTGTCACCGATCACAGGGTGCGCCTGTTCATTACATCAGTTGATCGGCTGACCTTCATAAAAATGAATCCGTCTTGGATCACCAGCTACCAAGCACCTGATGCTGATGTAACTGATTTTTTTTTTTATGTGAGATCCCTTCAAGACTGCCTATGCTGATGCTGAGTGACTATCCTGTTATGCTGAGTGACAATCCTCTTTCTCCTCAATTTTCATGCTGATAGCTTGTAAGAACCACCAGTGCCCAAGGCCCAATTTTTCAGCCCCTGTTTAACAGGGGCGTAGAATTACAATTTTTGCTGCAATACTTTGCAGCAGGGCTCATTCCTGCGCTCCAACTATAGCATCTGTGAGGGGTTGCAGTGTTGTGGCAGCAGTGACTAAGGCCCAATTTTTCTGCCCCTGTTCAACAGGGACATGTAATTACAATTCATAATCTAATATTTCACAGCAGGGCCCATTCTTGCGCCCACCAAGAGTAACTGTGCGGGCTTAGTGTTGTGACAACACCACCACCACCAAAGGCCCAATTTTTAGCATCTGTGAGGGGTTGCAGTGTTGTGGCAGCAGTGACTAAGGCCCAATTTTTCTATCGCTGTTCAACAATGGCATGTAATTACAATACTTGATCTAATATTTCACAGCAGGGCCCGTTCCTGTGCACACCAAGAGTAACTGTGAGGGCTTACAATGTTGTGGCAACACCAACACCTAAGGCCTCAATTTCTGCAGAGTATATAGGGCAGGCCTCTACTTTCAAACATCCAACTTACAAACGACTCCTACTTGCAAATGGAAGGAGACAACAGGAAGTGAGATGAAATCTACCCCTAGGAAGGGAAATTCTCTCCTGTAAGAGTTAATATGGGAAAAACATGTCTCCTCTTCACTGATGCTTTATCACAAATCCTTGTTTCACTAAAAAACCCAAATTTTCAAAAAACATTTGTCATTGGGACAGAAAGTGAGGTGAAATCTTCTGAAGAGGTGCACAGACAGCAAAACAAATGTTACAGGGGTAAAAACCCTTCCCTATGTTTTCCAAAAAGCTTAAAAATAGATTTTTTGGCTGGAGCTACACTTTAAAAATGTACAAGTTCAAAATTACGAACAGATGCTACTTAACAACAAACCTACAGTCCCTGTCTTGTTTGCACCGCCTGTATACTGCTGTTCAGAGTATAAGGGCCTGGGGGCCCCATGCCTTTCCTTTTTTTAATTTGGGTGCGGGGTTCCCCTTAATATCCATACAAGACCCAAAGGGCCTGGTAATGGACTGGGGGGGTACCCATGCCGTTTGTCTCAGGTACGATATTTATAGGAATACAGTAGGTGACCGCGATATTGTGTCAATCTCACAGCTGTTATAGGCGAGATTTGACACCTGCGAGCCCTGTCGAAGGAGCCAGCGCCAAGCTGGCTCACTCATAGGGAAAGGAAAACAGTTTTTTCCTTTCACGATGAGCGGCAAGCATTGCTGACAGGTGTCTGGTATGAATCATGAGGGGGAACGCCGCGCCAAATTTTAAATAAAAAACCGGCATGGATTCCCCTCCAGTGGCATACCAGGCCCTTAGGTCTGGCATGGATTTTAAGGGGAACCCCCTACGCCGAAAAAACGGCATGGGGGTCCCCCCCAAAATCCATACCGGACCCTTATCAGAGCACGCAGCCCGGCCGGTCAGGAAAGGGGATGGGGACGAGCGAGCGCCCCCCCTTCTGAACCGTACCAGGCCGCATGCCCTCAACATGGGGGGTGGGCGCTTTGAGGCAGGGGGATGCACTGCGGCCCCCCCACCCCAAAGCACCTTGTCCCCACGTTGATGAGGACAAGGGCCTCTTCCCGACAACCCTGGCCGTTGGTTGTCGAGGTCTGCGGGCCTAGGTCTTATCGGAATCTGGGAGCCCCCTTTAATAAGGGGGCCCCCAGATCCCGGCTCCCCACCCTATGTGAATGAGTATGGGGTACATTGTACCCCTACCCATTCACCTGGGAAAAAGTGTCAATAAAAAAACACACTAGACAGGTTTTTAAAGTAATTTATTAGTCAGCTCCAGGGGTCTTCTTCTGACTTCAGGGGTCTTTGTCCGACTTCTCCGCTCTCTCCGGCCTCTTCTCCCGGTGCCCGGTTCTCCTCCCGCTCTCCAGCCTCTTCTCCTGGTGTCCGGTTCTTCTGCCGGGCTCCTCCGCTATCTTTTGCTCTTTTGCCGCTCTTTTGCTAGCAGTGGCCAGGTCTTCTCTGTCGTCTTGTTCCCTCTTCTCATCTTCCGATGACACAATGCTCTCTCCCGCTGTAATGCTGTGTGCGAGGTGCGCAATAACTTATATAGGCATGGGGTGTGGTCACCGGGTGATGTCACCCGGTGACCCTGCCCCTTATGACGTCACAGTCCCAGGGCATGATTAGACTGTGACGTCATAAGGGGCGGGGTCACCGGGTGACATCACCTGATGACCACGCCTCATGCCTATATAAGTTGTCGCATGCCTCGCACACAGCATTACAGCAGGTGTCAACATCGGAAGAAGAGAAGGGGGAACAAGACGATGGAGAAGACCGGGCCACCGCTAGCAAAAGAGCAGCAAAAGAGCAGAAGATAGTGGAGGAGCCCAGCAGAAGAACTGGACACCGGGAGAAGAGGCCAGAGAGTGGGAGAAGAACCGGAGAGAGCGGAGAAGTCGGAAGAAGACCCCCAGAGCTGACTAATAAATTACTTTAAAAACCTGTCTAGTGTTTTTTTTTTATCAACACTTTTTCCCCCAGGTGAATGGGTAGGGGTACGATGTACCCTATACTCATTCACATAGGGTGGGGGGCCAGGATCTAGGGGCCCCCTGATTAAAGGGGGCTCCCAGATTCTGATAAGCCCTCCGCCCGCAGACCCCGACAACCAACAGCCAGGGTTGTCAGGGTTGTTGGGAAGAGGCCCTTGTCCTCATCAACATGGGGACAAGGTGCTTTGGGGTGGGGGGGGCCGCAGGGCGCCCCCCTTCCCCATAGCGCCCACCCCCCCATGTTGAGGGCATGCGGCCTGGTACGGTTCGGGGGGGGGGGGGCGCTCGCTCATCCCCACCCCCTTTCCTGACCGGCCGGGGCTGCATGCTCGGTATAAGGGTCTGGTGTGGATTTTGGGGTGACCCCCACAACATTTTTTTTGGCGTAGGGGGTTTCCCTTAAAATCCATACCAGACCTAAGGGCCTGGTATGCCCCTGGAGGGGAACCCATGCTGTTTTTTTTTTTTTAAATTTGGCACTGCATTCCCCCTCATGATTCATACCAGACACCTGTCAGCAATGCTTGCCGCTCATCGGGAAAGGAAAAAACTGTTTTCCTTTCCCGATGAGCGATCCAGCGCGAGATGCACAGTACCCTGTCTCCGAGAACCAGCGCAATGGGATCGCGCTGGAAACACATTCTTGCGGTCAGGTGGTGTATTTCACTTTTTTTTCCCTCTTTAAGCATCATTAAAATCACTGCTCCCGAAAAAACGACCGTTTCTAAAACTTTTTTTTGCATTGATACATGTCCCCTGGGGCAGGACCCGGGTCCCCAAATCCTTTTTAGGACAATAACTTGCATATTAGCCTTTAAAATTAGCACTTTTGATTTTGAACGTTCGAGTCCCATAGACTTTACTGTAATAGGGTTCTATAGTTCGCGCAAACTTTCGGTCTGTTCGCAGGTTCTGGTGCGAACCGAACCAGGGGGGTGTTCGGCTCATCCCTAAGGGACAGCATTTGATGTGGCACTATTTGATTGGCACTGTGGCAGCATTTGATGGGCACAGTGGCAGCGTTTGATGGGCACAGTGGCTGTGTTTGATGGCACAGTGGCTGTGTTTGGTCACAGTGGCAGATTTTGATGGGCACAGTGGCTGTGTTTGATGGGCACAGTGGCAGCTTTTGATGGGCACAGTGGCAGCTTTTGATGGGCACAGTGGCAGCGTTTGATGGGCACAGTGGCAGCGTTTGATGGGCACAGTGGCTGTGTTGGGCACAGTGGCAGCTTTTGATGGGCACAATGGCTCTGATGGGCACAGTCACAGCTTTTGTTGGGCACAGTGGGCATTTGATGGGCACAGTGGCAGCGTTAGACGGGCACAGTGGCAGCGTTAGATGGGCACAGTGGCAGCGTTAGACGGGCACAGTGGCAGCGTTTGATGGCACAGTGGCAGCGTTTGATGGCACAGTGGCTGCGTTTGATGGGCACAGTGGCTGCCTTTGATGGGCACAGTGGCTGCCTTTGATGGGCACAGTGGCTGCGTTTGATGGGCACAGTGGCTGCGTTTGATGGGCACAGTGGCTGCGTTTGATGGGCACAGTGGCAGATTTTGATGGGCACAGTGGCAGTGTTTGATGGGCACAGTGGCTGTGTTTGGGCACAGTGGCTGTGTTTGATGGGCACAGTGGCTGTGTTTGATGGGCACAGTGGCAGCTTTTGATGGGCACAGTGGCAGCTTTTGATGGGCACAGTGGCAGCGTTTGATGGGCACAGTGGCAGCGTTTGATGGGCACAGTGGCTGTGTTGGGCACAGTGGCAGCTTTTGATGGGCACAATGGCTCTGATGGGCACAGTCGCAGCTTTTGTTGGGCACAGTGGGCATTTGATGGGCACAGTGGCAGCGTTAGACGGGCACAGTGGCAGCGTTAGACGGGCACAGTGGCAGCGTTAGACGGGCACAGTGGCAGCGTTTGACGGCACAGTGGCAGCGTTTGACGGCACAGTGGCTGCGTTTGATGGGCACAGTGGCTGCGTTTGATGGGCACAGTGGCTGCGTTTGATGGGCACAGTGGCTGCGTTTGATGGGCACAGTGGCTTCATTTGATGGGCACAGTGGCTGCGTTTGATGGGCACAGTGGCTGCGTTTGATGGGCACAGTGGCTGTGTTGGGCACAGTGGCTGCGTTTGATGGGCACAGTGGCTGTGTTGGGCACAGTGGCAGCTTTTGATGGGCACAATGGCTCTGATGGGCACAGTCACAACTTTTGTTGGGCACAGTGGGCATTTGATGAGCACAGTGGCAGCATTAGACGGGCACAGTGGCAGCGTTAGATGGGCACAGTGGCAGCGTTTGATGGCACAGTGGCAGCGTTTGATGGCACAGTGGCAGCGTTTGATGGCACAGTGGCTGCGTTTGATGGGCACAGTGGCTGCCTTTGATGGGCACAGTGGCTGCCTTTGATGGGCACAGTGGCTGCGTTTGATGGGCACAGTGGCTGCGTTTGATGGGCACAGTGGCTGCGTTTGATGGGCACAGTGGCTGTGTTTGGTCACAGTGGCAGATTTTGATGGGCACAGTGGCAGTGTTTGATGGGCACAGTGGCTGTGTTTGGGCACAGTGGCTGTGTTTGATGGGCACAGTGGCTGTGTTTGATGGGCACAGTGGCAGCTTTTGATGGGCACAGTGGCAGCTTTTGATGGGCACAGTGGCAGCGTTTGATGGGCACAGTGGCAGCGTTTGATGGGCACAGTGGCTGTGTTGGGCACAGTGGCAGCTTTTGATGGGCACAATGGCTCTGATGGGCACAGTCGCAGCTTTTGTCCCATAGACTTTACTGTAATAGGGTTCTATAGTTCGCGCAAACTTTCGGTCTGTTCGCAGGTTCTGGTGCGAACCGAACCAGGGGGGTGTTCGGCTCATCCCTAAGGGACAGCATTTGATGTGGCACTATTTGATTGGCACTGTGGCAGCATTTGATGGGCACAGTGGCAGCGTTTGATGGGCACAGTGGCTGTGTTTGATGGCACAGTGGCTGTGTTTGGTCACAGTGGCAGATTTTGATGGGCACAGTGGCTGTGTTTGATGGGCACAGTGGCAGCTTTTGATGGGCACAGTGGCAGCTTTTGATGGGCACAGTGGCAGCGTTTGATGGGCACAGTGGCAGCGTTTGATGGGCACAGTGGCTGTGTTGGGCACAGTGGCAGCTTTTGATGGGCACAATGGCTCTGATGGGCACAGTCACAGCTTTTGTTGGGCACAGTGGGCATTTGATGGGCACAGTGGCAGCGTTAGACGGGCACAGTGGCAGCGTTAGATGGGCACAGTGGCAGCGTTAGACGGGCACAGTGGCAGCGTTTGATGGCACAGTGGCAGCGTTTGATGGCACAGTGGCTGCGTTTGATGGGCACAGTGGCTGCCTTTGATGGGCACAGTGGCTGCCTTTGATGGGCACAGTGGCTGCGTTTGATGGGCACAGTGGCTGCGTTTGATGGGCACAGTGGCTGCGTTTGATGGGCACAGTGGCAGATTTTGATGGGCACAGTGGCAGTGTTTGATGGGCACAGTGGCTGTGTTTGGGCACAGTGGCTGTGTTTGATGGGCACAGTGGCTGTGTTTGATGGGCACAGTGGCAGCTTTTGATGGGCACAGTGGCAGCTTTTGATGGGCACAGTGGCAGCGTTTGATGGGCACAGTGGCAGCGTTTGATGGGCACAGTGGCTGTGTTGGGCACAGTGGCAGCTTTTGATGGGCACAATGGCTCTGATGGGCACAGTCGCAGCTTTTGTTGGGCACAGTGGGCATTTGATGGGCACAGTGGCAGCGTTAGACGGGCACAGTGGCAGCGTTAGACGGGCACAGTGGCAGCGTTAGACGGGCACAGTGGCAGCGTTTGACGGCACAGTGGCAGCGTTTGACGGCACAGTGGCTGCGTTTGATGGGCACAGTGGCTGCGTTTGATGGGCACAGTGGCTGCGTTTGATGGGCACAGTGGCTGCGTTTGATGGGCACAGTGGCTTCATTTGATGGGCACAGTGGCTGCGTTTGATGGGCACAGTGGCTGCGTTTGATGGGCACAGTGGCTGTGTTGGGCACAGTGGCTGCGTTTGATGGGCACAGTGGCTGTGTTGGGCACAGTGGCAGCTTTTGATGGGCACAATGGCTCTGATGGGCACAGTCACAACTTTTGTTGGGCACAGTGGGCATTTGATGGGCACAGTGGCAGCATTAGACGGGCACAGTGGCAGCGTTAGATGGGCACAGTGGCAGCGTTTGATGGCACAGTGGCAGCGTTTGATGGCACAGTGGCAGCGTTTGATGGCACAGTGGCTGCGTTTGATGGGCACAGTGGCTGCCTTTGATGGGCACAGTGGCTGCCTTTGATGGGCACAGTGGCTGCGTTTGATGGGCACAGTGGCTGCGTTTGATGGGCACAGTGGCTGTGTTTGGTCACAGTGGCAGATTTTGATGGGCACAGTGGCAGTGTTTGATGGGCACAGTGGCTGTGTTTGGGCACAGTGGCTGTGTTTGATGGGCACAGTGGCTGTGTTTGATGGGCACAGTGGCAGCTTTTGATGGGCACAGTGGCAGCTTTTGATGGGCACAGTGGCAGCGTTTGATGGGCACAGTGGCAGCGTTTGATGGGCACAGTGGCTGTGTTGGGCACAGTGGCAGCTTTTGATGGGCACAATGGCTCTGATGGGCACAGTCGCAGCTTTTGTTGGGCACAGTGGGCATTTGATGGGCACAGTGGCAGCGTTAGACGGGCACAGTGGCAGCGTTAGACGGGCACAGTGGCAGCATTAGACGGGCACAGTGGCAGCGTTTGACGGCACAGTGGCAGCGTTTGACGGCACAGTGGCTGCGTTTGATGGGCACAGTGGCTGCGTTTGATGGGCACAGTGGCTGCGTTTGATGGGCACAGTGGCTGCGTTTGATGGGCACAGTGGCTGCATTTGATGGGCACAGTGGCTGCGTTTGATGGGCACAGTGGCTGCGTTTGATGGGCACAGTGGCTGTGTTTGGTCACAGTGGCAGATTTTGATGGGCACAGTGGCAGTGTTTGATGGGCACAGTGGCTGTGTTTGGGCACAGTGGCTGTGTTTGGGCACAGTGGCTGTGTTTGATGGGCACAGTGGCTGTGTTTGATGGGCACAGTGGCAGCTTTTGATGGGCACAGTGGCAGCTTTTGATGGGCACAGTGGCAGCATTTGATGGGCACAGTGGCAGCGTTTGATGGGCACAGTGGCTGTGTTGGGCACAGTGGCAGCTTTTGATGGGCACAATGGCTCTGATGGGCACAGTCGCAGCTTTTGTTGGGCACAGTGGGCATTTGATGGGCACAGTGGCAGCGTTAGACGGGCACAGTGGCAGCGTTTGACGGCACAGTGGCAGCGTTTGACGGCACAGTGGCTGCGTTTGATGGGCACAGTGGCTGCGTTTGATGGGCACAGTGGCTGCGTTTGATGGGCACAGTGGCTTCGTTTGATGGGCACAGTGGCTTCGTTTGATGGGCACAGTGGCTGCGTTTGATGGGCACAGTGGCTGCATTTGATGGGCACAGTGGCTGCGTTTGATGGGCACAGTGGCTGCATTTGATGGGCACAGTGGCAGCGTTTGATGGCACAGTGGCAGCTTTTAAATTTATGACAGTAATTCCACGCTTAGGAGTATAGAAACAAGGAAAGACTGCTGCCCCCTTATAAATAAAAATCACCGAGGTGAAATCCAAAAAGTAAAAAAGTTATAAACAGGGGAATTGGCGCTGTCCAGCTATATGTGCATAGGTAGTGATTCATACGAGTGCAAAAAATGCGTGTACCAAATATTAATATTGTGCATGTAACAAATGTGTTTGCAAGGGCTGAGGTATCTCAAGTGTAAACAGTGCACCTAATAGGTGTAATGTGATAAAGTGCAACGTGCTCCTAAAATATATGCGAAAATATCATTATACCAAATATATAGTGTATAAAGAATTAGCTGGAAAATGGCAGAAAAAACATAATAAAATATATAAACAATTATGGCAATCAAACCAATATTTGACAATCCGAGCAAACAATTAGAAAGTAAAAATATAGAAATAAAAATAGAAATCCCCAGCATATGTGCATAAAAAGTCCAAAAAAGGAAAAAATAAAAAAAATTTGTGTGTAGAAAACAAGGACTTATGAAAAGTGAGTGTCCAAAATCAAAAAGTCCTAAAAGTGTGTCCTGGTGAAGAAAAGCATAGTCTCAGCATTAACTGATAGTGTCCCATCCTTCACTGCACCCCCGCTCGTGCTTGCACTGACCAGACTGCCTAACCCCTGCAGGGGTAAAAGCCATATGTAGACAATCCTGCGATGGCAAACCGGGAAGTGATCCTCCGTCCGGGAGTGTTTATCAGGTTAAATTAGATGAGTTCAGTATGTGGTGAAAATCGCCAGTCCTGGAGTCTCATAAATGTACTATTTGGCATCCTGTTTTCCCTTTGCAGCCTGTGGCACTGGTCTGATCTTATAGGAATCCAGAGAAGACTGGGAACCAGGAAGCAGGAAACGAAAAGCAGCTGGTCGTGACTTCACAGGAACAGGGCTTTTTATGAGAGTATGAATGCTGTTGCATGAATTGAATGGTACCAATTTTTATTGATTTTTTTTTTTCTGTTTTGATACTAATAATAAACATATGAAATTTTCCAACGTACACAGTGAGTTGACCTATAGTTTTTATTGCGATAGTTGAGCAAAATCTGTTTTTATATTTGAGTTGGTGTACTAATCAAACATGTTTACACTCCCATGAAAAAAAACCTGAAATAAATCAACAAAACATTTTAAAGTATTTATGTAATTAAAGTAATAAAGTTTATAATCTTATTATAGATTAAGATTATAGAGAGAGATCGGGAAAAAAAAATCCTTCAGACCTGCTGTGCCTTAAGGTTAAGGGAGCCACTTCCGACTTCCTGATTGGTTGGGAAGCCAGTTTCATGCTCCCACACAGCACTGCATGTCAGAGGGAGGATTTGAGATCTTACTGTTTTTGGTGAGATCGGAAAAAAAAATCTCCCTTTGACAAGCACAGTACCGGTTTTGGAGGGAGTGCTTGCAACTTGCCCAAGTGCTTACTAATCGGCACTGATGCTAGCATTGGTATAGGTGGAGATATATATATATATTACATCCTAAAAGTGGTGTGCACTGGTAAGACTTACCTGTGAAGTACTTGATGACTCATATATAATCAAATCTGTCTCACTCCTCATCCACATCAAGGACTAGCAGTATTTTCACTAAACTGTGAAAGAAAGAGACAGAGGTAGATAAACAGAAATAATTAATGGAATGAAGTAAGGGGTATAAGAAGGAAAATTGATGAGCCACTTACTTGTTTGTGGGTGCAGTAGGGTAAATCTTTTCCGTGCTTTAATTCCATAGTATGGGGAGAAGTCTGTGCCTTCCCCATCCCCAAATCCTAAATATTTTCTCATAGACAGTAGCAGGTGCAGTCTTAATTTGCAACACCATAGACGGTAAGAGGAGAAAATACAAAAGAATGGACTACCACTTTTTGTGGGAGTATTGGCATCCATGGAGTTTTGGTTGTGAGAGTATTGGGATTTGGAGACACTGAGTAAGTGCAGGATTTATTTCATTTTGTTTCTCTTCATTTAATACTAATATAAGAAGGAGCATTGAGTATTGTGTATATGCACTATGCATGCAATAGCAACTCCAAAAACTTGAACAAAAAATATACAAATGATAACAATTAACCAAAAAAATGCAACTTGGGTTGAATCATAACAATCTCTCAACTGGTGGATAATTTAGAAAAATTATTCACAGGAATGGATGGATCTACTTCAATTCAACCTGTTCTAAGAGTAGAATAGATGCCAAATAAAAAATACAAAAATAACAAATATAGTGCAGGTCATGATATCTATCCAAAATGAAAGGAATATGTTTAATATGAAAGTTATCACAGTCAAAAGTAGAGACTGAGAGAGCCTGATCAGTCTCATGGTTTTATTTCTTGGACTACAATCCTCTTTTTTGCGTGGCAGACAGATACATCTCAAGTGGTCCAAAATCAACTGCCTGACAATTTTACTTGGGATGATTTCCCAATCCCAATCCACATAAAAGAAAGGTGATTATGTAAAGGCCAAAAATAGACATTCAATAATACCTTGAGGCTGAGCCCATCTTCCCAAGCTCTCTCAGTCTCTAGTACTTTCTCACTGAGTGACAACTTTCATATGTTAATAAACAAACCTATTTCTTTAATTTTGGATAGATATCATGACCTGTCCTGCACCTATATTTGGTTTTGGTTTTGTTGAATTTTATATTTGGCATCTAATCTTAGAAGAGATTGAATTAAAGATAGACTTATGGCACATAGAATAAAGGTAGAAGTTCAAGACAAAGTAGCACAGTTAACTATCAAAGTTTAGGGCAGGGTATCCCAGTTTTGGTAGGTTTACTTTTAGAAATGCCATCTGCTCCATCAGCTGTGGAGCCAGTTGTGATCGCTGCGGCGAAAGAATATTTCCAGTAATGGAAAATACCCAGTCACTTTGGACTGAGGTTGGGGGGCAGGATATAAGCTCTTGGGCTACAATGGAGAGTGCCAATATTGTAAAAGCTCAGTAGTAGGCAAATGTGGCTCGGAAAGATAAGCCTTTACTGTATCTGAGACACTACTTTGTTTCCTGAGGGACAGTCTTGTGGGTCCAATCAAATCATCTAATGTCTGTGCCCAAATCTCGCCTGCTCTGGTTGTGTTCGCAGCAGTGGTACTGATAGGTGTTGACGCAGTATAATCGGCAGGCTCCTCCAATTCTTCTTCCTCCACCTCTAGCGGCATGAATAATTGTCTTTGCCTGTTACACACCCTCTCAATTAATTTATCCCTCCAGGTGTTTAATACATTGCTGTGGAGGGGCATTTTGCCCTTTATTCGAGGATCACACATTGAGGCAAACATTAGCTCAGGGCAAGCTTCTATGAGGTTGTTAATCCTTTGAGTTAGTTGACCATTAAGCCTCCTTAGAAGTTCAGCAATGTCTGCAACTAATTTGCCACCAGGTAACAGCTCTCTATTGCTGAGAAAGTCATCCAACCTAATGCTAAGGTGTGTGAATAGGGGGATAACTTGAGACAAAATAGCATTCTCTTGGCTCAAGCTTTCTGTGGCAGCGCGGAAGATACTAAGCACTGCCACCAACTGACCAATGATTATCCACTCCTCCCTGTTTAATTGTCGAGCTATGCCTATAAAATGCTCATGGGACATGGCATGATTTGCCTTTTGTTGCTCAAGTATTCTCTCAAGCATTTCTAATGTAGAATTCCACCGAGTGCTTATGTCCTGCTTCAAGCGGTGCTGACCAAGGCCAGCCTTACTTTGCTCAGTTCGGAATATGTGGCTATCTTTGACACTTCTGTGAAAATGGCCTGCTATCTTGCGACAGGATTTCAGAACTGCTGACAACTTTTGACTACTGTCGTGGTCCAGAGCAGCCTTAACCACAAGATGCAGCAAACTCCTACAAATCGCCCATCACGCAGAGTCTTAATCATATTTGGTGCTCCATCTGTTACCACAAACCCTAACTTTGGCTGCATGCCTGCTTGGCCTCCAAGCCACTCCACCACCATTTTTTGGAGTGCTATAACCTCTGCATGCAAGAGGAAGGAACGGTGCGCCTGTTTAACAATTACTGCCTCAGCTCCTGTGCTTCTTGCCCCTGGTTTTGGTTTCATAGGTTCTGAGACAGTGGGCTGCCACCAGTGCACGTCAATGACAAAAAGACATGCTGGCCACTGGGAGCACTCCACAAGTCAGAGGTAAAATGCACAGACTGGCCAGCAGCTCTGCCCAACTCCTCTTTCAATGCCTGCATACATGAATTGCATAAAGTGGGTACTACATTACGGCTGAATGTAGTATGGGAGGGTACAATATACTGAGGTGTGACTGCCTGCATTAGCTGCTTAAATGGCTCCCCGCCCACCAAATTAATAGGTGCTCCACCGACAGCTATCAATTGCCCAATAAGGCGCGTAATTTTGCGCTACTGCTGCCTAGACATCCCCCTAGAATGAAAGCTGCTATATTGCTGCAGGGTAGGCTGATGACTGGGATGCCTAACAGTTGCACAAGAGGTGCCTTGATCTCCTTGTCCCTTGTCATGCCTCTCATGTTCACTCTTTTTAGTAGGTGGAGCTGCCGCCAAACTTTCCTCTCTCAGCAGCACAGGCTTATGGTGAGAGCACAAATGATGACCCATCCCAGCATTGGTGAGATGCCCTACAATTCTCCACAGGCTCACTTCCCTGCCACATAGTTTGCATTTGGCTATGCGACCATCCCCAACAGAAACAAAATGCTCCCATACTTTTTTTTTTTTTTTCATTGGGAAGACAAGCTTTATTGAAATCAAGCAGAAGTTATACAGCAGATTTGAGGCCTATATATAGATACATAACATACAGACACACGTGGTATGTTTACATATATTTGCATCTTGTGAAGCTGGCATCGTAAATCACAAGTGAACCCTTTGTAAATAAGCGGGTTAATAACTTTCGGTCCGACATTAATTACCCAAAATACAGTTGTGTGTTTTTAAGCTATTACGTGTTGACAAAATTGTTAACACGCGTTCCTATACACATGTTTCCCCGTCTCCTAGCCACCCATCCCATATCCTTGAGTATTTATGGCTGTTTCCCCTATGTTTGTAGATCAGTTGTTTGTATGGGAGAGAATTATTAACATCTCTCTTCCAGGTTCTTATGGTGGGGGTTACGTTTTGCATCCAAGCTTTAGCTATTACTTTCTGGCCATAAATAGGACTTCAGAAATAAATATGGCTTGGTATTTATCGATGTCCGTGTCTGGAAGGAGACCCAATATACAAAGCTTTGGGTCTAGTACTACAGGGGAACCCATTTGGTCGTGTAGAAACGTAATCACTTGACTCCAGTATACATGTAGGACAGTGCATTCCCAAATCAAGTGATAGAAACTGCCCCCCTCTCTCGAACAGTGAGGGCACAATATAGTACTGCGGGTTGAAATTTCCTTAGTTTGTTGGGTGTTAGGTATGCTTGATGGATGATATATATCTGCGTTAATCTATCAGACAGTTTTGGGGATGTTACTAATATTTCCTCCCAATCTGAGTCACTGATGTCTCCTATATCACTTTCCCACCTTGTTTTGGCTTTTTGTACCACTTCTTTAATTTTGGGCGTCCTGATACAGTAATACAAGTTGGATATCAATTTTTGCGATTCGGGTCCCAGTATTATATCTAAGATTTGGGGGTATTCCAGATTACAACTTTCATTTCTAAATTGAGAGCGCAGGGCATGCCTGAGTTGTAAATACTTGAATAGTAGTTGTTGCGGGATTGAGTATTCATCCTTAAGAGCATGAAAGGCTTTAGGCCTAGAGTTTCTCATTACTTGGTGTAAGTATATAATTCTATAGTTAGCCCATAAAGTAGGGTCTGGTATTTTTTTAAGCTCTGCTAACTGGTTGTTGGCCCATATAGGAGTGTGAGAGTGAATGTGTCCTATTCTAAGCTTTTTCTGGGCTAATCCCCATATTTTTTGGTGATGATGAAGTACCCCGTCGTTAAAATGTGGGCCTTTCCTATTAATCTGACCTCCTCTTATTATAAGTTGAAGTGAGGTAGCTAGGGGGCTGCCTGGGCTACAAGATATTAGTGTGCTATATCGTTGTTTTTCATTGTTGTGATAGTGATGCATATGTGATAGCTGTGCCGCTATATAGTATTCCTGCAGATCTGGTAGGGATGCTCCCCCATGTCTGTAGGGTTTTTAAGGATATTCCAAGCTACCTTATGTCTTTGATGTCCCCAAACAAAGGTGTTCAGTATGGATTCTATTTTTTAAAATATCCCCATAGGTATATATAGTGGAGCGTGCCATACCATGTATAGGATCTTGGGCAGAACAATCATTTTTATGATATTTATTCTGCCCATTACTCCCAGTGGTAATTTGGACCAGGCTTGCGTTTTAGTTTTAATCATGGCAAACAGCGGTTCTATATTATTGGTTGTGTATTCGCGTAAGTCCCTTGTGACCAGTACCCCCAGATACTTAATTGTGTTTACCCTGACTAATGGTAGTTCTGGATATATATTGTTTGGGGGAAACTGGTCTAGGGGGAGTATCTGGGATTTTTCCCAGTTTATACGTAGGCCTGAAAATTTCCCCATTTTATCTATAATATCCAGGGCCGCCTGCAACGACGGGCCTTGATCAGCTAGGTAAAGTATCGTGTCGTCTGCGTATAGTCCGATCTTTTCTGTATAGTTACCTATTTTTAGACCAATTATGTCAGTGTCCGCTCTTATGGCTATGGCCAATGGCTCGGCTGCCAGGGCATATAGCAGTGGGGATAGGGGACATCCCTGGCGCGTGCCTCTTTCAAGAGGAAATTGCCCTGACATCCAGCCATTAACGAATACTCGTGCCTTTGGTGAGTGGTAGAGTATTGGTACCCACTGTAAAAAATTTGGACCAAAACCATATTCACGTAAGCACTCCCATAGAAAGGACCACTCCACTGAGTCAAAGGCCTTTGCTGTGTCTAGGGCCACCACTACTCTAGTATCTTGATTGTCATGCTATGCTTGGAGATCTAGAAAAAGTCTTCTTATATTCATGGCCGTATTCTTTCCGGGCATAAAGCCTGTCTGGTCAGGGTGAATTAGTGATAGTATAACTTTGTTTAGGCGGGATGCTAAAATTTTGGCCAATATGTTTATATCCACTTGAAGTAGCGAGATTGGATGGTAAGACTCGGGATATCTAGGGTCTTTTCCTGGCTTGGGTAGGACTATTATCTGTGCTTCTTGCATTGATGGGGGGAGTGTTTTATGTTTAAATATTACTTGATATAGTTTATGCAATTTCGGGATTAGAATATCAGAGAATGTAGTGTAAAATTCAAGGGGCAGGCCGTCCAGACCAGGGGCCTTAGATTTAGCTAGCTGGGACAGTGCTTCAGAAATATCCTCTTGGCTAATGGGGGCGTCCAATAACTTAACCTGTTCTGAGGTGAGCCTCGGAAACTGAATGCTGTGTAGATGGTTTTTAATTTCTTGCGCGGCGTGTGTACTCTGAGTTCTGTATAAATTCCTATAAAAGTTTAGGAAGCTGTCTGCTACTTGGTGTGGGTCTGTCATCGGGTCTCCCTGTGGGGTAGCTAGGGTTACCACCACTGAGGGTTTATCATTTAAGTGAACTAAATACGCCAGTAGTCTACCTGCTCGTTCCCCGTGTTCAAAGATTCTTTGTTTTTTAAAAAATACTTGTTGTTTAGCTTTCTCTGTATGCATTTGGGTTACTACTCTAGATTGCATTTGTACTTTATGCAGATTATCTGTGCTTAGATCTTGTGCGTACCCTTGCTCCAAATCCTGTAATTTATCAGTGGTTATCTGTAAAAGCAGTTTAGAGGAACTCTTAAATCTGTTTATTCTTGATGACAAAAGTCTACTAGCTTGTTTTTTAAAGTTATCCCATACTGCAGTATCTGGATCTGTTGTGTCTAAATTGTTTAGGATGTCTCGTAACTCCTGTCCTAAGTTCTCAAGATCAGGCAGGATCGATAGCCAGAATGGATTCAGCCTCCAAGTAGATGTGGGCATCTCTTTTAACAGAGATGCTGTTATCCAACAGGGTGAGTGATCTGATAGAGCTCTTGGAGCCATACCTGACCCTGTAATTTTGGGTAATATTGAATTTGAGACCAGTATAAAATCAATTCTGGACATCGTATCACTGCCTACCGAGTGGCATGTGTATGCTTTTTGGGATGGGTTTTGCCATCTCCATACGTCTGTGAGAGCGAATTCTGTAAATAGTCTACAGAGTCTGGTTTTGTGAGGCATAACCCTGGATGTATCCCCCGTGCCTGGTCTGTCTAGGGTTGGATCCATGGTTTGGTTAAAGCGGAGTTCCACCCTAAAGTGGAACTTCCGCTCATCGGATTCCTTCCCCCCTCCGGTGTCACAAATGGCACCTTTCAGGGGGGAGGGGGGTGCAGATACCTGTATAATACAGGTATCTGCACCCACTTCCGGGTATAGCTAGCCGCAGCTAGCCGCAGACTCCCCGCCCACCCCCGTTGTGTTGTGGGAAATACACAGTTCCCACAACACAACGGGGACCAGTGTAGATGCGCAGCGCGACTCGCGCATGCGCAGTAGGGAACCGGGCAGTGAAGCGGCAACGCTTCACTTCCTGATTCCCTCAGTGTGAATGGCGGCGACAGCACCCGAGGATCGAGGGACGGCTCGGTCTCGGGTGCCGACATCGCTGGACCCCGGGACAGGTAAGTGTCCTTATTTTAAAAGTCAGCAGCTGCTGACATCTAAATTTTTTTTTTTTAGTGAAACTCCGCTTTAAAATCACCCATCCAAACTGCGGGAACTGTCGGGTTCTGAGCCATGAATGCCAAGCCCTTCAACACCACCTCAACCGAAAAAGGGGGGGGGGGATGTAACATGCCAATATTAATAGGGAGTTCCCTCCCAGGGTAGCATGTAAGAATATATATCTTCCTAATCGATCCGATTCTAATGTGATTAGCTCAAAGGGCACTCTTTTGGCAATCATAATTGATACCCCCCCTTGATTGATTGGTATGCGTGCTGTGGTATAGCCATCCTATCCATGGTTTTTTCAAAGCCACTTGCATCTGGCCTGTGATGTGTGTTTCTGTTATAGCTATAATATCAGCTTTTTGCGATTTTATAAATGCCAATGCTGCGGTGCGTTTTACTTTATTCCGCAAACCGCGTACGTTCCACGTCAGAAATTTAACATTGGTCATGTTGCTCCCTGGTTATAATTAGTATAAATGCTATCCATTATGATTGCAAGATTATAAAACCATATTGTCTGCCATTTCTTCTGTATCATTCTGCTGTTACATGACTTGCTGTTACATACATATTGCCTATCTAGCTGTAATAAGATCACATCAGTACTTATATTCCCAAGATAAAAAAAAACAAAACTTATCCTGTTAACTATTCCCAGCCCTCCCAGCTGCACATCTCCCCAACTTGATGTGAGCATATAAACCCAAACTATCAGCATATAGCATATCATCCAGCGGTTACAATCCGCTGGAGGCACAAATCTTAATTGCAATAACAGTGTTTTTGCTTCATGCTGATCTAACTTTGCTAAGGGGGCGACTGTTCCCCTGTCAATTGTGGAGCGATTATATTCAGAACTTCCACACATTACAGTCATTGAGTTCCTTCTGCACTTCTTCTCCAAGTAGATGATCAAAGTGTTCCCCATATGCCGGGGTGCTGCGGTACAGCTTATCCCAAACTTCTAATCATCCTGTAATGCAAACAACTGTGATAAGTCCCCTTCATCTCTGTTGATAAAGGCGCGCACTGTAACCTGCGCAACTTTAATTATTTCCTTGTGTGGTCCATGAAGTAGTTAAATAGGAGATGGTTCCTTTATCCTTTTTTCCCTCTTCACTTTACACAAGCATGTTTTTATATATCCCCGTATGCATTAACCCTATACAGGATTCTGGGTTGCAGGATTTTGTGCAGTAACATTGAGTACTCACTGTGGTTATGTAATCATAAGCTGATTAAACAGGTCTGTCTCTCCGATCCAGCCAAGCTGCCGCTGCCGTCGGATCATCAAAAAACTGTGCTCTTCCGTCTTCTTCCACCCGCAGTCTGGCGGGAAATAACATTGCATACTTGAGGTGAAGGGTCCTCAGACGGCGTTTCACTTCTTGATATTGTGCTCTTTTCCTTTGCACCTCTCTGGAAAAATCCGGAAATACTGCAATCTGGCTGTTTCCAATTTGGATATTTCCTCTCTCCCGGGTGAGTTTGAGGATTTTGTCCCTGTCACGGAAGTTTAAAAATTTGGCGATGAATGTGCGGGGAGGCGCTCCGGGTGGTGGGGGCCGTGCTGGAATGCGGTGTGCCCTCTCGACCGCAAACATTACTGAGAAGGCCTCCCGGCCATATGTTTTAAACAGGAGTGATTCTAGATATGTATTTGGGTCAGCGCCTTCTTCTTTTTCTGGCAGTCCTATGAATCGGAGATTACAGCGTCTGAGGCGGTTCTCCATGTCATCCTGGTGGGCATGGAGTTGCTGTAACTGCCTTTGTATCTCCTCAGTGGTATGCCTCATGGGGTGCAAGGCGTCCTTTGCATTGCTGATTCTAGTTTCTGCCTCTGTGACCCGGTCCTTTAATTTGGAGAAATCCTGTCTTATGAGGGAAATGTCGATTTTAACTTCGTCGATCTTTGCAGTCAGGGTACCTTGTAGAGCGGCTATAGCGTCCAGTACTTTGGCCGTGTCCGTAGTCTGAGGCTCATGGCCCGCACACGTGTCGGCGCCATCTTCCTGCTGCATGTCTTTCTCCTGGCGGCGATATTGGGCGAGTTTGTCCGCTGTTGTAGTGCTCCGTTTTGGCGGAGACATGGTCCGCAGCGATCCCGGGATAAAAGGGTGGCCGTGGGATGTTTTATATCGGTATGTTGTTCCGCAGGTTCTCGTACAGGAGTTCGTGTGCAGGGAGCTCACACTACCTACGTCTCACTCCATTACTTGCCAGGCCACGCCCTGCTCCCATACTTTTGACCGCTGGATGCGGTTACCACTGCCACTGGGTGGGAAAGAATCTTCTACAATTTGTTCAGGGTGATGGCTTTGAGATTGAGTAGCTTTAGGGGTGATGGAAGAAGATGGTGCTGGCCTAACACTGGTTACTAGGGATGAGCTTCGGGTTTGAGTTGAACTCATGTTCGACTCGAACATCGGCTGTTCGCCAGTTCGCCGAACAGCGAACAATTTGGGGTGTTTGCGGCAAATTCGAAAGCCGCAGAACACCCTTTAAAAGTCTATGGGCGAAATCAAAAGTGCTAATTTTAAAGGCTTATATGCATGGTATTGTCATAAAGTGTTTGGGGACCTGGGTCCTGCCCCAGGGGACATGTATCAATGCAAAAAAGTTTTAAAAACAGACATTTTTTAGGGAGCAGTGATTTTAATAATGCTTAAAGTGAAATAATAAAAGTGTAATATTTCTTTAAATTTCGTACCTGGGGGGCGTCTATAGTATGCCTGTAAAGGGGCACATGTTTCCCATGTTTAGAACAGTCTGACAGCAAAATTACATTTCAAAGGAAAAAAGTCATTTAAAACTACTCGCGGCTATAATGAATTGTCGGTCTGACAATACACATAAACGTTCATTGATAAAAACGGCATGGGATTTCCCCACAGGTGAACCCTGAACCAAAATTTTTAAAAAAATGCGTAGGGGTCCCCGTAAATTCCATACCAGGCCCTTCAGGTCTGGTATGGATAGTAAGGGGAACCCCGTGCCAAAATGTAAAAAAAAAACAGCGTTGGGTCAACCCAAAAATCTATACCAGACCCTTATCCGAGCATGCAACCTGGCAGGCCGTAGGAAAAGAGGGGGGATGAGAGAGTGCCCCCCCCTCCTGAACCGTAACAGGCCACACACCCTCAACATTGGGAGGGTGCTTTGAGGTAGCTCCCCAAAGCACCTTGTCCCCATGTTGATGGGGAGAAGGGCCTCATCCCCACAACCCTTAGACGGTGGTTGTAGGGGTCTGTGGGCGTGGGGCTTATCGGAATCTGAAAGCCCTTTTAACAAGGGAACCCCCATATCCCCGCCCTCCCTGTGTAAATTGGTAATGGGGTACAAATGTACCCCTACCATTTCACAAAAAGAGTGTCAAAAAGTTTAAAAAACACAAGCGCGTGTCTTCAGGTAGCTATAGGTGCAACTGTGCAGGGTACACAGTACACTAACTGTAAATACTTCAAGAGCCTGCCTGTGCTATTAATAGGATCAGAAGGAGCACACATGCACTTGTCTTCAGGTAGCTATAGGTGCAACTGTGCAGAGTACACAGTACACTAACTATAAATACTTCAAGAGCCTGCCTGCGCTATTAATAGGATCAGAAGAACACAATCACTTGTCTTCAGGTAGCTATACTGTAGGCGCAACTGTGCAGGGTACACAGTACACTAACTGTAAATACTTCAAGAGCCTGCCTGTGCTATTAATAGGATCAGAAGAAGCACACAAGCACTTGTTTTCAGGTAGCTATACTGTAGGTGCAACTGTGCAGGGTACACAGTACACTAACTGTAAATACTTCAAGAGCCTGCCTGTGCTAATAATAGGATCTTTGCAGCCATACTCCGCAATACCCAGCCATACTCTGCAATACCCAGCCATACTCCGCAATACCCAGCCATACTCCGCAATACCCAGCCATACTCCGCAATACCCCGCCATACCCCGCAATACCCAGCCATACTCTGCCATGCTGAGCCATGCTCGGCTGTACTCGGCCTCTGTATGTGGTCAGGCTGTGGAAGTCTCACACATGTGGTATTGCCGTACTCAGGAGGAGTAGGAGAGTCTATTTTGGGGTGTCATTTTTGGTATGTACATGTTATGTGGTAGAAATTTTGTATAAATGGACAACTTTATTTAAAAAAAAAAAATGCGTTGTAACCACTTCCCGCCCGACGGCCGTCATACAACATCCTGCAGCTACAGGCATCATTCAGATATCAGCTTTTTCAGCTGGCGATTCCCTACACCATAAGAACAATCATAGCGGCTGTTCCACTGCTTGATCATTCTTATGGGAGGCGAGAGGGGATGTCCCCCCCCTCCCACGCTTCTACCGACTCACCGCTACGATCAAAGCCAGGATGGTTTTTTTTTTTTTTTTTTACATTTCAGGCTTCCCAGCCTAGAGGTGAGATGTGGGGTCTTATTGACCCCATATCTCACTGTAAAGAGGACCTGTCATGCCATATTCCTATTACAAGGATGTTTACATTCCTTGTAATAGGAATAAAAGTGGTCAAAAATTTTTTTTTTTGGAAAAAAGCATCAAACTAAAATAAATAAAGTAAAATGAACAATAAAAAAAATAAAAAATCTTTAAAGCGCCCCTGTCCCTGTGTGCTCGCATGCAGAAGCGAACGCATACGTAAGTCCCGCCCACATATGAAAACGGTGTTCAAACCACAAATGTGAGGTATTGCTGCAATCGGTAGAGCGAGAGCAATAATTTTGGCCCTAGACCTCCTCTGTAACTCAAAACATGTAACCAGTAAAAAATTTTAAAGCGTTGCCTATGAGGATTTTTGAGTAGCAAAGTTTGGCGCCATTCCACAAGCGCGTGCAATTTTGAAAGGTGACATGTTGGGTATTTATTTACTCTGCGTAACTTCATCTTTCACATTATGCAAAAACATTGGGCTAACTTTACTGTTTTGGTTTTTGTAAAGCACAAAACTGTTTTTTTTTCCAAAAAAAGCGTTAAAAAAATTGCTGCGCAAATACCGTGCGAGATAAAAAGTTGCAAGGACTGCCATTGTATTCTCTATGGTCTTTGCTAAAAAAACATATATATATAATGTTTTAGGGTTCTATGTAATTTTCTACCTAATAAATGATGATTTTTACATGTAGGAGAGAAATGTCAGAATTGGCCTGGGTGCTCCAGAATGCCTGAAGGTGCTCCCCTGCATTTTGGGCCTCTGTATGGGGCCACGCTGTGTAAAAGTCTCACACATGTGGTATTGCTGTACTCGGGAGTAATAGCAGAATGTGTTTTGGGGTGTAATTTGTGTTATGCATATGCGGTGTGTGAGAAATAACCTGCTAATTTAACAATTTTTGGGGAAAAAAAAGGTAAAAAAAAAAACCTTGATTTTGCAAAGAATTGTGGGAAAAAATGACAACTTCAAAAAACTCACCATGCATCTTTCTAAATACCTTGGAATATCTTCTTTCCAAAAAGGGGTCATTTGGGGGGTATTTGTACTTTTCTGGCATGTTAGGGTCTCAAGAAATTACATAGGCCGTCAGTACTTCAATTTTCAGATATTCGCACCATAGCTTTTGCACTCTATAACTTTCACAAAGACCAAATAATATCCACCGATTTGGGTTATTTTTACCAAAGATATGTAGCGGTATAAATTTTGGCCAAAATATATGAAGAAAAATTGTTAATTTGCAAAATTTTATAACAGAAATGAAGAAAAATGTATTTTTTTTACAGATTTTTCGGTCTTTTTTCTTTTATAGAGCAAAAAATAAAGAACCCAGTGGTGATTAAATACCACCAAAAGAAAGCTCTATTTGTGTGAAAAAAAGGACAAAAATTTCATATAGATACAGTGTTGCATGACTAAGTAATTGTCATTCAAAATGTGAGAGCACCAAAAGCTGAAAATTGGTCTGGTTAGGAAGGGGGTTTAAGTGCCCAGTTGTCAAGTGGTTAATAGGATCAGAAGAAGAACACAAGCACTTGTCTTCAGGTAGCTATACTGTAGGTGCAACTGTGCAGGGTACACAGTTCACTAACTGCAAATACTTCAAGAGCCTGCCTGTGCTATTAATAGGATCAGAAAAAACACACAAGCACTTGTCTTCAGGTAGCTATAGGTGCAACTGTGCAGGGTACACAGTACACTAACTGGAAATGCTTCAAGATCCTGCCTGTGCTATTAATAGGATCAGAAGAAGCACACAAGCACTTGTCTTCAGGTTGCTATAGGTGCAACGTACACAGTACACTAACTGTAAATACTTCTAGAGCTTATCTGTGCTATTAATAGGATCAGAAGAAGAACAGAAGCACTTGTCTTCAGGTAGCTATACTGTAGGTGCAACTGTGCAGGGTACACAGTACACTAACTGTAAATACTTCAAGAGCCTGCCTGTGCTATTAATAGGATCAGAAGAAGAACACAAGCACTTGTCTTCAGGTAGCTATAGGTGCAACTGTGCAGGGTACACAGTACACTAACTGTAAATACTTCAAGAGCCTGCCTGTGCTATTAATAGGAGCAGAGGAAGCACACAAGCACTTGTCTTCAGGTAGCTATACTGTAGGTGCAACTGTGCAGGGTACACAGTACACTAACTTTAAATACTTCAAGAGCCTGCCTGTGCTATTAATAGGATCAGAAGGAGCACACAAGCACTTGTCTTCAGGTAGCTATAGGTGCAACTGTGCAGGGTACACAGTACACTAACTGTAAATACTTCAAGAGCCTGCCTGTGCTATTAATAGGATCAGAAGAAGCACACAAGCACTTGTCTTCAGGTAGCTATACTGTAGGTGCAACTGTGCAGGGTACACAGTTCACTAACTGCAAATACTTCAAGAGCCTGCCTGTGCTATTAATAGGATCAGAAGAAACACACAAGCACTTGTCTTCAGGTAGCTATAGGTGCAACTATGCAGAGTACACAGTACACTAACTGTAAATACTTCTAGAGCCTGCCTGTGCTATTAATAGGGTCAGAAGGAGAACACAAGCACTTGTCTTCAGGTAGCTATACTGTAGGTGCAACTGTGCAGGGTACACAGTAAACTAACTGTAAATACTTCAAGAGCCTGCCTGTGCTATTAATAGGATCAGAAGAAGAACGCAAGCACTTGTCTTCAGGTAGCTATAGGTGCAACTGTGCAGGGTACACAGTACACTAACTGGAAATGCTTCAATATCCTGCCTGTGCTATTAATAGGATCAGAAGAAGCACACAAGCACTTGTCTTCAGGTAGCTATAGGTGCAACTGTGCAGATTACACAGTACACTAACTGTAAATACTTCAAGAGCCTGCCTGTGCTATTAATAGGATCAGAAGAAGCACACAAGCACTTGTCTTCAGTTAACTATACTGTAGGTGCAACTGTGCAGGGTACACAGTTCACTAACTGCAAATACTTCAAGAGCCTGCCTGTGCTATTAATAGGATCAGAAGAAACACACAAGCACTTGTCTTCAGGTAGCTTTAGGTGCAACTGTGCAGGGTACACAGTAGACTAACTGTAAATACTTCAAGAGCCTGCCTGCACTATTAATAGGATCAGAAGGAGCACACAAGCACTTGTCTTCAGGTAGCTATAGGTGCAACTGTGCAGAGTACACAGTACACTAACTGTAAATACTTCAACAGCCTGCCTGTGCTATTAATAGGGTCAGAAGGAGAACACAAGCACGTGTCTTCTGGTAGCTATACTGTAGGTGCAACTGTGCAGGGTACACAGTACACTAACTGTAAATATTTCAAGAGCCTGCCTGTCCTATTAATAGGATCAGAAAAAGCACACAAGCACTTGTCTTCAGGTAGCTATACTGTAGGTGCAACTGTGCAGGGTACACAGTACACTAACTGGAAATACTTCAAGAGCCTGCCTGTGCTATTAATAGGATCAGAAGAAGCACACAAGCACTTGTTTTCAGGTAGCTATAGGTGCAACTGTGCAGGGTACACAGTACACTAACTGGAAATGCTTCAAGATCCTGCCTGTGCTATTAATAGGATCAGAAGAAGCACACAAGCACTTGTCTTCAGGTAGCTATAGGTGCAACTGTGCAGGGTACACAGTACACTAACTGGAAATACTTCAAGATCCTGCCTGTGCTATTAATAGGATCAGAAGAAGCACACAAGCACTTGTCTTCAGGTAGCTATAGGTGCAACTGTGCAGGGTACCCAGTACACTAAGTGTAAATACTTCAAGAGCCTGCCTGTGCTATTAATAGGATCAGAAGAAGCACACAAGCACTTGTCTTCAGGTAGCTATACTGTAGGTGCAACTGTGCAGGGTACACAGTTCACTAACTGCAAATACTTCAAGAGCCTACCTGTGCTATTAATAGGATCAGAAGAAACACACAAGCACTTGTCTTCAGGTAGCTATAGATGCAACTGTGCAGGGTACACAGTACACTAACTGTAAATACTTCAACAGCCTTCCTGTGCTATCAATAGGGTCAGAAGGAGAACACAAGCACGTGTATTCAGGTAGCTATACTGTAGGTGCAACTGTGCAGGGTACACAGTACACTAACTGTAAATACTTCAAGAGCCTGCCTGTGCTATTAATAGGATCAGAAGAAGAACACAAGCACTTGTCTTCAGGTAGCTATAAGCGCAGCTGTGCAGGGTACCCAGTACACTAAGTGTAAATACTTCAAGAGCCTGCCTGTGCTATTAATAGGATCAGAAGAAGCACACAAGCACTTGTCTTCAGGTAGCTATACTGTAGGTGCAACTGTGCAGGGTACACAGTTCACTAACTGCAAATACTTCAAGAGCCTACCTGTGCTATTAATAGGATCAGAAGAAACACACAAGCACTTGTCTTTAGGTAGCTATAGATGCAACTGTGCAGGGTACACAGTACACTAACTGTAAATACTTCAACAGCCTTCCTGTGCTATCAATAGGGTCAGAAGGAGAACACAAGCACGTGTATTCAGGTAGCTATACTGTAGGTGCAACTGTGCAGGGTACACAGTACACTAACTGTAAATATTTCAAGAGCCTGCCTGTGCTATTAATAGGATCAGAAGAAGCATACAAACACTTGTCTTCAGGTAGCTATAGGTGCAACTGTGCAGGGTACACAGTACACTAACTGGAAATACTTCAAGATCCTGCCTGTGCTATTAATAGGATCAGAAGAAGCATACAAGCACTTGTCTTCAGGTAGCTATAGGTGCAACTGTGCAGAGTACACAGTACACTAACTGTAAATACTTCAAGAGCCTGCCTGTGCTATTAATAGGATCAGAAGAAGAACACAAGCACTTGTCTTCAGGTAGCTATAGGTGCAACTGTGCAGGGTACACAGTACACTAACTGTAAATACTTCAAGAGCCTGCCTGTGCTATTAATAGGATCAGAAGAAGCACACAAGCACTTGTCTTCAGGTAGCTATAGGTGCAACGGTGCAGGGTACACAGTACACTAACTGTAAATACTTCTAGAGCCTGCCTGTGCTATTAATAGGATCAGAAGAAGAACACAAGCACTTGTCTTCAGGTAGCTATACTGTAGGTGCAACTGTGCAGGGTACACAGTACACTAACTGTAAATACTTCAAGAGCCTGCCTGTGCTATTAATAGGATCAGAAGAAGAACACAAGCACTTGTCTTCAGGTAGCTATAGGTGCAACTGTGCAGGGTACACAGTACACTAACTGTAAATACTTCAAGAGCCTGCCTGTGCTATTAATAGGATCAGAAGAAGCACACAAGCACTTGTCTTCAGGTAGCTATAGGTGCAACGGTGCAGGGTACACAGTACACTAACTGTAAATACTTCTAGAGCCTGCCTGTGCTATTAATAGGATCAGAAGAAGAACACAAGCACTTGTCTTCAGGTAGCTATACTGTAGGTGCAACTGTGCAGGGTACACAGTACACTAACTGTAAATACTTCAAGAGCCTGCCTGTGCTATTAATAGGATCAGAAGAAGAACACAAGCACTTGTCTTCAGGTAGCTATAGGTGCAACTGTGCAGGGTACACAGTACACTAACTGGAAATGCTTCAAGATCCTGCCTGTGCTATTAATAGGATCAGAAGAAGAACACAAGCACTTGTCTTCAGGTAGCTATAGGCGCAACTGTGCAGGGTGCACAGTACACTAACTGTCAATACCGTAAAAACACCTGCCTGCCTGTCAGTATATTAGGAAGAGAATAACAGGAATGGATCTAGCTAAACTGAATACAGTGTCCATATATGTATATACAACACCTGGGATGCATATATATATACACAATACACTGTAAGTGCAGCTAACTGACTTGACCTGCCTACTCTAACTTAAATCAAATGACACTGTCTCTCTGTCTATCTATCTCTCTCCGCCGCACTACCACACTATACAAGGCCGCCACACAGGCGGCCTTCTACAGTGTGGCGCGTGTACTAAACCCCCTGAGCCATAATTGGACAAAGCCACCCTGGCTCGAAGCTCATCCCTAATGGAGACTCCTTCACAGCTTCAAGGTAACGAGGTTTAAGCAACTTCCTGCATGCAAACTCACTCCAATGCATTTCCTGCCTGCCTACCTAACCTTCCTTCTTACGTCACAGAGCATCAGAGCAAGCTGAAAGAAAGTTATCAATCTCCGGTCATCGGTACAGCCTTGCATCAACGTACCATTGAAACAACTGTCTTCAAGCAAGCAACTCACCTGAAAGCATCTGCTGCACAAGGGGGTGTGGCCGACCGGAGCTAAAGATGGACACCTGAACTCTCAGCTCCTCAGCCAGCGGCGATCACAGAACGATGTAGGCTGCACACGAACCTCAATCCCCAGCCATCCAAGCTCTAGAATCACCGGAGACACCGTGAACCATGTCCAGGAAAAGATTCACGGATTATAAACTCCAAAAACTGACGGAGTTCTACTTCAAGCCGGCGGAGCAGGTCAGTGACTCCCAAAATGGCGCCGACACGGGACTCCTACACGGATCTCCCGGATGAAATCCCCAAGGATTCATCTACCTCCAGTGCCTCTCCAATGTCCGGTCATCCCCGGAGGGTGACCCCCTCCAAGGCAGCCCCGCAAAGGTGAAAATGCGGCTTGATGCACCGCTGCAGTGGCCGCCACAAGCACAAATTCAACCCCCTCCTCTCCAACCAGGCCTTACATTAATCCATGGCCTCCTTCCCTACCTCAGGCCAGCCAGTCATTGACACCACTCTGAAGGACATGTTACTGTCTCTGCAGACCTCCCTAATGACTGATCTCTCCTCATTATTTACAAAAATCTTCTCAGACATTCACTCCCTAGATCACAGAGTGACATGTATTGAAAGAGGAATGAATGAGTGCACTTCCACAGTAAATTAAATCATAGAGGTTTATGATGAGGTGAGAGAGGAACAATCATGGATGCATGCCAAACTGGCCAATTTAGAAGACTGATCCCACAGGAACAACGTTAAGCTGAGAGGTATTCCTGAAACCATATTACCTGCAGACCTGGCACGCCACGCAAAAGAGCTAATGCATATCATTATCCCAGAAATGTCCCCTCGGGACATAATCATAGACAGAATACACAGAATTGCCAAACCATCCCACCTAGCAGCCTCAGTTCCCAGAGACGTGCTGATGAGATTCCACTTCTTTCACTTCAAGGAGAAGCTCTTGATGGGAATCAAAAACAAAACACCCTTGCCCGCTCCCTACATGGGTACCCAATTCTTCCCAGACCTCTCCAAGTACACGCTTCAACAAAGATGCCTGATGAACCCAGTCACCATAGGCCTCCAAAATCACAAAATTCAATATAAATGGTGATATCCAGCAACACTCCTAATCACAAGAAATTGGCAATCTTGCACTATAAGTGATCTTAACAAAGGGATGCACCTCCTTCACACTTGGGGAATCTTCCAGGAAGCTCCCAAAACAGCTCCGCCACACAGAGGAACAACCGCACCCCACAGGAATCTGGACCAAAATCGCAGCTGAATAGTCCTCAATGACATCGCCAAGATGGGCCAAAAAGCATCAATACAGCTCCCCGAGCTCTGACGACTTAAACCCCTTGTTTCTCAGCTCCCCTCGATATTGACTGTTATTACCCCCAGTAGAGGTTGAAGCAGTGCTCTGCACGACCTCTATAAATCTTTTGACAGCTACCTAGAGTTTTCTTCATTAATAGTTTGCTAATCATTCATATTACTGTTTTATGTGATTAACATATTGCTCTATTCGCAGCCCTAACATTCATCTTGTTGACAGGCCCCAGGACTCTCGCTTATCTCTTCTGCAGCCTCTTCCTCAGGTACCTTCAAACCCAAAACCATAGCATCTAACTGTAAGTTTTACATCATCCATTCCACTAATTCTACACCTACAAAATGCCGCTCACTATCCTATCACTGAATACTAATGGGATAAATCACCCAACTAAAAGACACTCACTCTGGAAAACCGCCAAGGATCTCCACAGTGATATTTTATGTGTTCAAGAAACTTATCTGTTGCCAACAGACTCTTCCCTATGCAACAATCACCAATTCCCACACATATTCAACGCCTTCCACTCAACCAAATCTAAAGGGGTCATGATTGCAATCAGAGACACGGTGGACTTCCAATTATCTACTGTACTACAGGACCCTGAGGGTCGTTATATAATCTTAGTTTGTACCATCAACCGAATATCTTATACCATTATCAATGTCAATGCCCCGAACTCCCATCAGATGCAATTTCTCCACAAAGTATTACGCATCGCCAAACCCATCCAGAAAGACCATCTAGTAGTCTGTGGAGACTTCAACCTAGTCCCCAACATAAACATGGATACCACATCCACAGGAAAAAGGAGAGAATCACTGCTGAAAAAATGTATCTCTACAAACGATCTCTTCAACGTCTGGCGGTGTCACCATGGTTCTGAGAAAGATTTAACCTTTTTCTCCCCCAGGCACAATTCGTATTCAAGAATTGATATGTTCTTAACTGATAAATGGCTGTTACAGAAACTTTGTGCATCTGCGATCCACACCACAACATGGTCAGATCACGCCACAATCTCTATTACCTTTGAAGAATTAAACCCATTTCACAACACGTTTCTCTGGCATGCAAATAACTGCATACTTCATCATGATAATTATGCACCAGAGATCTCTGATCACATAGCAGAATTTTTCTCACTAAACAAAGGCTCGGTACCTGATCCTGGCGTGGTGTGGAGCACACAAAGTTTTTTATGAGAGGAGTGTTGATTAAATTAAGTTCTTTTCACAAAAAGAAGAGGACGCAGCATCTAGATTAGCTGACGTCTCAAATAGCGACCTTAGAATCGCAACATAAAGCCAATCCACAGGCCCCTCAGGCAAACCAACTACTGTCCCTTAGACAAGAACTACAAACACTGCTCCTCCAATCATTTGAATTCCTTGAACTAAAAGCCACTACATTCTCCACTTCTAATAAAGCAGGGAAAAGACTGGCACCTTGCTCAAAGGCAAAAGATCCAAAACTAAAATACAGCTACTTTACCATCCCCACAATAAGCAACCACTGTCAAACCCTCAAGACATTGCCAACGCATTCAGCGACTATTACAGCGACCTATACAACCTAAAGCAAGACCCTCAAACTCCACAACCCTCCTAAGATGAAATTAACCAATTTCTCCAAAATATACACCTTCCGACTTTGACAGAAACTCAACTAACGACCCTCAATGTCCCATTCACAGAACGAGAAATGAAGGCAACGATCGACTCTCTCCCTAGTGGGAAAGCCCCAGGACCTGATGGTCTGATGGGAGAATATTATAAACAGTTCACCACACATTTAATCCCACATCTAGTAGAAGTCTTCAATAACGCTGCCTCCTGTTCTAAATTTCCAAACGAATATTTAAATGCACTGATAATAACGATACTGAAGCCAGGGAAGGAGCCGAACATTCCCCCAAACTTCCGCCCTATATCACTACTACCTTGATCTAAAAATATATGCTAAAACTATAGCAGCGAGACTGCTGGACATCATGCCCACCCTCATACACAGAGACCAGACGGGTTTCACTAAAGGTAGACAGGCACCAGATGCTACTAGAAGGATGTTCAATGTAATACACCATGCAGAATCCAGAGGAACACCTTCTCTGCTTCTATCCTTGGATGCAGAGAAGGCGTTCGACAGGGTGCATTGGTCTTACCTCAAAACGGTTCTACAAAAATTTGGTTTTAAAGACCACATTCTAAGTGCCATCATGGCACTCTATTCTATCCCGTCAGCCCAAGTGTTCATAGAAGGCATGATGTCCCGGCCGTTCTTTATTACCAATGGCACGCGCCAAGGATGCCCATTATCCCCACTTTTTAATTTGCTCATAGCAGAACACATCCGTTCCAACCCCACCATCTCAGGTCTACAAATAGGTAACTCCTCTCACGAAATCAGCCTCTTCGCAGACAATGTCATACTGATCCTCCCCAATCTGGCTCCCTCCCTGGCAGAAGTACAAAACACCCTAAACTGGTTCAGTAGGGTCTCTTACTATAAAGTAAACATGACCAAATCATTCATACTAGACATAAAGCTAGACGCCACAACAAAAAACCTACTCCAACTACAACACTCCTTTTCATGGGCAGATAAAGACATCTCCTACCTAGGAGTTCAACTTACAAGATCAGTTAGAAATCTCTACTCCTCCAACTTCTTACCGCTTCTTCAGAAAATCCAAACAGACTCCCTTCAGATAGCGAAACACGAACTCTCCTGGTCAGGGAGGCTAGCAGCCTTTAAAAAGACATGTCTCCCCCAAATTCTGTATTACTTTCGAACCCTTCCAATACCCTCCTGATTTTTCAGATTCCTCCAAACAATCTTCAACAAATTCCTCTGGAAAAGTAAAAGACCCAGATGTGCCCACCTCAAACTGATCAAACACAAATTGGCGGGAGGCACGGGTTCCATAGACTTTGAGGATTACTATATAGCAGCCATACTTGCTCAATTACCAACCCTTCCTAACTCTCTTTGGGGAAAAATAGAGAATATTTCACTCATCCGTCCTAATCTAAAGAACTGGTTAATGAGCACCCCTCTAGGATTCGTCATTCCAGCCACCATATCCCCAACTATGAAGGCTTCAGTACAAGCATGGAAAAAACTGACTACCTTCTCTGATTACACCCCCACCACCCCACAGAACCACATACCCTTAGAGTCTCTACACTACTTATCACTGGATCTAAACTTATCACACTGGACACTTTGGGGAATCCATTCACTACAAAACCTGCTACACGGCAATAAACTCAAATCATTCTCCCAACTGCAGTCAGAACATGATCTACCCACCTCAGAACACTTCACGTTCTTGCGCATCAAACACTGCTTATCTAAACTACCCCTTCCCCTCTACAACATCCACCCAAAGACTATTTAATGAACCCTACTTCTAAAACCAAAGGCATCTCTTACTCCTATAATCTCCTCCATCAAAAGTATACCTTCACCAAACTGACCCCACATCTCCAATGGGAATCGGAGTGCACAGCTACATTGACACACAGTGGCAATACGCATTTACAAATATCTACAGAGCCACGGAATGCTTGGCCCTTTGGGAACTTACTCAGAAAATCTTGTTACGGTGGTACATGACACCGGCTAAGATAGCAACCTTCAACCTCCAAAACCCCAATACGTGCTGGAGATGTAAATCAACCAGGAGACATAGTTACATAGTAGATGAGGTTGAAAAAAGACACAAGTCCATCAAGTCCAACCTATGTGTGTGATTATGTGTCAGTATTACATTATATATCCCTGTATGTTGCGGTCATTCAGGTGATTATCTAATAGTTTCTTGAAGCTATCAATGCTCCCCGCTGAGACCACCGCCTGTGGAAGGAAATTCCACATCCTTGCCGCTCTTACAGTAAAGAACCCTCTATGTAGTTTAAGGTTAAACCTCTTTTCTTCTAATTGTAATGCGTGGCCACGAGTCTTATTAAACTCTCTTCTGCGAAAAAGTTTTATCCCTATTGTGGGGTCACCAGTACAGTATTTGTAAATTTAAATCATATCCCCTCTCAAGCGTCTCTTCTCCAGAGAGAATAAGTTCAGTGCTTGCAACCTTTCCTCCAGACCCTTCATTAGCTTTGTTGCCCTTCTTTGTACTCGCTCCATACATGCTCCACGACATGCTCCATATTTTTTGGGCTTGCCCCTGCATCCAGAGATACTGGGAACAAATCTTTAAACTTCTCTCAGACACAACCAACCACACAATTCCCCCCTTCCCTGAACTTTCAATACTAAATCTAAACATAGATCTCATCCCCCACCCATTCAGGCATATCACTACCCACATACTTTTGGCCTCCAGACTCAACATAACGAGACAATGGAAGTCTGACAAAACCCCAACTGTAGCACAAACTATTGACATGGTTTCATTACACTACAGCTATGAGACAATTATGGCCGCCAGTAATGGTCAGGCCGCAAAACCCACAAAGCATGGCAACCCTGGGCAGACTGGTCTAATGCTGCAACTGACACCTAAAACTTCTACATTACCCTTATGTTTTTCTTGACTAAGCAATATGTACAAATTACACATGTTTGTTGTGATTAGATAAATATATAGACTTATACTTACAAGTTGCAAGGAACTTTACTCTTGCCAAGCATGTACACAGTGGTTCCTCTCTCCTCCTGTGGCACAAAAGTGCTCCCATCTGGGGTGCCGCAACAGGTGAGAGGATCGATAATACCAGTATCTACCTTCTGTTTGACATACATGCAAACTGTTAATTGTTAATGAGTTCCTAATGTTCCTACTATGCATTCAATAACGTTGTTGCACGACATACAATACTTTAATTGTATTCTGTATTAAACTATGCAAAATTCAATAAAAACAATTGAACAAAAAAAAAGCATCTGCTGCACCATATTTCCCTGTGTCCTTTAACAACAATGTCAAAGATAGAGCAATCGGCACCATTCAGCCAACAACATCTCGCATAAAGGCAGAGACAACTGAGACAGCAGAGTTTGTGAGGTACATACTTCGCAGAGAGCTCACAAAGACTGATCTTACAAGTTTTGATGACCAACCTGAGAACTACAGAAGCTGGAAATGTGCTTTCAGAACTGCAATCAGCGATCTTGGCATTACAGCTGCTGAAGAATTGGATCTGTTGATGAGATGGCTTGGTCCTCTATCTGCTGCACGTGTTAAGCCATTAAGATCTGTTTTCATTGACAATCCTACACCAGGCCTCACAGCGGCATTGGATCGACTAGAGAAAAGCTATGGCAGTCCAGAAGCTATAGAAAATGCCTTGTTCATGCGTCTGGAAACTTTCCCAAGCATATCTGGTAAGGACAACAAGGAGTTCCAGAGACTGAGTGACCTTCTCCTTGAGCTTCAGCTAGCCAAGGCAGACCCAAAATTACCTGGACTCAGTTACCTTGACACAGCAAGAGGGGTAAGCCCAATGGTCTCCAATCTCCCGTATGATTCACAAGAGAAATAGTCTGCACTAGGGTCATCATACAAAAAAGAGAACAAGGTTTCCTTCCCTCCATTTTCTTTCTTCTGGGAATTCATCAAGAAAATTGCAGAGACCAAGAATGATCCAAGTTTTTCCTACGGTGAGTACAGTCTCTTCTCACCCTTTCCTAAGTACCAGACTTCAGGGCAGCTATAGAAGCCATAGAGGCCCAGTATCCGTGAAAAAGCCTTGCATCCTTCCCACTCCTACCACAGTTGTGGCCATGGAGAAACAGAGTAGGAAGATTGAAAACCCTAACAAAGAGTGTCCCATTCACAAGACTCCACACCCCCTCAAAAAATGTATCTGCTTTAGGAAAAAGTCTCTTGAAGAGCGTAAGGAGCTTTTAACGACATTTAGGGTATGTTTCACGTGCTGTGCTTCTACAGAACATTTTGCAAAGGACTGTAATGTGTCCATCAAGAGCATAGAGTGTGGCTCCGAAGAACATGTGCAAGCCCTCCATCCACTTGAGCCCAGCTCCGCACAACCTGCTAACGCTCCTCCCAGGTTAAAGCATAGTGAGGAGAATACAGACCATGTGCCTAATTCTACCATAATTTCTTCATCCTGCACTGAAGTTTGTGAAGAAGACCGCTGTTATAAGCCCTGTGCTAAAATATGCTTGGTGAACATATACCGCAAGGATCAACCAGAAAAGACTCTAAAGGCGTATGCTATCTTATGTTGTGTACACACAACCGGACTTTCGACGGACTGAATCACGTTGGACTTTCGACTGACTTTTCGATGGACTTCCGTCGAATCGGACTTGTCTACACATAATCACACCAAAGTCCAACGGATTTGACCGCGATGACGTACGACCGGATTAGAATAAGGAAGTTCATAGCCAGTAGCCAATAGCTGCCCTAGCGCCGGTTTTCGTTCGTCGGACTAGCATACAGACTAACTGATTATTCAACCGGACTCGTGTCCGTCTGAAAATCTAAAGTCCGTCACATTTTTGACAGAAAAGGCCTGCTGCAGGTCCGATGAAGCCCACACACGGTCAAATTGTCCAACAGATTCGTTCCGTCGGACAAGTTTGGTCGAAAAGTCCAGCCGTCTGTATGTGGCATTAGACAATTAGAGCAATAGATCACTTGCAAAATCAGAACTGTTTAATCCATTTGAAATAAAAGGCGAAGCTCATCTTTATACCTTGGGTACCTACAGTCAGGTCCATAAATATTGGGACATCGACAAAATTCTAATCTTTTTGGCTCTATTCACCACCACAATGGATTCGAAACGAAACAAAACAAGATGTGCTTTAACCGCAGACTTTCAGCTTTAATTTGAGGGTATTTACATCCAAATCAGGTGAACAGTGTAGGAATTACAACAGTTTGTATATGTGCCTCCCACTTTTTAAGGGACCAAAAGTAATGGGACAATTGGCTGCTCAGCTGTTCCATGGCCAGGTGTGTGTTATTCCCTCATCCCATTTACAAGGAGCAGATAAAAGGTCCAGAGTTCATTTCAAGTGTGCTATTTGCATTTGGAATCTGTTGCTGTCAACTCTCAATATGAGATCCAAAGAGCTGTCACTATCAGGCCTCGTTTTGGCTCCCTGCACGGCCGTAGTTATTCCATCTTACGGAGCCGTATGAGCCTTACTACACACCGCAGCATGCCCGGTGATCGGCTTTGGCGTCCTTACAGCCTTATCCCTGGAACCCACAGACAGACTGTGTCATCCCGAACTCATCTTAATCCTGAAGCGCCATCTGGACATCTGAGGGAGACCCTGCTGTGCCCAGTTATCCCACCCCATCCTCGCCAGGATCCGATGTGGGGTCAGCACTGTATGGACTTGCTGTGACTTGTAGTCCTCCATCTTCTCCTCTACCCAGAGACGTACTGGAATGCAACATTATAGTCTTCCATGTGAGTGGATATTGTTTGTTGAATAAATGATTGCTGATATATACTCAGAGGCGCCCCTTTTCCTTGTTTATCTCTCCTAGCTTATTGGACCTTGATTCTGGTCTTTTTTGGTGGCAGCCCTGACTGACTTCTCCTTATATATATTTTTATATATATACCCATCTTGCCATTGGACTATTTAGGAACAGTTATCTGAGGTATACCGGCATTGCGCCTTTTTTACTTGTTAAATGGTCTTTGATTCCAGTGCTCAGCATGAAGGTGTTTCTCTTAACAACATGCTCCTTACAGGGCTCAACTTGAACAGTCTAATATGAGTCTTGATTCGCTTCAGACAAGAGCCTGTAGCAGTAATAGCAGACATTCAACAGATGTTTCACTGCTTCATTTTCAGAGAAGACAACAGAAACTACGTCAGGTTTCTATGGCACAAAGACAATGACATCAACAAGGAAGTTATAGACTATCGAATGAAGGTACACGTCTTCGGTAACAGTCCTTCCCCTGCAGTGGCAACTTATGGGCTAAGGAGAACAGCTCAGACTGGAGAAGAAGAATATGGATCTGATGCTCGTCAATTTGTTGAAAGAAACTTCTATGTTGACGGTGCACTTGAGTCTTTTCCAACCACTAAAGAAGCGATTGATCTCCTCACCAGAAAAAAGGAGATGCTGTCTATAGCAAACTGCACAAGATTACATCCAACAGCCAGGAACTTATGAATGCCTTTCACTCTGAGGACTATGCCACTAATCTAAAAAACGTTGATTTAGGTACAGATGTGCCTCTTGTACAGCGGAGTCTGGGTTTGTTGTAGAACATCAAACAAGACACATTCACCTTCCAAGTGTCAACTTGTGACAAACCCTTCACTAAGAGAGGAGTCCTGTTGGGGAATAGCATCTATGACCCACTGGGTTTCCTTGCTCCAGTTACCATTCAAGGTAAGATTCTGCTAAGACAGTTATCTACTGAGAACATAGACTGGGATACTCCCTTGCCTAGTGAGAATCAACACAAGTGGGAAAGGTGCAGATATTTTTTGAAGTCACTATAAAAACTTCAGCTGATCGCCTCAGTACAGATCCACCTTTCACCTATGTTGGAGTAGATGTTTTCGGCCCATGGTTCGTCATCACTCAGAGAACTCGTGGTGGAGCTGCCAATAGTAAAAGGTGGGCTGTGTTGTTTACCTGTCGCAGCATCCGAGCAATACACATAGAAGTGATTGAGTCTATGGATTCTTCTTCCTTCATCTGTGCCCTACGAAGATTCTTTTCTGTTAGAGTACCAGTTAAGCAGCTGAGATCTGACTGCGGTACCAATTTTGTTGGAGCATGTAAGGAGCTACAATTGGACTATTTCCTGGCCAACAAAAAAATGTACTTGGTTGTTTAATCCTCCACATTCTTCACACATGGGAGAATCTTGGGAATGAATAATTGGAGTAGCACAAAAAATTCTTGACTCCATGTTGCAGACTCAAGTCTTTACCACTCACCCATGATACTTTGTCTACCTTTCTCGCTGAAGTGTCTGCCATAGTGAACGCAAGACCTTTAGTGCCTGTATCTTCAGATCCTGATACTCCAGTGATCTTCACTCCAGCTTCGCTTCTTACTCAAAAGAATGGGACTGCTGTGATATCCTCAAGTGAGATTGAACCCAAGGATATCTACAAGCATCAATGGAAGCAGGTGCAGCATCTAGCCAATGTGTTTTGGCATCGCTGGAGGAAGGAGTATCTTCATCACCTTCAAGGTCGTAACAAATGACAAACATCTAAGCCTAATCTTAAGTTTGGAGATCTCATCCTTCTAAAAGACAAAAAAGTTTGTCGGAATGAGTGGCCTCTGGGTCTTATTACTAAAGTTATGCCCAGTGACGATAACAAGGTCCAGAAGGTAGAAGTCAAGGTAACCAAGGGAGGATCGACACAAACCTTTACTCAACCAATTACAGAGTTAGTACTCCTTTTTCCAGATGAGTGACTTATGCAAGGACTAGCCATGCTGTTGGCATGGCGGGAAGTACATTGCTGCTATCTTCTTGTTCTACTTGGAACTTTGAAACTCTTTGAAGACGTCATACGTCAGACTACATGTTCTGCAATCCTGTTGGACTTATGTTTATGATTGCTTGTTGCATGTTTTTCATTTCAGGTTCCAGGACATTTAACAGTATTGGACTTATTGAATATATATATATTAGTTTATGGTTATGAAATGTAAAGATTTCAGACGGGGAGTGTTGTGTTACACTATGTGAATTATTATTGCTCTGTGTCCTTAAGCTGTGTTCTCTTGTCTAAGCTGAACTCTCTTTTTCTCACCGTAGTTCTGTATATCCCCCTCCCCTTCCTCTCTCTGGTTCATTGCTCAGTATACCATCATTGCTGTAATATCTTTCCAGGTGGCTTACAACACCAATGTTTTTCTACCTATGAATATCCATCATTAAACGGAACATTCAAAAGGATTCATCGTCTGTCTCTCTATAAAGTGAGTTTATTCATTAAGTTAAGCTGTCTGAATTGATACAAGGGATAAATAGAACACCAGGTCATGTAAGCCCTTTATGAAGCTGAAGATAAAGTTTATGGCCTTGTGGTTGAGTCAGAACACCAACCGCTGTGCTACTGCTGAAGCAAAGTTGCGTAGTTTTTGGCAGGGTAAACGTTCTGTTGCTGAGTACACAGCTGAATTCAGACGTTGAATCACAGATACCACTTGGAACCCAGCAGCGCAAAAAAATCAGTACCGCCAAGGGCTTCCTGAACAGGTAAAAGATGAGCTTGCCAGAGTGGAGGTTCCTAATGATCTTGAGGCCTTCATCCAACTATGTATCTGAATTGACCAAAGACTTACAGAAAGGAGGAAGGAGAGACTGGGAATGTTTGGAAGTAATGATGGCATGCGTTTCTCTGCTAGCCAATTTGTTCAGAAGGATCCAAGAGTTTCTCCAGATTTTGACACATCTGAACCTATGCAAGTTGATGCAATTAAGAGATCCATTTCTATGTTCATAAAATGCGTGTTTATATTGTGGGGACTCTTGTGGGGGCATTTCGCAGTTAACTGTCCTAACAAGGTTAGAAGAACAATTGCGGTGACTGATGTGATCATGCCTGAACAAATAATCTCTATTACCCAGTCCCCATTGATTCATGAAGAGAATAAAGTTAATTCTGTACTATCTAATTTTATCATCCTTATTAAACTCATCTCTGATGGTATTGAAATTCTGTGCTCTGCTATGCTGGACTCTGGGGCTGGGGGGCAACTTTATGGACATAGAATTTGCCACAGTAATAATATCCAAACAAGAAATAAGTCTGCTCCTATCGATATGGAGACGATCTATGATTCACCCTTAACTTCAGGACCTGCTACCCATGAAACAGTCCCTTTGGTACTGCAATTTGAGGCTAACCATCATGGGACCATCAGTTTTCAGCTGATTACATCATCCAAATTTCCTGTCATCCTGGGCATTCCTTGGTTTTCCACCCATAATCCCTCCATCAACTTGGAAACACGGATTTTAAACTTTACACCCCCCCATTGTGAAGAATTCTGTAGAGAACCTTGTCAAACAAGTTCTTTGCCAGTCAAGGAATCACAAGTGGATGTTGTTACTACACAGTCATATGACAACCTGCCTCCACAATATCATGAGTTCCAGGATGTCTGTGATAAGAAGAATTCCAATCAGTTACCTCCTCATCGCCCATATGATTGTTCCATTGGACTGCTCCCAGGGGTTGAAATACCTTTTGGTTGCCTTTTCAATCTTTCAGAACCTGAATTAAATGTTCTCATGGAATGGATAGATGAGAATTTAGAGAAGGGCTTCATTAGACCCTCAACGTCTCCTGCAGGGGCAGCCCTGTTCTTTGTTGCAAAGAAAGATTCCACTTTGCGTCCATGCATTGACTACCGGGACCTTGATAAAATCACTATTATAAACCACTATTCACTTCCTTCCTTTAATCTCTGAGATGTTGGAAAGACTCCGCTCTGTCAAAGTCTTCACAAAACTAGACTTATGGGGGGCATATAACCTCATCCGTATGCGTCAAGGAGAAGAATGGAAAACCACCTTTAGAACCAGATATGGCCATTTTCAGTCCCTGGTTATGCCTTTTGGCCTCTGCGACGCCCCTGGCAATTTCCAACACTTCATCAATGATGCTTTTCGAGACCTATTGGACCAGTTTGTGATTGCTTATCTGGATGATATTCTCATCTTTTCTAATAACCTGGAGGAACATCGCAAACATGTTTGCACTGTCTTTGAAAGACTAAGGAAGAACCAACTTTATATTAAATTGGAGAAATTCGAGTTTGAACAAACCCAGATGCAGTTTTTGGGATATATTATTTCTCCTAAAGGAGTAAGCATGGATCCTGAGGAGATCAAAACAGTGGTGGATTGGCCTGCTCCTGGAAATGTTAAAGAGATACAACGATTTGTTGGTTTTGCCAACTGTTGTAATATGTTGGCCAATTTATGTATAATATTGTATTGGAGTGCCATGCTGACCAGAAATTCAGTTGCATTGTCCAACTGAATTTTAGCATAGCAAGGGAACAGCTGAAGACTCTTTGATGTGTTAATCTTATGCAAGTCTATTTGAACATTTCAAAGGGTATTCAGGTGGTATGTTAATCTAATCTAATTACATATATCTAAAGGGGACTTGTTGATGTTGATATGCGGGAGTGCAAATTGGGGCGGTTTATGACTGCAACTGTTCACGGCTGGGGGTTGTTGTCTGTTTGAAAGACTCCTAAATTGAAAGGCCAATCAAATTGCTCAGCCATTCAATATTTAGTGAATATAACACGGCATTCAGTCTATAGGTTTGGGGTGAGTGAGGCTTGTCTTTGTATGAGGGAGGCTTGTCTGTGTATGCACACAGACCTATGAACATGAGGTTCTGAATTATATCTACTCTGTCGGATCTTTTTGTCATCTGTGGACTTTGGACTTTGTTCTGTGTTGGAAGTCAATAAAGTGCATCTCTCTGGAAGAATTGGGTTGCTGCGGAAGAGTACTTACATCATCATCATTATAATAATACCTAAATATTAATTATCTATACACCCAATATACAGACATATACTCGATCACTACACTGGTGCCGTTCAAGTGACCAGAAGAGCATTTTCGGACTTAGGAACAGAAGTCGGTGGTGACAACAATCCTGTGAGGTGGACAGAAGTCTGATGAAGAACCAAGAGCTGTGCTGTGACTCTAATGTCTGGTTGTGACATAAGAGAGTCTAATCTACAAAATTTAACAAGTTGGGAACCCCAGAATTATCCTCTGGAGACTGGAAACAACAACAAAAAAAGGGACTGTGTCGTGTACCAGAAGACCTGGAAGCTGAAGGAGTAACTAATGCGGTGAGTAAAATATTTCCTTTTTTTAAATTATTAGTAATATAGTCAAAATGCTTACTCAGTGTGAAGCTAGTGTCAGTTCTGATAAAGTTAACAGATGGGTATTAAAATGTATTAAGCGCCATGGCGGTCCTTATGAAATTCCAGAAAAATGTAAGCAGACGTGGACGATAATGAAGGAATTTTTAGAGAAAAATGTTTTTGATAGCAAAATTTCAGAAAGTAAAAGAAAAGGTTGTATTATACAGGGCTTGTTATCTTGCTGTCTAACAATGGAAAGTTCTTTGAATTATAAGGTTGAGGAAATTACCCAGTTACAGAAGGCAGTTGATAATAGCAACAATGTTTGTGAGAGGTTACAAAACCAATCAGACACCGAGACAGTAAATTTAAAATTGCATGCGGTTACGATTGGAGAAGCTTTACTTGAGAAATCTAAACATTGTGATGAATTATCAGAGGAAAATGAGAGATTAAAATTAAGAATTATGGAATTAGAGAAGAGATCTCAGGAATGCAGATATGCATCAAATCTTGGATTCAGCAATCTGCGGCAAACAGAACCTCATATTAAATCTGATAATTCATTACCAGCTGCACCCACTGTGACTACCACAGTTTAATATAATAATAATAATACAGGTGAAGTTCAGCTTGTAATGAAGCCATTGAAACCAAAATTATTAGACGCAATTCTTAAAGAAATAGGAATGGTTCCATACCATGATTTAACCACTTCCCGCCCGCCCTATAGCGGATTGACGTCCGGGAAGTGGTTGTGTTATCCTGACTGGGCGTCATATGACGTCCAGCAGGATAACATGCCGCAGCGCGCCCCCGGGGGCGCGCATCGCGGCGATCGGTGGAGCGGTGTGTCAGTCTGACACACCGCTACACTGATCTTGGTAAAAAGCCTCCGGCGGAGGCTCTTTACCACGTGATCAGCCGTGTCCAATCACGGCTGATCACGCTGTCAATAGGAAGAGCCGTTGATCGGCTCTTCCTCACTCGCGTCTGACAGACGCAAGTAGAGGAGAGCCGATTGGCGGCTCTCCTGGCAGGGGGGGTCTGCGCTGATTGTTTATCAGCGCAGACCCCCCGCAGATCACCCCACTGGACCACCAGGGATGCCACTAGGACCACCAGGGAAGGGGCAACGTGGATGGCCAGGTATGTACCCCATGGCCATCCACATGTGCCCAATCTGTGCCAATCGGTGCCCACAAATGGGCACTGATTGGCACTAGTATGCCCATGATATGCCCAGCAATGCACAGCAATGCCCAGCAATGTATATCAGTGCCACCTGTCATTGCCCATCTGTGCCACCAGTCATTGCCCATTGGTGCCACCTGTCAGTGCCCATCTGTGCCCATCTGTGCCCATCAGTACCCACCTATCAGTGCCCATCAGTGCCACACATCAGTGCCACACAAATACCCATCAGTGCCACCCATATATGCCAATCAATGCCACCTACAAGTGCCCATCAGTGCCGCCTATGTGTGCCCATCTGTGCCACCTATGAGTGCCCATCAGTGCCGCATACCAGTGCCACCTATCAGTGCCCATCAGTGCCGCCTATCAGTGCCCATCAGTGCCGCCTATCAGTGCCGCCTATCAGTGCCCATCATCAGTGCCCGTTAGTGCCACCTCATCAGTGTCACCTCATTGGTGCCACCTGATTGGTGCCCATCAGTGCCGCCGTATCAGTGCCCATCAGTGCAGCTATATCAGTGCCCATTATTGAAAAAAATTTAACAGAAACAAAGAAAAACTTGTTTTTTTTCGAAATTTTCGGTCTTTTTTTATTTGTTGCGCAAAAAATAAAAACCGCAGAGGTGATCAAATACCACCAAAAGAAAGCTCTATTTGTGGGAACAAAATGATAAAAAAATTGTTTGGGTACAGTGTAGCATGACCGCGCAATTGTCATTCAAATTGCAACAGCGCTGAAAGGTGAAAATTGGGCTGGGCGGGAAGGTGCCTAAGTGCCTGGTATTGAAGTGGTTAAACAGATTTTTAAAATGGTTTTGTGACGTGCAGCAAGTCAGAGATATGTACAATCTCAACCCATCTGACTTAGAAAGAGTTTTGCAACATTCTATAGGAAGTGGTCTTTGGATGAGAATTAAACAAATCTGTATTCAGCCTCTGAGGACAAGGGACATATTACTGGAATTATTATGTGTTTTGTATGGTGTACGTTCTGATGTTACTATTCATGGGAAGATCCAACAAATGCAAAATGAATCTCCCTATGAATTGTCACACAGGATAGCAACTATTATGGAATTATTGGTCGGTAATAATCTTGCATTTGAGCGTGGGGGCTTGATACATATGAGTATGTTTCTAGATGCTTTGCATGAAGATATCAAACAAAATATTTTATTAGTTACCCCAAATCCTCATGATTTAAAAGACATATTGTTGAGAGCAGACCATTTATGGAGAAAGTCAAATGAGCAGGCTGTCAAAATTGATTTATAGCCACATTGTTTAGGACAAATACTGAGCATAAAGATCAGAAGATAATATCCTATGATAATAGCCAGAGAGGAGACATCGGGTCAAACATAGGTGATATTAATATGAAAAACAGAGCTGAACAAAATAATAAGAAAAGGTCCAAGACTTGGATACCGTTTTCTCAGTTAAAACAGAAATATGACCACCTGAAAATTGAGTATGACAAGATGAGAGGGGAACGTGATAAATTATTACAGCGGTTGAAGGGGGTACAGGGTGTCATAAATGCAGAAGATGTATATTCTCCAGATCTGTTTTTGAATGCAGATGACACTTCTCTAGCAGTGGGGGTGAATTAGCTCCAAACTGTAAACGTGTAAATAGGGTTTTGTTTTAACTTCAAACAATGTTTAAGGACCTTGCTAATTAGTTTTGTTGGAGAGTTTTTTGTCTTTCAGATATTGACATTTAAATGACGGTGAATAGCAGAAGCACAGTATGTTGGGTGGTTTTCATAAATTTATAAGAGGGGTGAGTGAAATTCATCACTCTAGTCATGATTTGAAACTTTGTTGATTCAGTTGTTTATAATATGCTAAAGGCTATGACATATATGGATGAAAAAGACCTTTCTACCTTTCATGCTGAAGATACTGGCAAGAATTTCCACTGCAGCTTTGTCTGGATAGAAGATCTGATAAACACTGATGTCAAGCTGATTCTATCTGAACCATCGTGTGGGGGTATATGTATATGTTGGTATACCATTCAAGTGTAATTATGGACTGAATGATCCAAGTAACTGCTTTATTGAAGGCAATGAGGGTGTCGGCCTACAGCAAATTACAAAAGTAAATTGTGGCTGGCAATCAACAAATTCTGGTACTTGACAGGTACACAACCCGGTCATCTTTGTTCAAATAGGAAATGGAAAGAAGCAGATGTGAAATGTAAAATGCTTGCAAGATGGACTCATGAATGTCAAGTGCAAGAAAATAGTTTAAAGCACAGTTTTTACTGCCATATCCAAACCTTTTGACCTTGAAAGTGAGTGCTGGTACATTGATAGTTCTTCTTACTATAAAGATGAAAGTAGAGTGTTTGCGTAAAAGCATCTTTAAAATGGAAAGCTTGAGCCTGGAGATGAAAAAATCCTGGACTTATGTGGATTGGAGTTCCCAGAGCAGAGCATACCAAGTTTACTTTCAGTGAGATGGTGAGAGATGTGATGAAGTCAGACCGAAGAATGGACTGTGACATCAGCTCGTCTTTTCGCAATATTCAAGATCTTGATGTGATATAAGGCCTAACAGCTATATGGGCCACTGATGTTTACCAAATCCTTTTCCAGTCATGGTCTAAAAGTTATATTATCTAATAACTGTTTCATGGGGATATTTTAGAGGCTGGTGAAGAGAGATGTAACCAGTTTCAACTTCATATTTTATATGAGCCATTGTAAAGCATCCAGTACCTTAAATCATAATGATATTTTTTGTTGTTTGATTTATGGGTCAGTTCTAGTAGTTAGAACCGACCCAAGTGGGGGTATATGTTGTAATATGTTGGCCAATTTATGTATAATATTGTATTGGAGTGCCATGCTGACCAGAAATTCAGTTGCATTGTCCAACTGAATTTTAGCATAGCAAGGGAACAGCTGAAGACTCTTTGATGTGTTAATCTTATGCAAGTCTATTTGAACATTTCAAAGGGTATTCAGGTGGTATGTTAATCTAATCTAATTACATATATCTAAAGGGGACTTGTTGATGTTGATATGCGGGAGTGCAAATTGGGGCGGTTTATGACTGCAACTGTTCACGGCTGGGGGTTGTTGTCTGTTTGAAAGACTCTTAAATTGAAAGGCCAATCAAATTGCTCAGCCATTCAATATTTAGTGAATATAACACGGCATTCAGTCTATAGGTTTGGGGTGAGTGAGGCTTGTCTTTGTATGAGGGAGGCTCGTCTGTGTATGCACACAGACCTATGAACATGAGGTTCTGAATTATATCTACTCTGTCGGATCTTTTTGTCATCTGTGGACTTTGGACTTTGTTCTGTGTTGGAAGTCAATAAAGTGCATCTCTCTGGAAGAATTGGGTTGCTGCGGAAGAGTACTTACATCATCATCATTATAATAATACCTAAATATTAATTATCTATACACCCAATATTAATTAATATACCCGATCACTACACCAACTTCTACAGAAAATTCATAAGAAACTTCTCTAAAGTAATAGCACAAATTACACAGCTGACAAATAAAGGGATGCCCTTTGTGTGGTCAGCTGAGGCACAGACTGCTTTTATTAAGCTAAAGACTCTTTTCACTTCTGCACCAATATTGGTACATCCTGAAGTTCCTTTTTTAGTGGAAGTGGATGCCTCAGACTCTGCTGTGGGAGCTATCCTTTCTCAGTGAAAAGGAGAAAAGATGCAGCTTCATCCTTGTGCGTATTTCTCTCGCTTAATTTCATCAGCTGAAATAAATCATGACATCGAGAATAAGGAGTTACTGGCAATTAAGGAAGCCTTTTCTGAATGGACGAATCTGCTGGAAGGGGCTAAGCATCCAGTAACTGTTCTCACTGATCATAAATATCTAGAATTCATTTGTTCAGCCAAGAGGATGTCTTCTATACAAGCACGTTGCTCGCTGTTCTTTTCCAGGTCCACAGGTTTCAAGACATTCTTGAGTCTCCTAAAGGAGGGGTATGAAATGAGGCTCTTCTCAGTCATCCGTCTATGGATATTAATCCTGTGTACAAGAATGGCTTTTGGACTCATGCACATAGTCTCTATGTACCTGAATTTGCTCGGATTGAAGCCCTCAGGTTGGTTCATGACTCAAAACTTGCTGGGCATTTTGGGATTTCCAAAACAGAAGAATTCTTGTCAGGTTCCTTTTGGTGGCCCAGCTATAAGAAAGCTGTCAAACACTATGTGGCCTCATGCCTGACCTGTGCACGCAGTAAGACTCCCCGAGCTTCTCCTTTGGGGTTGCTCCAGCCACTCCCTGGTCCATCAAGACCATGGGGCTCAATTTCTATGGACTTTGTGGTAGATTTACCTCCCTCAAAGGAAATGACCACTATCTTGGTCATTGTTGATCGTCTCACTAAGATGGCTCATTTTATACCTGTTAAGGGGGTAACTTCAGCTGAAAAAACTGCTGAGTTAATGGTTCAAGAAGTATTTAAACTACATGGAATTCCTGACGATGTGGTGTCTGACAGAGGAGTACAGTTTACTTCAAAATTTTGGAAAAACTTTTGCTCAGCCTTAGGTGTAACAGTTAATCTGTCTTCTGCTTTTCATCCCCAGTCTAATGGTCAGACCGAGAGGACCAATCAAACCTTGGAGAAGTAACTTCAATATTTTGTCAGTTATCTTCAGGATGACTGGGTGGATTATGTTTCTACAGCAGAGTTTGCATACAACAATTCTAAACATAGCTCCACTTCCCAAAGTCCTTTTTATTTAAACAGCGGGTATCATCCAGTTTTAATTCCTGATTTCCCTATCTTAACTCCAATTCCTTCTGTTACCAACAGATTAACTACTCTGCAGGAGATTCAGGAGAAATTGATCGAAACTTTGAGGGAGGCTCAGGAATGTTACAAGAAGGCTGCTGATAGACAACGCAGATCACTTCCTACCTTTAATGTGGGTGACAAAATTTGGTTATCAACCAAAAATTTAAAGGTCCATGATCTATCTACAAAGCTGGGCCAGAAGTTTGTAGAAACATTTAAGATTCCTGCTCAAATCAATCCAGTTACCTTTCGCTTAAAACTTCCTGATAGTTCCTGTTTTTTTACATATCACTACTTAAACCATTTCATGAAAATCCCTTTTCTGGAAGAATTCTTCCACCTCCTCCACCTGTTGAGGTACAGGGTGAAGTAGAATTTGTGGTGGAGAAAATTCTTGATTCCAGGATCTTTAGAAACAAGCTACTATATCTGGTTCAATGCGAAGGATATGGGCCAGAAGAAAATTCTTGGGAGCCTGAGGAGAACGTTCATGCCCCTAGATTAACAAGAGAATTCCACCAGAGGTTTCCTCACAAACACAGCCCTAAGACATCCAGAGAGGAGGGGAGTACTGTCAGGACCTGGGCTTGAACCTGGGACCTCTTCGGTGTCTGGCCTTGACTCATCCCACTGAGCTATCTGGGATGCTGGACAGCACCTTGCCTGATATTGGACAATCCTATCTGATCCATTGGATAACCCTGCCTTGTGTCTTGATTGCTGTTGAACCTTGAACTCCTTGCTCCTCCCAAGAACTTCCTATATAAGCCTTGTCTCGGCACTTCCTCTTTGCATGGTTATTGTGCCTTCTCAGCCAGTGCCTTGCTCTTGTCTTCCCTGCTGCCGTCTGTATTTTGCTCTTGATCGACCCTTGACTTGTTCCTTGTCTACTCGACTGCCTGATCCCAACCTGCAAATACTTGTTACCAACCTTTTGGCTTGTTTACTGACCACTCTGTGGTTTGATCCTTATCTGTTCATCCGCTTCTGGCCCCCGGCTTGCTCACACCCTTGTGGGGCAAACCTGAGGACCGCAACCTGGTATTAGCATGCAGCTAAATCCATTTCCACCATCAGGAGCTCTGGTGAACACCGGTTAGTACTTAGACTCCGCACCTTAGGTGAGCCTGTGTCATCTGCCAGGGTGACTGCCTGTGTACCTATCCTGCTGGTCGGTGGTAGTTCTGCAACTGGTAAAGCAAATGCTCTTCAAGCCTGACGCCTGATCGTGACAACCACCCTCAAACTGATGGCTTGGTGGAACGCTTCAATAAAACATTAAAGAGCATGTTAAAAAAGGTTGTTGACAAGGATGGGAAAAACTGGGACTTCCTGATTCCATACTTGATGTTTGCCATCAGGGAGGCTCCCCAGTCCTCTACGGGGTACTCCCCATTTAAGTTGCTCAATGGGAGGTCGGTGTCAAGCTCAAACTGTACCGAATTCCTAAGGCTAGAAGAAAGGACATCAGTGATAAAGTTGAATGGATGTGGAAGCTGGATGTCATTAAGGAGTCCAATAGTGACTGGTCTAGCCTCATCGTGTTAGTCCCAAAACCGGATGGCACGTGGAGGTTCTGTAACGAGTTCAGAAAGCTTAATGCAGTGATAAAGTTTGACATGTACCCAATGCCCAGGGTAGACAAACTTATAGACCGACTTGGCAAGGCCCGCTATCTGAACACTTTGGACTTGACAACAGGTTAACGGCAGATACCCCTGACTGGTAGCGCCAAAGAGAAGACTGCATTTGTGACCCCGGAGGGCTCCTTTCAATATGAAAAAATGCCTTTTGGGTTGCAAAATGCCCCTGCAACATTTCAGAGGGCCATGGACAGGACTCTAAGACCCCACCAATGGTATACAGCAGCCTATCTAGACATAGTGGTACATAGCACTGACTGGGAGTCTCACTTGCCCTGTGTCCAGGCTGTCCTTGATTCCCTCTTCAAAAAAGGTTTTACAGCAAATCCAAAAAAATGTGCCATTGGTTTAGAGGAAGCCAGGTATTTGGGGTACACTATTGGCCGTAGTGTCATAAAACCTCAAGTGAATAAAATAGAAGCCATCTAGGAGTGGCCCCACTCACCAAATGGCGATGACCCCCAGCTTTGCAGTGGGGGTCACTTCAGGCTTATGTGATGGTATCCAGAGAAGCTCAGGAGTGGTGTTGTGCACATCAGATCAAAGGATTTCTTGTTGGAATTTCTCAGCAGAATCACCAGGCACCAAAAAAGGATAAAAAAATGGAACTAATAGTGAAAAGTACCATTTGAAAAGGGATTTATTCCATATACAAATGGGTACTTACAAAATAGTTGATAAAAACAGGCATGTAAAGGAATTAGAGATGGATCTGGATTACTTTTGGTCCCTTAAAAAGTGGGAGGCACATATACAATCTGTTGTAATTCCTACACCATTCACCTGATTTGGATGTAATTACCCTCAAATTAAAGCTGAAAGTCTGCAGTTAAAGCACATCTTGTTTCATTTCAAATCCATTTTGGTGGTGTATAGAGCCAAAAAGATTAGAATTGTGTTGATGTCCCAATATTTATGGACCTGACTGTATTGTAACCCACATGGGCAGGACAATAGGTAGGTAACGTGAGTAGTGCCACATGTAATAATTTTTTTAATTTTATAGGATTGACCAGTGGAGTGTGCTGTAAACTCACCCTGTGTTTAGATGTGCTGCATATAACACATCTCCCACTACTGAAATAACCCGCCTGGTCCAAAAAAGTGCATAGCTTTTTTTTGGGGGGGTCAAAAACATTGGGGGCCAGCTTAATTCGTAGCATAGAAGGCTTGGTGTAAATGAACTGTGGTCTACAAGGTTAAACACTGGCTAAATCGTTATCTTTCAATAGAAGATGCCAATGCTTGCGAACAATATGTTCCACTTGTTTATATTGGCGGGTAAAACCTGACATAAAAGCAATACCAAAATCTCTTTTGGCAACTTCCTTCTTTTCAAACAAATTGTCCCTATTCATACCACTTACCAAGGATAGGGTTTTGTTTAGCTCACATGGGTTGTAACCTTTTTCCAAGAACCTCTCATACAGAACTTGCGCTTGTAGGTCAAAATTCTTGATTCTTGCGCAATTGCGTCTGACTCTCAGAAATTGGCTTTTGGGAATGGAACTAAGCCAACGAGGGTGATGGCAGCTCCCAAGGGGGATGTAACCATTTCTGTCCACTTCCTTAAAATAAGTTTTAGTGGACAGTGTATGGTTATCCTTAAAAATAACTAGATCAAGTAAAATGATGCAATGAATGTTGGAAGTTGCAGAGAATGATATCCCATACTTATTCTCACCAATTTTCGACAAAAACTGAGAAAAAGACTCTTTTGATCCTGCCCAAATAATGGTGATATCATCTATATAACGCTTGTAAAACTTAAGCTGAGGAATGTTCACACCAAAAATGGCATCCTTCTCCCAGAAACTCATGAATAAATTCGCCACTGAGGGGGCATATTTAGCCCCCATTGTCACATCCTCCTTCTGTCTAAAGAATTGCTTATCATGCCAGAAGAAGTTGTCGCTCATGGCTAAATCTAGGGCATGGACAAGAAAATCCTTTTGTTTATTTTTCATTTTGGTATTGAACCACAGCTTCTACTGCATGCCTTTGCTGGATATTGGTATACAGGGAATTACTGTCATACCGTTATTATACGTCAATACTATCTAGTATATGACCATCATGAACTTCTACCTGCTGTAATAATTCCATGTGATGCCTGCTATCCATGAGATAGGATGGACAACTTTGTGCCAATGGCTGTAGAAAACAATCAATGTTTTCTCCAATTCTGGCAAACAAAGAGTCCATCCCACTCACTATAGGCCTGCCAGGAGGTTTAGCTGGATTCTTGTGGATTTTAGGTAATTGGTAGATAACTGGCACCCGAGGGGCATCCGGTACCAGATATCTAGCCTCTTTCTTGGTGACAATACCTTTTTGGACATCTTTAACCAGATGTCTCAGCTTAGCTTTGAATTTGTTGGTAGGGTTACCTCTCAGTTTTTCATATGTTTCAGCATCATAGACAAGTCTGTTAAGTTCAGCTAAATAGTCAGATTTATTAGGAATAACAAGCCCCCCGTTTATCCGCACTATGGATGACAATCTGTTTGTTTTCTTCTAGGGATTTTAGGCCCCTTTCAATGTCTGTTTTGCGCCTACTAGGTTTGATTGACAATCCTTCTAAGTCCTGCTGGACCAAGGATTTGAACACCTCTAAAAAATGACTGTTAGAATTTCTAGGATTAAAAACTGAGTTATTCCTCATCTCAGTGTGACTATAATCAGATAGTTTCTGTCCTGTTTTGGGTGCTACTTTACTAAAATGTTTCCTAATAACTTTTCTCATGAATTTCTAAAGATCAATAAAAGTGTCAAACTTATTAAGATCCTTATCTGGGGCTGGGGCCAATTTGAGGCCTAACTCTAAAACTTTTAACTCATCTGGTGTAAAAGTGGCATCACTTAAATTGAAGATGCCCTGCGTTAGGTCTCTCTTTTTCTTTTTCCTTT